>CM053594.1:340653532-340720821 GCA_028646575.1 Pseudocheirus occidentalis | reverse complement strand
ATTGTCTTGGAAGCATTTGGTGTGGGAGTTCTGAGTTCTGGGCTCTCTTCCTCCCGTTCCATGCTTTGACCCTTTTTATCCATAAAAAAGGATTCTAGAGTTTTACTGGTGTTTTTATTTTGCTTCCTCTTCCTCATGTTGGCCAACCAGTTAATGGGTTGTTTGTTTGTTTTTTGGTCTGTGAAACTCTGCTTCCAAGGGGGGAAGCTCTGTTCCAAATCGCTGGGGTTTTCCCAGCTGCCAGAGCTATTAGGGGTGTGTGGCAAGTCCCCCCTGCTTTGGCTTGCTAAACGTGCACCCTAGGACCACCACCCAAGACCACGATCTGGATCCAGGCCACTCAAAGCAAGAGCACTTGGCCCTGATCAATCGATTCATCCTCTCTGTGGAGTCCGCAGGCCAGGCGCTCTGAAGCAGCCTGGGGGGGCCACCGCTGGTTCCAGCAGTTCTCTTCCCCCACTGCTTCCTTGCCCCAGGGGCAGATTGGCCAAACTGCTTTACCAACCCCAAATTAATTTTCAAATTTCACTTTCACTAACCGGTCTCTGAGGATTTGAAGATTCCCTTAGGCAGGTGCTTTAGATTTTCTTTGAAGTAGAGACTTGGGAGGCTCACTCCTCCAGGCCACCTTGGGGCCAAGCATAGCCCCGGCTGTGGTTTTGGGCTAGCCGAGTCTCTGCTCCTCTGCGGTTTGAGCTGCCCCTATCCAGTCCCGTTCCTCACCCCTTGGCAGATGTGGAGGTGCTGGAGGCTGTAGATCTCTCCTGCAGACTGGCTCCGGTGCCGCTCGGCTCAACTCAGCCAGGCTACTTCCCACCGCCCAGGCCTGGCCGTGGTCTCAGCTTCAGGCTATTCCAGCCTCCATTCCAGCTGCCACAATGAATCCCTGCTGCCGAGCTGCCTGCAGTGAGAGGTGTGTTCTCTGTATTTTTGTGAGTCTGAGATTCCTAGACTTTATCTGGGCTTATATTTTATGGGTGTTTAGGGTGGCGGCATGGGAGCTGCGGGACCTTGCTGCTTCTATGCCACCATCTTGGCTCCGCCTCCACCATAATAACTTGTTGTTCTCAATCATTAGCTCCCTGCTGACAGAGATTTATTCTAAACAGTTTAATTTCATGTCGTTTTCAGTTCTCATTATGTTAAAAAATAAAAGTAGAAATTAGATGTAAAAAGGAATTATATTCTAGCAAAATCATCTCATTTTTGTCCAAGAAATTGTTCTAGAGCACAATACGAAAAACTAGATATTTTCTGGTGCTTCCTATGGTTAAACTTCTGTAACTTTGTACTTGCCTTTGTTTCTAGTCTGCTAAATCTGGATTTGCTTTTTGTTACTGAGCTAAAACTCCCTATCAGAAAGGTCACACAACCCTATACTCTCCAGACAGATTTGAGATTGCTTCTTCCCTTCCTCCCACTCTTTTAGACCACTTCCATTGCCTTGAACACCTCTGACAACTATCTCCTCCTTGACATTACTCTTAGCTGCTTACTGTTTTTGCAGACAAAATAATTTCTTTCCTTATTCCCTATTTATTCTCCTGGTCTTTCCTTAATTTGACCCATGAAATATAAATGTCCCTGCACAATTTAGTCTCAGGATCTTTTCTTCATTTTGTTTTGCCTCCCTGAAACTGAAATATCTCTAAGCCTGAGAGATTTCTATGAAGATAACCAAAAAGTTCCAAGGACATGTAAAAATAAGCATAACTAAAACCAAATTCACTCCCTCCCCTCAATAAATTATTACATGTTCTGAAATTCCCATGATTATTTTTCTACTTTTTACATGGGACCCATATTTGACTCCTCCTTCCTCTTTGACCGTATCAATGTATTACTAAATTATATGAATAGGCTTTTTCGTCTCATGTTCCACGTTATAAGCTGGTTTGTGATTTAATGTTGGCCATACTACAAATATAAAACTTGGTATGTGCTGGAATGATTGTAGTGAATGCAGAAGTCACTAATTGAGATCACAAGACAGAACTCCTTTCATATGCTAAGTGGGATCACAAGAGAGAGACCCTTGGCTTGTTAATTAAGGCCTGAAATATTAAAATCCCCACTCCCTTACCTAGTTGTCTTAGTGGGAAAGGTGACATTACTAATCGTGTAAGGGATCAGAAAGTAGATTGGGGAGGCTGTCCCACAGAGGTGGGGCAGGACCTCACAGAGACCTCCTGACCCCCACCCTGAGGGAGATGGCTTGCCCACTTAGGATAAAAGGGGAAAGAAAGAAAGAGATGCTCTCTCTCTTTTTTCTCACCATCAAAGAACCACTAAGCAGTTTGCCAGTCTCTGCTCTTCACTGGCATTGCTGTTGATTAAACTAAGCATTAAATAAGTAACTTCTGCTTGTGTGAAGTGAGCCCTCTTGTGTGAGCTCTTCACTGTTATTCATGAAGATTGTAAACTTGTGTCTGTAACAGTGGTTCAGTATGTGGGTTAAGAGCAGTGGCCCAATTAACGGCTGATCTGGTCCCTTTGGGAAGGATAAGAAAAGTTAGAATTCTCTTCACTACCTTGGAGAAAACATTTATTTAACTTCATCAGAGATAAACTAAATTTCCCTTCTCTGAACCAGTGTCTTCCAGATGTCTCTTAAATAAAAGTAAAACTTATAATAGTGGTTTTAAAAAGCTATCCTGTGCTTTCACTTCTCTCGATCCACCCCAAAACCTGGACTGACATCCTGTCTCTTGTCTCTTTGCTGTTGCAAAAGTAGTCACCAATAATTGGGAAACACATAGCTCATCTCTACTACATTGAATCTGTATCTGCCTTGAAAGTATAATTCAGGAGCCACTAACCACCTGAGGCTTTCTTGATTGCCCCTAACAGTTCTATATATTTTGTATTCACATATTTGTACATATGTTATATCCATCCAGTCGATTGCTAACTCCTAGGGGTAAAAGCTATTTCCTTTTCTTCTTTCATAATTCTCCATCCTGGGTACCCAATTGATGCATAATAAATGTCTGTTTAACTGAACTGAAGAGCTACCTTAATGTCAAACTTCTCTGCATCTTCAACTAAAGTAGACTAAATCTGTTTACTATATCCACACATAACATGACTTCTCTCTCCCCAAATTCCCTTTCTCCTTTATAATATCAAAGATCTCCCTACCAAGCACAATAACAATAATTTACATATATATATATATATATATATATATATATATAAAGTGAGATCTTCCCTGATTAATCCCAGCCATTCTAGCAATAATACTGTATCTATACCTACATACACACATATAAATGTAAATATATATCTATATGTGTATATACATATATATCCATATATAGATATATCTGTATCTATAGATAGACAGACAGACAGATAGATGATGGATGGATGATAGACAGATATAGATAGATAGATAGATAGACAGACAGACAGACAGATAGACAATATGCCTTGCATACAATATCTCAGAACTACAACAACCATCCTGTAAGGTAGGGTTATCATTCTTCCCATTTTATAGTTAAAGAAATTGAGGTTCAAAGAGTCACATTCAAACCTACGATTTTGCCTCCAAGTTCTATATTTGTTCTATTGAGCTACTCTTGTCTATATTAGCCATCTGTTAGCAAAATGTATGCTTGTAATTTGATTTGTTATTTTAAATATTTCTATTCTTGTGTATTTTCACTTGTGTTTGTCCTATCATGCCTATTTAATAAGACTCAAAAAAATCTGCTTTAGATACCTTTTATACTTCTGTACTTTCCTTGGCTCTAAAATAAACCAGAACTCAATAAATACTGTTGACTAATTTTCTTTGTATCATAAATTTAGGTGTGAAATTTCCGACTCCCAGAAACTGAGGTGTGAAACATGCATGAAGCTATTTCTTAACTACCTATGGCATTATATATTTATTTTGGTGTTACATTGACAGTATAGACATTTTCTTCAACAGCTTAGAACACTATCTAAAAACAGAATCAAATGATATTTATATTGGTGATGCTTCTCAATTCATGCTGTGCATCTCAAAACAGCATCGTGAGATACAAGGTGGAACTGAGTGAAAGGGCCTCCTGTCTAACAGATGCTCAGTGAAATGAATTTGTAAGCTCAGTCCAATTTATGGTAGACAGTGGTACACCGGACAAAAGCCCAGCACAATAGGAACAATTTCCCCATATATTGGCAGGCCCATCCAAGATGCTAATTACTGACTGTACTCAGAGATGACATTAGTCTTTTTAGCTGTCTTTGCTTGAACAAAGTTGATGCTGTTTGCCATTGTTAGCAACCTTCTGGCATCTTTTTATAAAACACCCTTACGGGTTTTCATAAAACATGGAACTATAAAAATTATAAATAGGGGGAACTTTGGAGGTCCCAATAACATGAGTTTTCTTTTTAGCTTGCTTTTTCTGGTAGATTGCCAAAAGTGGTCATAAATGCCCCTAAATAAAGGTAAACTCTCAGTGAAGTTGCAGATATTTTTAAATGATATTTTCTACCAAAAATAAATCATCTTCAAGGATTTTATGAGAATGTAACGGAATAGATCCATGTCACACACACAATGTTATATTCCTTATAGAGTGTTGATTTCTGCTAGCTGAAAATACACTCACATGTGTATCTATTCTATGGGTACTAGAAACTGGATTTATGATGATAATAATAATTATGGTGACAAATGTATGTAAAACACAATGCTTTAGAGAAGTGGAAGGACCTTCCTGCCTTAACCATCTCATAGGTCACTGGATATCCTAATTGTTTTCAATTTTCTATGATTATTTGTATTCATTTTAAAATATCAGCATTATCCTAAAATCATGGCTATGCCACCTCAAAAATTTATAACCAGCAACAAAATTAACTAATATATTTTAAGAAAAATATAATCTTGGGACTGTCTACTTTAAAAAAAATAATTGGAAGATAAAAATCTTATTAAAAATGAAATAATTTGGGTAAATTTTATGTTTCAAGAATATGTGCTACTCACAAAACCTTTGGAATACAAAATCCAGAAACACATTTTAAAAAAACTATGTAACATAATTTAAAAATTCTAAACTACAGCTTTCCCACCACCCCCATTTTGGTTTAAAAGGGAAACTTAAGGCCTTGCCCTATCTTTAAAAGCACAAAGAATATAGAGTTGGTATCAGTGACAAGTTCCTCTGTAGTGTCTGAGCTGTCTGCTTTGCCCCCACCCCCACCCCTCTTTTTTTCTTTCTTTTTTTCTTCCCTGCATGATAAATTCTGGATTATGTCTGGCTGAGGGTGCAACACTGGATTTAATGAAGTGGCTGAACTTTTAACCTTTGAGCCCTTTAAAACTATCACAAATAACAAATGCACTTTTTACTCTGGCTCTGGGTCACGCAGAAGAGGGTGTAAGCTCCTTATTTACCCAATGGCAAAGGGGGTGAAAAGATTGCCCTATGCTCTTTATCAAGATTCTCAGGGAAAGAGGTGCTGCGGATCCTTGCTCCCCCTCGAATGGTAACTAGCCAGCAAAGAAAGGCCTTCAGTGTCAACACATTCATTGTGTTGAGTTTGAGATTTATCCAAAGGAAAGAAATATGTTGCTGTTGTTTTTAAACCGCGTTATTAGCTCTTATTCCTAACCTGACCCTGCAAATTTCCTCACATGCACCATTTCTTAAAGTTGAGACAGCAAAATAATTTGGATACCATGAAGTTGTTCTTTGAAGTGAATAGAAAAGGAAACATTTTTTTTAAAATACCAATTTATTTAATTGCAGAGTACAAGCCATTTCACTCAACACACAAATGCAGGCCCCAACTCTATCGCTCTGTGGGGAACTGAAAACTGGCAGCTTTGCCTCTCATTTGTTGGAGGAATAACACGATGAGCACTGAACACTAGATGGGGAGCTTAGCCGCTCTGTTGAGTTAAAGCTGCAGATCCTCTGGGAGAAGATGAGGGTGAAGCTAGCACTACCAGTCTAAACAAGTCAAGGTCGGTCTTGGGCAGCCATGGTTCAGAAGTCAAGAGGTCAAGAAGAATAGTGAGCCCATTTATTGTCATTTTCCCATAAAGCAGCAAAACATGAGTAGAAGTGGGAAGTTTGGGATCTGCTCATTCCGTGATGTGGTATATTTTAAAACCTCTCTAGAGGCAGTTACGATACGAATAGTGGGATTACAGAACGTTGATTTTTTTTTTTTGCTCTCTCCCTAAGACTGTCTGTCATTTAAATGTCTAAGGAATGATGGAATGAATTATCATAAAATTTTGACAAATTTGATGGCTCAACCAAAGGGAGAAAAAAGACATTCCACTTATTGGGTTCTAATAAGACATGACATTTAGAATGAGTTTACATGGCAGTTAGACCTTTGCTTTTTCCCCATGATTCCAAAGCAGTGGTATGTGAAGAGGTCTTACATTTGATGTTCCCCTTGAAGAAAGGAAATCACTTCAAGAACATGTTCTTCTCTTTAATTTCATGATGAAAAATCCTGCTTTACCTTCCACACATTGATTATTCTTACAACTAGCAGCCTCGTCTAAAGTTGAGGCAGGTGCTCTTGTTTCTTGAGATTTAGTGTGAACTTCACAGCTACCTTCTCCTTCCTTTGCCATTCTTTGATCTCCCTCTTAGTAGAAGGGAGCATGACCAAGTTACGAGTCCATTTTGAATAACAAGGAAAAAGAGATGGAAAATGGGAGGTTAATAAAATTAAATTTCTTCTCCTAAGAAAAATGAATTTTTTTAAACAATCTCAATCGACTGACATGAACACTGCCTATTACAATGTTTATATTTTGTGAGGAGTTTCACTTTTTTAAAAAGACCATTTAATCACAATTAATTGAGATACTGAAATTATTTTGGACTAAAACTTTATCATTTTTAAGGAAAAGGTAGGATTTTATTTTCTTGAAATTTGCCATTTGAAAAACTAGTTTTCATAGAAAAATAAATAGGGAAAATGTGCTTTCCACTGCTATTCTGCAAAGCACAGTGTGTAGGTCTCATTGTCTCCAGGACTGTCATTAGATTTTCATGTACTAATTCTCAGTCATTGCACATGTTGTTCTTTTGGTTCTGCTTATTTCATTCTCTATCAGTTGAAACAATCTCATGTTTCTCTGAACTTTTCATAGTCACAATTTTCTTACTGAAAAATAATATGAGATATTTATATTACATAATATATAACATAATCATTAAATTTCTTACCAAAAATAATATTGTAAAATCAATAATCATTTTATTTTTATTCATTCTCCACTCCATAGATTTTAACAGAGTTTCTACTTTACATTCACATTCAACTTATTTAGAATAATTTCTGGACCCAAGAGTGACTAAATTTTTAGAATTCCCTCCATGGCTTATGTCCTTATCAATCCTGGAGATTTATCTTTAAAATATTAATTATTAATGCAATTATAATTCTATGATATATATATGTATATATATTCATATAATTAATTTACAGCTACCTTTTTCTTCTACAATGTCTTACTTTGGTAAAAAATAGTTACCACACTGATGTGGGTTCTTCCCTCAGTGATACTTATAGAAATCCATTCATTGCTTCCTCTTTTTCTTGTCAGTCTGGCAAATCTGCCACATGGCATCCATCTAATATACAGGGGGACTTCCCTTGAGAAAGTGTTTATACCAATGGAGCAAATGTTCACACTGACCTTTGATTATGCTGGACCTTTACTTCATGACCCATTCCTCTTTTTTCCAATCATATATTTCTCTGATGACATAAGTTCCTTAAGACAAAATATTATTACGCTTGTCACATTTATATAGCACTTTTAAGGGTTGCAAATGCTTTACACACATGGCTTGATCCTTACAGCATCTCTATGAAGTGAGTGTTACCCTGGTATCCCAGACAATATAACAAAGGCAATGGAGACTTAAATGATTCATCCAGGGACCAATCCTGCATCTGAGGCAGAATTCAAACCTAGGGCTTTGTTATTCCAAGTTAAGTAGTATCTTGCACAGAGTATTAAGAAATGCATATTGAATTGGATGGAATTCTTCATAATTCTTTGCTTTATAATGTGTTGCAGGGTATTCACACCCACCATATACTTTGCCATTGTTCTTTAGGCAATGCTCAATTTTAATTTTATTGAGAGAGTTATATTCTATGAATCTTTTGCCACAAATACCCAAAAAATTTAAAAAAGGAAATATATTAGTTTGGTGTGAATTACTTAGGAAATAGATACTTTTTATGTATCTGAGTGTTGACAGGCATTCAGTTCAATCTCTTTATTGCTGACCTGGTGATACTGTTACTGTATGTACCTTTTTGCTTAAATAGGTGATTTATTACATAATTGACCCGATCACTCTCCACCATATGCAGAGTATGAGTTGTTCTAAAGGAAATTTTTTGCTCTCTGCATGGAATTTATAGTCAGGATTTGTGTTTTTGAAAAGGTCATGACCTGATATTGGACAAAAGCAGATCTGATGTGTGCATAGAATATGGGACATTATTTTAGACCAGGCACCCACTCTATGAATACTGATCAATCAATCAATATTTATTAATCACCTACTATGTGCCAGGAACTTTGCTAGGTACTACAGATATCAAAAGAGGTAAAAGATGCTACCTGCCCTAGAGGAACTTCTAATCCGATGGGAGAAGCAGTTAGAGAAGTGAATTGGAGACCAGCAAAGAGGTTGGAGAAGGATAGGTGAATTTGAGAATCTTCAGCATAGAGACGGAATTTAAATCAATGGTGATTTGATGAGACCACCAAGCAAAGTAATGCACAAAGAGATTGAAAAGAGCCTAGGACAGAGCCCTGAGGGATACCCATGGTTATTGGATATGAACTGGATGTGACCCCAGCATAGAAGCCTGAGAAGGAGGAGTCAGATAGGTAGGAGAGCCAGGAGAAAGAGTAATGATCTGATAACCCAGGGAGAAGGGAAAATCAAGGAAGAAAGGGTGGTCAACAGTGTCAAAGGCTGCCATAAAGGTCACAGAGAATGAGGATTGAAAGAACACCATTGGATTTGGTAACTAAGAGATCACTGGTGACTTTGGAGAGAACAGTTTCAGTGGAATGATGAGATCAAAAGACAGATAGTAGGCGGATAAAAAGAGAGTGAGAGGAAAGTGGAGGCTCCTGATGTACAAAGTGATGACACCAATCAAAGCGAATTTAAATCCACCTCCTGGTCAGCAGCCCTCACTTCCTGTAATTGCCTTCCACAAAACTAAACACTTTTGAGTGATGTGTCGCTGACCTGGGTCACCATTTTATCAATAATAATATTAACAATAACTGGCATGTATAAAGGGCCTTTGGTGTGCCAAGTCTTATACTAAGTACTTTATAAATAATATCTTATTTGATCCTCATTACAACCTGTGGAGATAGGTGACGTTATTATCTCAACTTCATAGTTGAAGAAAATGAGGCAAATAGCGGTTAAGTGACTTGTCCAAATGTATGAACAATGCAGTATTCACAATGCCTATGATAGCTATAAATATGCTGATATGGTTATTAATCACAAAATATAACAGGCTCTCTAAATGGGGACAAGGCTAGAACATTTATTCAAATACCAGGAAACTGAGTCCCCAAACCAGAAAGTGAAAGCCATCATAGTAGCTATGGAGTTGGCACATGTGATTAATGTGGTAAATACCCACATTCTCAAACATTCAAAATAGAACAGGCTACCTCAGGCAAAGATCCTTCTCTCCTCACTCACAGCAACTGCTCAGCATCCAAGCAGCTTACTCCCAGCAGCTCTCCCCCCCCCCACACACACAGTTCCTGTCCTCAGGGTAGTCTTGAGCAGGAGTCTTTAGCAAAAGTTCTGACTGGCTCAAAAAAAAAGGAGTTTGAGCAGCTTCCACCAGTCACTGCACTGGCTCTAGCCAGGCTCTGGCTTCCTCCTGCCCCACCCCTTTCTGCTATATCAGCAAGTTCAAGGGGCATTGAAGATCTCCAAACCCCATAATCATTATACCAGAGTGACACAAAAAGTGTCTGAGGTGGGATTTTAATGAGGAGCCATATCCATGCTTATTCACCTTCCTTCCCACTAGACTTATTATACTGACTTCCTCTCCACCTCCTTGTTGTTCTCTCATCCACTTTCCAGCTAGCCATTTTCTGTTGTCTTCTCCCGTTAAACTATAAGCTCAGTCCCAGAATTTATCAGTGCTTGGCACAGAGTGTTTAATAAATGCTCTGCCTGCCTGCGTATCATCTCCTTCTGTCTCTCTGTCTCTGCCTCTTTCTGTCTCTCTGTCTCTGTCTCTGTCTCTGTCTCTCTGTCTCTCTCTGTGTCTGTCTCTCTCTGTCTCTGTCCCTCTGTCCCTCTCTCTTTCTGTCTCTCCTTCTCTGTCCCTGTCTCTCTCTATCTCTCTGTCTCTCTGTCTGTCTCTCTCTCTCTCTTTGACTCTCTCTGTCTCTCTGTCTCTGTCTCTGTCTCTCTGTCTCTCTCTGTCTCTCTCTCTTTGATTCTCTCTGTCTCTGTCACTCTGTCCCTCTCTCTCTCTTTCTGTCTCTCCCTCTCTGTCCCTGTCTCTCTGTCTCTGTCTCTCCCTTTCTCCTTTTGTTTGTTTATCTAGTTCTCTTCTATTCCTACTTACCTCTATTTGTCTTTCTTCCTGGCCATCTAACCATTTCTTTATCTCTATGTCTACCTATTGTATCTGTGTTTCTAGCACTCTGCCTTTATATCTTTATTTCTATCATCTATCTTTCTGTTTCAATACATTATACGTATGTATCTTTATTCATGACTATATATGTATCTACATATATATGTATATGCATATAAATATAAATCATCTACCCATCTTTTTCTCCTCCAGTATGACCATTACTACTACTTAAAATCCTTAAATAATGCTATCTATCAATCACATACATATCTATGAAAAGAAGTGAACCTAGCCAGAAGTTTTGATAGGGAACTGTTCTTTAAAGTGAACGAAAGTTTCTGTGTACTTGTCTATAAATTTATATTGTTGTATTTTTGTAGATAACAACAAAGTTAGAAAAAGAAGTTATAATTAAGTTATAACATAAAAAGTTATAACTATTTATACAGAATAGCAAAAAGATCTATAACTAATAACAGGTGTCTTTAATATATTCCCTAAAAACATTAAGAAAAAGGAATCATCACTGAAGAAGAATCCACTCAAATCCACCAACAAGCATTTTATTAGTTACAGACCATGTCCCAAGCATTATGATAAATGCTGATACTACAGAGTAACAAATAATTTTTTCTTTACACAAGATATCAGTCAAAAATATTAGAAATAACTAAAACAAAAATAGCAAAAATGTGAAGTCCTGTTGCTTGAATTTAGTTCTCTCATTGTTCTGGAGTCTGAATGCAGGTATAGACATATGTACATATTTTCACACCAAAGAGGTTTATGGAGTAGAGGTCATATTGGATAAGGAAGATCCAGGCTCAACTTGTGTGTCTGACACACAAGGAAAGTTTGACCATAACAAATAAAACCCAGAGTTGCACAGCAATTGCTATTCTTTTGTGGTAGAAGCATTTTTCTTACTTGGAACTGCCTATGCCCATGAAATCATAGATAGGGATTTAATTTTTTAAGGATATTTAATATATATCCCACTTAAAATGAATGAAGAGATGAAAATGAAAACTCTTTGTTTCATTTATTATTTTGCATGTTAAATTGTTTATTTTACAAAGATCTTTTTCCTACTCTCTTCCATAATCATATATATGTATATATATGTATATATATATACACACACGCACAAATACATGCATGTGTGTATATACACACATACATACACACATATATGATTTGTCAGGAATTTAAATGCATAGAATTTAGGTATTCATATTCAATAAAACTTACCCTATATAATACTATTTTATATATGTTATCTTTAATTGTCAGGTTATATATAAGATGCTGTCATATACATACATACATATGTGTGTATATTTATATATGTGTGTGTGTGAGAGAGAGAGAAAGTGAGATACAGAGAGAGAAAGCGAGAGACAGAGACAGAGAGAAAGAAGACAGAGAGAGAGAGAAGGAGGGAGAGAGAGAGAGAGAGACAGAGAGAGAGACAGAGAGAGACAGTACAAGGTTTTGAGATGAAGGTCTAGAACAGGGGTTATTATCATTAGTTCCACTGATTTAAAAATATATATATTTTATTAACAGTTCTCAATATGACTTTTCTTTGATAATCCTATATATTTTGTTTTATGCATTTAAAAGAAGTATTTTGAGAAGAGTTTCATAGGCTTTCTCAGAGTGCCAAAGGGGTCTATAATACACACATGCACACACAGATACACAAATTTAAGAACAACTGATCCAGAAAGGTCAGTCAATAGATGTTTTTGGACCTAAGATCAATTAAAAACAAATTGAACATTTTCACAGTGTATTTCTTTCACATTTAAGCTGCCAGACTTTTGGAAATATTTATGTTTTGAAGAATTAAAAGAACCTCAAAACTGTTAGAATGCCCAGGTACTTGTTTTGGAAGAGAAAACAGAAAACTAATGAGAAGAGATTTCAGTCTAATTCAGCATGGATTCCAAACTGGAAGAGACCATAAAGATCATCAACCTCCGAACCTCTACGTTTACAGATGAGGAAACTGAGACTTTGGGAGGTAAGTGAGAATCTTCTCATTCCTAAATTCAATAAAGATCTGGAACTAATTTCGTTTCGACACTCTCTTTACTAATTCATATCATAAACCCTTTCTAAATTATGGTGGGGGGAAAAATCACTTGCCATTTCTCTTGGCCAAGAATCTCTCGGAATTTAATTTGTCTTGTCCTTAGATGAATGAAGCATGGAATACATACAGGCAACACTTAAACAAAGCCTTTCCAAGATGGTAGGGCCTACCGAAATCTGGGCACTTCACTGGCATAACCTTTGATAATTAGGATCACTTTCACATCAGGGGGAAGCACGGCAGTAGATGTCTCTAACATTCCAAAGGAATCACATAATACAGGAAAAATAATGTCATGACTGTCTTCCCTTCTTAGTTGATGCTTGTTTCTACTTTACTACATAATCAGAACTTGGAATTCAAGAAGATGGACAAAAAAAAAGAGTGAAAATGGAGAGAGCATAAAAACACCATCATCATTTGAACTGAGTATAGGCTTTAATGAAAGATTGCTTATCTTATTAAAGCCAGTTCTCCCAACCGTAAATTTTCTATTTAAATTAGACATTATTCAACTACACTGGACAAGTGAATTCACATGTGGCCCATCTGTGAGGTTTCAATGTAGCAAAAGTGTTGACTATACATATATGTGCATATATATATATATTTATGTATGTGTATATACAGTATAATACTATACTATTATATATAGTATATAATATATACTATACTATATACACTATAATACTATATTATTATATATAGTATATAATATATACTATGCCACATATACAATAATACTATACTATTCTGTACAAGTACTTATTAGAAATGATGAGACGTTTGGAAATGGTGTTTATGGCATATGCAATATAAAAGACAAGATGCTCCTAATAGCATATTTTCTCTTGTAGAATGCTATTTCAGAGTGCACGTTCATCACACTGTGTATGTTTATATTATTCATTTTTAAACTAAGTTGTTTGTAGTCATTTTCAAGTCTAATCACAATATGTACATTGAAACGCATTCAGTCATTTTACAAAGATATGGAAAACAGTGGATCTAGAAAACAAAATACTGTGAATTAGGGAATCTCAGAGAAATTGCTCAGCAACTAATGGGGCAATTTCTTACCTTATTGAATTTTTTATTTCATAATATTTTCTCCTTAATGAAACAATTCTGAATCAATGTAAATCATGGAATGTTGTTGATAGACTTTAGGCATTTGGTTATACATCTCAGCTCTCATGACTCTTGTGGAAAGGATGGAGACCTATGTGGGCCAATAGAGTATTCTTCAGTGAATTATGAACTGGTTTAATTGGTGGATCCAATGAGGGGACAACTCTAAGGAGATGTGCTTGTCCCTGTGCTATTTAATGTTTCAGGTTCTGTGATTTGTAAAAAGAAGTGATTTGGATAAAGGTAGAGATGATGCTCTCATTAGGTTTGTAAATGAGACAAAACTAGCATGCTAGATTATGAACGATCCCAGAAAAACTTTAGGGGCTAAAAAATAGGGTTAAATCAAGAAAGACAAAATTTGCTAAGGACAAATAAAATGTCTTACATTTAGGTTAAAAAAAATTTCAACTCTCAAAAATCAACTCATGTAAATACACGACTAGATAGCAGGTTGCCTGAAAATATTCTAAAGGCTGGAGTGGTCTGAAATCTGAGTGCCAAAAGCTTGATCTTTTTGCTTTTGAAAGCTGGCTAATGAACTTAGTCTGATATCAGACTTTAATAAAAGAGGCATAGTATCTAGATGAGCATCCAGGAGGTGCAGTGGATAGAACGCCAGTCCTAGAGTGAGGAAGAATCATTTTCCTGAGTTCAAATCTGTCCTCAGACACTTATTTTTTGTGTGTCCCTGGGAAAGTCACTTTATCCTGTTTGCCTCAGTTATTCATGTATAACACCCAAATGGGGCCACAAAGAGTTTGACATGACTGAAATGACTGAACAATAGAAAAACATATCCAGGAAGAAGATATGACAATGTCATTACAGTCTTTGGTCAGACCACTTGTGGGACGGAAGAGAATAAGCATTTACTATGTGCCAGGCACTGTGATAAGCACTTCATAAATATTATCCACCTTATCTGATTCTCACAACCACCATGGGAGGGAGTTGTGTTTTATGTTTGAGGAAACTAAGGCAAACAGAGGTTAAGTTAAATAAGAACTGTGTTCATCCTGACTCCAGGCACATACCTCTATCCACTGGGACACCCAGCTGCCTCTGTAACACGTTGTTGCAATGAAGATATTATATCTGACTTATTATGCCCAGTGTCTATACAGTACTTGATCTAGACAAGGTCAACCACAGCAGTGACAGGCGTTAAGGTTAGCTATTTATTTTGTTATTATATCACTTAGATTCCCCCCCCCCCCCGCCCAATTCCTTTCTATCTTTTCTATCAGAAAGTCGTGTCTTATTACCAAGAATTCTTTAAAAAAAAACAGAAATAATTAGAAAAACTAAACAATAGTTGAAAAAAAAATCTGCCAATATAGTCAACATTTTACCACTATCCACATACCTTTAGAGAAGACGCATGTTTTCTAATATATCTCTTCCTTGTGTCAACCTTTTTTCTTTATAATATTAAAACTTTCATTTTTAATTGTTTTGTGATGATTATTCTTCCATTATAAGTTTTTATACTTATTGTGTGGGTCCTCTTGTGATTGTTATATTCTCCTTGTATCAGTTCAGGTAAGCCTTTCCTTGATTCTTTCAATTCCTCATATTCATTATTTCTCAAAGAACGGCAATATTCTATTACACTCTTTGATCAAAATCTGTGTAGCCATTCCCCAATTAAAAGGAATCTGCTTTGTTTCAATTTCTTTGCCACTACAAAAAATGGCATTTTGGTACATAGAGAACCTTTCTCTTGGTCAATGACCTC
This sequence comes from Pseudocheirus occidentalis, assembly GCA_028646575.1. Lineage (NCBI taxonomy): Eukaryota > Metazoa > Chordata > Mammalia > Diprotodontia > Pseudocheiridae > Pseudocheirus > Pseudocheirus occidentalis. The sequence goes on along the minus strand of CM053594.1, from coordinate 340,705,210 downwards.
ATTTGAAAGTATGCCTAGCAGAGGAATTGCTGGGTTGAAGGGCATGAATATTTAATCCTATTAATTTGCATAGTTCCAAATTGCTTTCCAGAATCCTTCAGTGTGACTGCCTTTCTATGACCCTTCCAATATTGATGATGCTAGCTCTGTCACATGATAACTTTCTTAAAGTACTTAAAGAGCTATCATATAGAAAAGAGACTGAACTTATTTCTATTGGCCCCAGAAGACAGAACAAAGAGAAAGAAGTAGAAGGTGTGATGAGATGAATTTACCTTTGATATTGTAATGGTTATGGGATTTAAAGATCTTCCATTTCCCTTGAACTTGCTGACATAGCAGGAAGGGGTGGGGCAGGAGGAAACCAGAGCCAAACTGGAGCCATCAAGGTGACTAGAAACAGCAGTGGTGGCAGCAGCGCAAAGTCCATTTTTTTGAGCCAGCCAGGATTTCAGTGAAGGACTCCTGTTGAGTACATCCCTGGGGATGTGAACTACCAGAGCTGCTGGGTGTGAGCTGTATGTAGACACTAACCAGTTGCCATGAGTGAGAAGAGGAGGATCTTTGCCTGAGGTGGCTTGTTCTGTTTTGAAGGCTTGAGAATGTGGTTATTTATGGCATTAACCATGTGTGCCAACTCCATAGCTACTGTGATGCCTTTGACTTTCTGGTTTTGGGACTCAGCTTTCTGGTATTTGAATAAATGTTCTAGCCTTGTTCCCCATGTAGAAAACCTGTTATATTTTGTGATTAATAACCAGATCAGCATATTTATAGTTACCGTAGGCACTGTGAATACTGAATTGTTGATAGATATATAGATATGGGGAAAACATCTTCCTAATAATTAAAATTATTTAAAAGTAGAATGAATCTTGGAAGGCACTGTATACATCCTTATTTCATGACATTAAGCAAATTCTGAAAAAGCACTTTTTTGGCACATCACCAATGGGGTCCCTTCCAATTCTGAGATTCTGAGTTTTATGATTCTGTGAAATATCTTAACAGAAGATATTAAAACATTTCCTTGGAAGGTAGTAGTAGTGGAGTGTCTCTATATTTAGAGAAGGAATTAAGTGGATTTTGGATATCAGGAATTACAATAATAATAATAATAATAATAATAATAATAATAATGGAAATAACAATATAACCATAATGATAATGATAATTACTAATATTTATATCTACCTTTATCAAGCTATACCATTTTAAGTTTTGCAAAGTGCTTTTCAGATATCAACTCATTTAATCCTCACAATCACCCAGGAAAGTGGGTTCTATTATTGTTCCCATTTTACAGATGAGGAAAGCTACAGATAGAAGTTAATAAATGGCAAGACTGGTAACAGAGTCCTGCCCTTAGCATAAAACATCCATCACCCTTGTTCCTTTATAATTATCATCACATTCCTTCCTGCTAGAAGTGATTGCAGGAAGAGCTAGAACACAATAAGGAATTTGTAACCACACTGGCATACCTGGGCTAGCTCCTAGCACAAGTACTTAGATTTGCTTTATTAGGAAAGATAGCTGTTCAAGGGGTCAACAATCTTCTTTTAATTATATTCACTAGTTCAAAGTAAAACTCAGTACCCTGAACTTCAGAGAAAATACCAAAAACATAAAAGCAGAGAAATAAAGACCAACAGATGGGGCTCTGCCTGTCCAAATCAACTATACATTTTACATACATCCCTGGATTGAGAGAGCCTTAATATCTGAGTAGTCAGGGAGCTCTGAACATAAGAACACTCAGAATTTTCACCAGGGAACCACAAAATTCATCTCATAAGCAAACCTTCAAAGCAAAATACCAATTCAGAGTATGCATGTGTATGTATGTATGTGTATGTATATAGATATATATATATGTGTGTGTGTGTGTGTGTGTGTGTATACACATGTGTGTATATGTAGATATGTGTGTGTGTGTATCAGTCAGAAGGCATCAGCATCTTCCTGACTCAGTTCCTAATTAGAAATTAGCAAAAGGTATGAAAGCCTACCTACAAGCAAGGCTCTCCTAAATTAACTTCCTTTAATGGGCTCCAGGTGAGGTCTATTAATGGGCAAGGAAGATCCTGAATCCCATTAACATTGCAGTATTACATATGTAAATGAACATGCACAAAATATTTGCATATAAAGAAATCCAGTAAAACATTGTCTTGATAGTGGATTCTTTAATGTGGGATAAATTTAATTGAACTTAATGAATTCTGAACCTCAGCAAAATTTCAGTCCTCTCCACAGACTGTTAAAAATCAATGTTCATACTTTCCTAAAAAAACACCAACAGCATAAGATAGTATATTTCATTAATACATTGGATATGTATGTTCATTGAACAAGAGTAACTGGGGAGAAAAACAAAACTACTGAACTGCTGTAGGAAATGTTTAGATGACCAAGGGAAAGATTTTCTTACTAAGTGATGCATGGCACAAAGATGAATTTCTTAGTTCTTCCTTATGAAGGTCTGGTGTTCAAGAATCCAGGATGGCAAGGTTTTAACTCATTCTTAAGTATGCTAAATGCAATATACTAAATGTCAGGATAGTTCTTTCACCCTCTGTCTTGTTATCCTTAAACTCCCAGATTATTGATGCAGAGAGTAAAAGATCTAAAGAACACAGCCAAGCTATCATTTTCAAAACCTTTATCTCAACAGAGCACCAGCATCCTGTAATCCTGACCCATTGAAGTGGCTGAAAAAATGAGGTATTGATGAATCCTGAGACTTTTGTCCAATGTAAGCCCAAGAGACTTCGTTGGTGGGGAGAACTAGCAGCAATACCTCTACAGATCCATGAACAGTGGAAAGTGTGAAAGGTGAATTCTCAAACCTGGCAGCTTCTGTGCCCTTGAACAGCTAGGTCTTGGCTGGGGGTAGAATTGGGCGGGACTTAGTCTTGACCTGGAGGTCTGACATCGATATTTCCACTGGGGGTGATTTTTCATCAGAAGCTGTACTCCCACTGAAATGACCTGAACCCAGTGCACCTGTACTGTCTCCACCAGCCTAGTTACCCCAGTGCTCCTAAGAAGCAGGCTAAATCCATTCAATAATAAAGCACCACCCCAAAGCATTTCATAGCATTGAGAATTGTTAGCACTGACTGGGAACTTCAAAACACCATCCCATTGGAGGTTTTCAGGACTGCGGGGTTGTAAAGAATATGGGAAAGGGCTATAGAATGCTAGTGGAAGCAAGACTGACTACAGCTTAGGAAATAAAGTATGATAAATAAAATGTGTCTGCTTTAGCTGTATGTTGTAGAGGAAGCATCCTCTGAAAGCTTTATTAGAGACTCCTCCAGAGTACTCGCAGAAAGGTTCCTAATGGGACACTGTGCCACGGCTCTTTGTGAGGAGTTGGTATGCATGTCTGTGGTGAAAAAGATGTTTAAGAAAGTTTCATTGAAGAAAGGAACAAGAAGCAGCTACCGAGGGACTAACATTAAACAATGATGTCATTTGCACTGATGTTCCATTGTTTCTGAGAAACAATAAGGGGACAGAGAAGAGAAAAGGGGCTAGGGAAGAATGCAATTATAAGAGGAACCAATGATGATTAAGCAGCTAGCAGAATTATTTTCCCTTTTCACTATCCTTACCATGGAATGCAATTTGAACTTTACATTCGTGTCCAAAAGATCCCAAGGTAGATTAAGAATAGAGAGGAGCAATTAAACTCAACCGACATATATTGAACAACTAATCTTAGGGGGATATAGCAATGAATGACTTAGAATGCTAGAAGAGGAAAGGACCTCAGAGAATGTTTCACTCAACCCAATATTTGATAGATGAAGAAACTGAGGTCCAGCAACGTGATGTCTACTTTCCACTAGCTTGCAGCCTAGTTGGGGCAATTAGGTCTGAAAATAACTATTAAGTAACAGAAAAAGGTAAGGATAATTTTTTAAGAGAGGTACAAAGTTCTATGGGAATAAAGGGGAGGAAAGTATTATTCACAAACTTTCCAAATCTGAGAAGGATTTATGGAGAAGACGTCATGTAAGCCGGGCCTTGATGGATGGATAAGAGTTTTGATAATTTAGGAAAGGAGACATTCAGAGTAGGGGAAAGGGCCTTGAGGCAGAGGGAACACCGACAAGGAGCAAGGATCCAGAGATGGGAGAGTGTATTTAGGGAACACTGACTAGTCCAGTTCATTTGGATTATGGAATGCCTGAAGGCCAGTAGTGACTGAAAAGATTAGTGTTAGATATGTATTTGTTTTTGCAATAGTTGAACTGTTTAGGCCAGGAAACAAATACAATGAATCAAGCCAAGTCAACTAGTATTTATTGAGTAACTATCATGTGTGTGAGTCCCTGGGAGAGGTAATGAGAGGAAGGGGAAAGTAATACACTTGGCTGCTTAATCCTCACTGGTTACTCACTTCACAGGGGGATCCTTCAAGTTAGAATTCATTCCCAAGTAGTCCCAGCCTCTCTGGTCACTACAAGCGGTCAGCTTTGGGGATTTACGTTCCATTTGATGAGAGGGGAAGGGATTATTTCTGCCCATCAGCAGTCCCTGTTGTGAAACCTATCACAAATTCAGAAACTGCAGAATGACATTTTGTGCTAATAACCTGCTGAAAAGTGCTACTTAGTGCCTGTGTCCAATGGCTCTGGCTCATTCCAACCATGGTTCACTTGATGTAAGATGCCCCAAATTAGTGAAATGGTCTCATGAAATCTTAAAACTGAAATCAGAGCTGTGAAGTTGTGAAGCTAAAGACCCAGGAGTCATTGGTAAAATTGGTGGCTTGTAATGTGTTAAATGTGTTTATTTGCACTTCCAAAGTTCAGATTTCCTCATACATTTTCATACTGATGGAGATAAAATGCTAAAGTCTTAAATCCCTCTATGCCATGCTGAGTTGCTAAGGGCTGTTGAGTTTTTGTTATTTCTCCTCTCGAGTTAGCTCTGATTATGCCTGCTGAGTGAAAAATTTGTATTTGCCGACAGAAATAGGAACCACACCACGTGCACTTGCACTCGGCAAATGCTCCAATACATCACAAAGATTTGCTCAACCCACCTTCAGAGGCCAAATCGAGCATGTTATTTTCTGTTTAGATCTGATTCTGGAGCCTATCAGTCAGGAGTGTTTTCCAATCTCTGATTAAAGCCAGGCCTACAAAGCTGGAAGTGTTCACACACAGTCTCATTAGAGCACTGGATGGAGTGACCCAGGCCTTCTAACACAAAGCTCTCAGTGAACTTCAAATATGAGAGTGCATCAATCAAATCCAAGCAAGGCTTTTATGTCATTTTTTCTACTTTGCCTTTAAAGTCCTATAGGAATGCCCTTTTCAGTTGTACAGCCAAGGAGCATTCAATAGAAACAAAAAAAGCAAAGAACTCCGTCCCCACCTCCCAAATGGGTACGATTTTACATCCCCCACAAAACACTAGAAAGGCTTCTGCGTGCTTTAAATTATTTAGCATGGCCAACAATGAGAGAGAGAATATATTTTCTTTACTCAATGGGTCTGTATTAATTATTAGTGCTGATTTGAAAGGTAAACCAATAAGGTCAAAGTATATGGAATTGTGTATTGTATGTTTAAAGAAAAAAGATATTGGGACGCTGGGAGAAATCAGGGTTCATGCAACCTTTTCACTGACTTCTTTTTGTACTTTCTATTACTATTAGGGAAAGGAAGAAAATGAAGAAGAAAGCAAAAAAGTAAGTGAATCTTAAGAGTTTTGGCAGGAAAGGCAATGAATGAGCCACAATTCTGAGAAAGAAGTCAAGTATTTAGTTAGTGTTTGTTCTAAACACTGCTCAGGGCATGGAATACATTTTAAAAGCAAATCTTTAAAAGATATGAATAAAGAAAAACAAATCTAGTTCCATTTTCTCTCCTAGTACTGAAGAAAAAAAAAATGTACCAGCTCAGTTAACACAAATGGGGCATCATAGGTACTTTTGCCTGGAATGTCAAACCAAAACCAAAACAACAACAACAAAAAAGTAACACAATGACAATTTCCTTGGGAATTAAATAGAGTGAGCTATGGGAACTTGACAAATGAAATAACGTAAAAGAAAAAAACAATTCTTTAGCACAGGACAAGAGAAGTTTTGCGAATCTGACAGTTTCTTTAAAGAAGTAAATGACTCTTCTCCACAGCACAGGCAAAGCTGCCCCAATGGGGAGTGGCAATTGGCTGAACACTGAATGTACGTGGCAATATTGGTCAGATATATTATTTTTCTACTGGAATTCCCCTTTTATGTATATATGCTTCCGTTTCTGAACATTAGCAAAATAAGAGATGAAAATTACCCATACTTAGGATTACTTCTCCCTTTCAAGTGTGTTCTGGGGGCACAAATTTAGAGCAGCGTTTCCTTCACTCAGGTTTATTTTTTTCCCCTTCCCTTTTAATCTAGCATGTGTTCCTTTACAGGCCTTCAGATGTTGGAAGAATTATGCAGATTTTATAAATGAGTACTAGAGCAGTATGCCACTTGATAGTACTCCATCTGTGCTTCCCTCACAACGTTTGACGGGGCATCTGTGTAAATGACTTTTTTTTAAGTTAATTGGCATATTACATAAAACTTAATGGACTACCTGTTAAAAAACTTTTGTTCATTTCAGCCCTTCTTTCTCATTCCTAAGGCTGATGTTTTCCTTTGTTTCTGTTCAGACAGGAGGAAGTTCTTCTTAGGAAGATTTAGAAAATGCAACAGAAAAAAAGATCGTGGTTTGAGGGCTGGAATGAGGCTCAACCCAAAGTCTCTAATTTTAAAGATGAGGAAGCTAAACTGGACAAAGACTGACTAATTTGCTCATATTAACACATATAATAATTAGCAAAACCGGTAATCTATGACATGTCTTCTGTTGGCAAATTCAACTTTCTTTTCAGTTTTCCTACTGAATATTTCAGGGAATCTTGAGTAATTTGCTCCGATTAACAGGGATACTAAGTACCAAAACCAGTATTCCATGCCAGGTCGCCTGACTACAAATTCAACTTTCTTTTCAGTTTTCCTGCTGAATTTTCTAGCAAAAATGGGTTATTCTTTTTGGAAAAAAGATCAGGTTACGATAAAGACTAACAGTTCCAGTGCTTAAAGTTTTGCTATATATATATATATATATATAGCAAAAATTATATATATAACAAAAATATAACATATATTGTAAAATATAGATATATATATATTTCATTATATATGTATATGTGTGTATGCATACATACATATATGTGTGTACATATATATATGTGTGTATGTGTATATATATCAGGTACTCTGATTATATATATATATATATATTATATATAGCAAAAAATATAACATATATTGTAAAATATACATATATATTTCAGTATATGTGTGTATACATACATACATATATGTGTGTACATATATATGTGTGTGTGTGTGTGTGTGTGTATACATACATATATATCAGGTACTCTGATTATTACCATTTGACTCAGGTAACAGCCTGAGACATTAGGTGACTTCTTTACCGGGAGTCGCATAGCTAGTATATGTTTGAGGGAGAATTCAAACTGAGCTCTTCTTCCTGACTACAAATCCAGAATACTATCTATGACCTGGTTTCTTAGGCAATCTTAACAAAAATCCCATGAGAGAGGTGTTATTATTCTCTTCATTGATCAGTTGAATATTATATTAAATATTTGATATTTTGGTACATTGTGGCTGACTTTATTAAGCCAAAGATTTCAAATGATGGTAAACAAGATTTTGGCCTGCTGCCATCTATCATCTTGTCAAAGCCCTGTTTATAGAGGATTTTATAAATCTTTATAATTTATTGACCACCTTAATTTTGCTATGTAACTGTAGCCTATATATTCTTTCACATATAGAACATTGAAAATTTTTGCACGTACTTCCCAGAGGAGAAAAAGCCGTACTTTCCTCAGAGGCCCACAGTTTACAAAACTTCTCTGATTTCTTTAGAATATTCTTACCTCAGTTTAAAGTTATGTCATCAAAACACCAAGAATATCTGGACTAAAAGTGTCTTGTTACTTTAACAAAACAATAAGCATCCAAATAATTGCTACATGTATAAACAGATATAGGTATATAACAATTATTTGTGAGTTTATTTTATACATATGTAACTTCTAATAATGTGTTTTATATATATTTCACATAATTACATATGTGTAACATATTTGTGTATTACACACACACACACACACAAGCACACACACATATATTTGATATTACAAAGTTTTAGAAAGAGGACCATGTTAGGGAAAGAAGAGGAATGAAGCTTTTTGGTGTGTTTTCTTTTCTTGGAAATACGTGTAAAATTATTTTTAGAATGAATTGTGGAAGGAGCCGCGACTATTTCTCACTAGGACCTCCATATTCATTTATTTTTCCATCTGATGTGAAGCATTGACCTCAGTAAGAAAAATGTTAGCTATCTTCTCAAGGAGTTTCCATTTTATTAGCAACATATTGTAGGACAGAGAGAGGGAGAGCAGGTTTTATCTGCAGTGATTAAAAATCTTACCCTTTTCAAACTATGAAATATTTTCTTTTGGCTACAATTTTAATGAGAAATCATTTGTTTATGATTGCGGTCACCAAAAAGTTAATTTACCCTCAGCAACAAATTGACATTGGTATATTCCGGCTCAAATGACCTATAGGTCTGGAGATGCTATTTGAGACTTTATTATTTATTGAGTACCCACATTATGCTGGTCTTTGCCATAGTTGGGGGCTTTGTGCTTCATCATGGTATGTGACAAATTTATGATTCAGGTTTTTCAAAGGATATAGTGCACTGGGTACAGAAGTCTAAATGTCACAGGAATCCAATTTGACCTTGAGTTTACCTTACCTAAACAACAAAAAACCCTGATCAATGGGGACCATTCTTGGTCTTCATCTCAAAGACTCAACACAAATGCACATAATCCAAGTAGGATTTCAAAGTACCAATGCTCCATGGTTAAAAAGTATAATTGTGTGATTTTTTGAATAAATTTGAATTATGAATAGACTTCTCAAACTATATAAATCTTTGAGGCACACACAAATGTTCTTGGGATTACATAGGATGACAGTTTAGTCCAATGATAACAGAAGTTTGTATGCTAATTTGTAGAATAAAAATATTCGTGTTATCTAGTGCCTCAAATGGCAGGGTAGAAAACTTTCTCCTAATGGTAAATGTAACAATTGAAGGAGTGAAAAAAAAAAGAAATGTCAAACTGACCATGGAAAAATTTGAGAATATAATATTTTTGTAATTATAGACTAACTTTCCCCTACAATGGTGAAGTACTTTACAAAATCTCATTTGGGAGACAATCAAACTTAGTCTTTTCATCATTCATGCAACAAGAGTTCTAGAAAAATTCTGTCCTTTCATTTCTCAGCATTTTTATTTTCAATACAAGCTGGAAAATAAAAGTAACTCAAATAAATACTGAAGGAATTTTAATAAAATATTTCTGAAGTTCTACAGAACCAGTTTTATATTCTGGAAAAAATTGTGAAAATAATCATTGTGGAAATGATATTCATAATCTCTCTACTATTGAGATTCATCTTACTTTCTTGCAAGAATAAGGAGTAAGTACTCAGAGCTCATTATCATCATCAAAAAAAGGATTTATCAATAACACACCTATGTGGTAAGGAAAAGTTAAATCCATAATGGGCCACATCCTTTAAATATGAGGCATTTCATAATTTAAAAAAGAATCAAAAACCTGTCATAGGGACATTTGACCAGCCTTTGGCTTATAAGCCACATCCTCTCTTCTTAACAATATATTCATGGTGACTACCTTAAAGTAAATAAAATCTTCTCTGAATGCAAAAAAGAGACTTCATCATCACTCTGAGATCATTGATAGGCATTAGGAAAACTGAATAACTTCCACTTCTTTAACAAGTCACAACCATCATTTACTTTTCAGGAGCTTTGTTATGACCATGATTTTTGTCCATTTTCGTGTTCAAACTTCACGGTCTTTACATTTGTCACGGAAAGCCAGATGCACAAGTTTCTTCTTCTCTAGTATTTTAGCCTACACAAGTTTTGTTTTGTTTTGTTTTGTTAATTCAAAAATGGCAAAACAGATTTCTCAAGTCCTACAAGTCTCAAAATGCAATAAGACGTGGACAAATGAGAGAAGATTCATATACCACCAGTGGCACTGACAGAGAAACAAAATGAGAGACCAAAGTTAAAGAATTTCCTAAGCCTCATTTTTTAGGACTAGGTGTGTATGCTTTCTTTTTTTTCAACCACCCAAATAAAGTGTTGAAGTGACTAGAAGAAGGTAAGAGAGCCCCCAAACAGCACTTTAAAATGCTTTACATTTTCACAAAAACATTTGAGATCCTGGTTCTTTTAAGAGTCCTTTCATATGTGATCAGTCAGGGACAGTGACTTTTGTGAGTTAACACAAAAGTAGAACCGCACTTTTAAGTGTTCTTTCTCTTTAGAGATTTAATGTGCTTTATAATATCTCTGAGATCAGTCAGGGAGAGAAGAGAAGAAAGAAATTTGATTTTGAGCCTGGACCAAAGCTCAGTGACTTGAGAGGCACCTAAACATAATGAAAAGGAAGAAATTTCAAAGAGAAAGTTGGCAGCTATGACCAGAATCCACAGGGCTAGCAGGACTCACATCAACCATACTCAGATTTAGAAGGGCACACTGTGATCTCTCTTGATACCATTGACACTTCAAGGCCCGGCTTCATTGGGGAACAGTCCAGTAAAAGAACATCTCCAAAGGACACAGCATGGTAGCAGTATTGAGGAAGACATGAAAATGCCAACACCAAGGGGCCCACTGTTGTCCTTTTCTCCTCTGAAAGATCACACACATCTGGTGGAAGCAAAAGTCAACATCTGAAATGTGGTGCTTTTTCAAGCTTGACTTGAATGATATAAAGTTGGAGATATAATGGTTAGATAGTCACCTTTCTGACCCGGGTTCAAGGCAATCTGGGACCCAGGCATTTACTGATTTCTGGTAGTCATTGCTTATCTCCTGGTGGGTGACATTCTACCCTATCAGCCTTCTTGAAGACAAACAGCCAGCAGGTGAACTCATGTCAAAATATTGGAATTCAGTGCATAGAGACCCCATCATTTCAGCCCCATCCAACCTGTTCCATATTGTATGGATTTTTGATCCCCCTGTTGAAGCTAGAAATTGGCATCCAAGTGAATTTATGTATAAATCATCCACACTTCATTTAAGTCCTCTCTATATATGCAAAATGAAGTAGAGAATTAAACTACTTATATACTGATTATTCAAGCCAGGAAAATGTATATTTGTTTGGTAGATAGAACAACTACTTGATTTGTTCGGATGAATGTCGAATCTTCTAGTTTGCCTTTTTTATGCAGACACAACTCAGAACGTTAAAGAATTCGGTAAATTCTTCTGACCTTTGGGCATATGCAAGGGCAAGAAAGGAAAGGTCAACTAGGTGCATCTGAATTTTACCTCATCTTTAATGCCATCTCATTGCAATTTAGAGTGCAGAGGTAAAATTGACTTTTGTGGGTACTGACTGCAGTCAAAGATAGTTTTAAAAATTATTAGAACACACAAAAAATTGAATTCATAATAAGGTGAAGAATGGAATCCAATTATCTGAATAATTTAAGTAAAAATATCACTTCCAGCTGAAATAATCAAATTGATCAAGGAAGCAGCTTAATAAGTGTCTGAGTGTTCAATTTCACTTCATAGGAAGTTCACAGCCTCAGTGTAATAATCAGTGATTAGGATCATGTTAACATAGAATAAAAATATGCATTTAGCTTGGAGGAGGCAGGAAAAGAGTTTAAATTATTATTTGGTATCACATTAATTAAACTATCAACTTTGTTTTGGTATCGTGCAGACCCAGCTTCGAACTTGTATAATTAATTACAGTGCATCTGCCAATTCAATACATGGATAAACTCGATATCCAGAATCAGCTCCATTCATCAGTATCTGTAGCATAAATACAAATGTTATCATTTTTGAAGTAAGACAAGAGGTGAATAGTGAAGCAAGAAGACATAGTACATGTTTTGGCTCTATTTTCTATCAATTCAGAATGAACTGAGATAAGACTGCGATGCTGTAGACGTGACAAAGAATAGCAAGATTATAGCATCTTCATTTCCCTTCACTCAGCTTTTGTTCATTGGTGATTGGCCCAGTGCTGCGTGCGGAGGAGACACTTGAGCAGTTGGCTGATAATTTCTTTTCAGTTTAATATGAATGTGAAAGTAAAAGTTTTGTTTCAGTTTCCAAAATTATGGAAAATTGACTGACTTTTCTGACTTCTACTAAAACAACTAATAAAGAGTTGATCTGTTCTTCATTGAGGTCTTCCCTTAAACTTTGAAGGATATTTACATATATATATCCATCCATACATACACACATACACATAGACATACATTATATTATATCGTATACCGATTATATATAAACATATATATATGCAACATGTTAGCAAGTCTGATGTCAATTAAAAATTTCATTTTTTTAAAAATATGTCACAAAACTGAACCTACTAAGTTTTTATGTGAAGTGTTTTTTTTTTTTTCAGAGTCTCACTATGGAATAGTCTTAAAATATAAAAACAAACAAACAAAAGTTCCTGGAGTCGAAGAGTTTATATTCAAATGGATTTTGGTTCCATAGTATATAGCCTTTATGAGGGTATTGCTAAAAGCCAGAAGATGAAAAGTAACCAATACTAATTTAATCCATACAAACTAATGTGTTCTAATGTATCTAATCTAATTCCAAAAGCATTAATTAAACTATTCACTCTTGGATAAGGACTAAATTGACACTTTACCTCTGTATTCTATAAAGAACTAAAAGGAATTGTGAAGTTAAGAAAGCTTTACCTTGGAAATATCAATTATTACTGTATATTTTTTTGCCAAGATCCTGAGAAAGCTCTTGATCAGAGAGAGATATGCTCTTATTTTCATTTTTATTGCTTTATTTACTGTCTGTAAAAATTTTTGTGGTTCTAACTTATTTCACCCTGGATCAGTTTAGACAAAATTTCCTGAATTTCTCTGAATTCTTCATATTTCTAATTTCTTACAGTGCAATTTCCTCGGATTCATATAGCACAGTTTGAGCAACTGTTGCCCAATGAATTCTGCTAGGAGTATTTTGGGATATATGTATGTTCTTGTACATGGTTCTTGAAGGAGGAGAGCATTTATAAACAGAACCACACCCCAAACACACACATACGCACCCACACACAACACAGGAAAAGATATTTTAGATTATCACAATTTCTTATTTGTTTTACCTGAAATTATTTAAGTGAAAAAGAATGATTTAATTTGCAACTTTAAGTTGAGCTTTAACTTAATTACCTTTTCATTTGTAGAATATATTCTTATAGTATTTCAATTGGATTATTGCTTACAGAGGGTAACTGAAAACTATTGTTCTTACAAAATCTTCATGAGAATAATCTACACAGGTGTCAAGAGAACCTTTAATTAACACATGAAGAGGGAGCAGGAAGTCTTAAAATTTTTTTCTCCATGGAAAATCCCATATTTAAAACCATAGAGTCATTCGAATCCAGCCTCCAAACATTTTCTGTACAATAACATCAAAAGTGGGTGAATCAAAAATCCTCGAAGGAAAAACTAGATAGATGGAATGTTCTATTTTTTTAAGTTTGTGACATACATTTAGATGGCCCCTTTGTGGAGTTACTATCAATTCCTATGCTTTGTGGAAAGTCATTGTGGATGAACAGTAAGTTAGGTTCAGTATCAACTAATAATAGCTTGCATTATTGTAGAATGTTAGGAATTACATATTGCTGTACAAATATCTCATTTTGCTCTCCTGACAATCCTTGGAGATAGGTGCTATTATTATCTTCCTTTTACTGATGAATAAACTGAGACAGAGGTGAACTTATTTGCTCAGGATCTCACAGTTTATATCTGAGGCAAGATTTGAACTCAAATCTTCCTGGTACCAAGTTCTGCATTCTATCCACTGTGCTGCCTGGCTAACTCTAAGAGAAAGAGAGCAGGTGGGGGATTTTTACCGTGATACTAAGGCATTTTTTTTCAGTTAAAAACTCATCTTTTCTACCTAAATATTCAACAATAGTTATAGCACAATTGTAAGTCTTAGAAGAGTACATCTAAAGAATTAACATTTTATAAGAGTCAAAATAAATAAAAACACCTAGCAGATTCAAATGGTTTTCTGGCTTTCTAGTAAAAAATATGCACAGAAGTGGTTTAAGAAACAGCGTAAATTTAGGATCAGAAAGAGAGGTAATCTAATGATGTTGCCAGATTAAGGGATGACATATGGACAATCTCAGTACTCTCCAAATGTGAAAAGCTCTAAAGGAAGACCTCCACTACATTGGAAGTGTCCTCTGTGGAAAATCACGGATGAGATTCATAAGAGATGAAAAGGCATTGATAATTGGAGACTTGTATGTGTGGTGCAAATATTCAAACTGATGGCATAAGAGATCCATTGACATGGAGAATTAGCCAATAATCATTTTTTAAATGCTTACTATAATATTAGGCACTGTGTTAAGCACAGGGGACACAAAAAAAGAAGCAAAAGGCAGTTCTTGCTCTCAGAAAACTAGCAAATATACAAAGGAAGCTATATACGAGATAAGTAGTCAATAACTGATGGAAGGTACTAGAAATGAGGGTTGGAAAGGCTTCCTGTAGAAGATAGGGTTTTAGTTAGGACTTGAAGGAAGTTAGGGACATCAGAAGACGGAGATGAGGGTGGAGAATGCTAGGCATGGGAGATTATTGAAGAAAATGTCTGGAGCTGAGAGATGGATTGTTGCATTTGGATGATTAGATTCTCTATCTGTTTTTTCTCTTTTGTTTCTTTGGTGAGGTCTGCCTTTGCAGTTTCCAGATTTTTGTTTTCTAATCTGCCCAATATTTTTGGTCTGTCGGTCATAAATTGTGATCTCATAATTGCCATTCCCCTTTTGAACCAGTCAGGAACCACATGTGATTGTTTCATATTTTTCTTACACTTCATAGGGTCCTCTGTCTCATGAACCATTGCATCATTTTGCTTTGGTTTTTGCAATATTTAATAATAATTATGCTCATTGACTTGATCTGGAGGTCATAATTCTTTCTATTGTTATTATCCCACCCACAGTAAGTGATCTGCTTATGCTCAAAGTCCTTAAGTTTTCTTTTCTTTGAGAAAATTTTGGTCTTCCCATCCCACCCTCATGACTTTTTTGCTACTATTGCTCACTTTTTGACTCTCTCTCCTCTGACTGTGGTTTTCTTGGGAATTGGATATCAAAGCATTTCAGTCTCCTCCCAAGCAGGGAAAGTCACAGTCCACCAGCTTAGTTCTCTGCTCCAAGTAACTCTTGGATGGATAGAACTGACTGAAGTTGGATGCTGAGTTCTTTTCTTCAGGCTTGATGGAGGGTACTTAACAGCCTCCCTCCCCCATTTCACAACAAAACACAATGTCCTATTCTGGTATCTTATCCCACTCCCACCATTCCTCAATTCTCTGGACTATCTCTATCAATTCAGAGATTTGTAGTGCTGGTACTTGAGCTGTCTGCCATGGTGTTTGTTGGCTGTCTTTCGTGGCTCCAAGCAAATTTCTGCTCCTGCAGAGATACTTCATTGCTACCTGGATATTGTGACCTGAGTAAAATTCTGCAGCCTGGAGCACAGGGTCTGCAGGTTACTGGATGGGTTGGGGGGTATAGTGTATGGGCTTAGGTTTTGTTACAAGACTATTGATTGGGTCCTTGATTCAATTAATGTTGCTTCCCTGACCTTAAGTGTGAGGTGGGGAAAGGATGCTGAATGATCTCAGTGTAGAAGTCAGTTCATTTCTTTCTCTTCAGTTATCATTTGGCTGTATGGAAGTTGTTGAATTTTTATCTTTTGTGCATAATTCATGTTTTAAAGAGATCTGGAAGGATGTGAGGGGAAGGAAAAAATTGCTAGACCACCATCTTGTAACTCACATGACCCAGAAGAAGAAATGGATTTTCTCATTTGTGGAATGGCAAAGAGGTTAATGTCATTCTATCAAAGAGGATATGCCAGGGAGTAAAATATAAGACAAGCAGAAAAGCAAGGGAAAAGGTAATTTTTGGTGGGATTTGTATAACAGAAGATTATTTGTATTTGATTCTAGAGGTGATAAGGAGTCATTGAAGCTTACTAAGTAAAACAGTGATACGGTCGATCTATGCTTTAGAAAAAAAATACTTTGACATTGAATAAAGGATGGATTAGAGTGGAGAGAGATTTATGATACTTAGACTGACCAGCAGTCTATCGTCATAATAGAAGCTTGAGGTTATAAGGACCTATATGAGGCTGGTAGCAGTAAACATGTGCCTTTTTAGTTTTCCCATCTAATGAAAAAGTAGGATTATCATGTTTTGTGATTATGATCCTTGAAATGTAATAGTTTTTCTTTGAATTGAGATATTTGAATGAGCTCATATATTAAGTTTTAAAACCCTTCCAAATATCCATTTAGAGCTTAATTACCCAATTCACAAAAGATACAGTGGAACATTGAACTTCCTATCTCCAAAATAGTTCACTTAAAAAAACAGGAGAGATAGCTACAAGATAAATCAACATTTGTGTATGTATTAAGAAAATGACATAAAAGACATCTTCAACATTGGATGTTGAAAAAGAAGGAAGGCTGTTTGTGTAGTGAGAACAAAAAAAAACCACACAATCTGGCATCTACGAGAAGCTTAAAGACCTAGAAGATGCTCGTCCCCCAATACATTGGAGAGAACCTCTGTATCATACCTTTGGGAGATATGGAAAAGGTAATAACGGGTGAGAGCTAGTGTGTTGTTATCTGAATATGGGAAGGGAGCTTTATCCGACATAGTGAGCCAATGAATCTCATTTAAAACATTGAGGTAAACATTACTAAGACATTGAGGCATTACTTATTTTGAGGTGAATGACAAGCCAAATAAAAAATGTTTTCTTAAACACTCAATTTTTATCCAAGAAGCATTTTTCTATATTGATTATATGAATATAGTTATATTAGTATGAAATGATAATCCCTCTATTATAGTCTTTGTTGTGGACTTTTAGAGACAGATTAGCACTCAGGGAGAGCAATTTGGGCTTCCAAAGTATAGGTCCTTTGAAGGACACTGAATGGGGCCGCAAGAAAACACTGCTTCCCACCCCAAGAACTCGCATTCTCTACCAGGCAAGAGGGAATGTATTCATTCAAGAATATTTAAGCTTTCACCTTATGGAAAATGCAGTACTAGATGCTGTGAAAGGTATAAATGTTAAAAGTAACAGTCTATAACCTCATCGAGTTACAATCTAAAGAGCAAGAATTATTTGTTGCAACATATGAGCACTTTGTGTCACTAATTATGAACCTCACTGACAGTTAAAACATTATCTTCAAATGAGGAAAATATCTTTACTAGTTACATTATTTTATCTTTTTTTAAATCACCGTCCAGTGAAAGCAGAACAAGTACGTATAATAACATTATTTGGGATAGAAGATGAAAGTTTTCATTTACTCATCAGGTAGGACACACGATATTTCGCAATAACATCTAATTTGTGATTTCTAATCTATTTATTTTTGTTTGGTAGAACATTTACATTGAATGAACCAAGCTATAGATTGTGAAAGATGTTGTGTTGCCCTTCAGAGATGCATCATCTACTGCTTGAGGCCCAGAAATGAGTAGTTTCCATAATTAGTAAGGGAAATTGAAAAATTGGGCTGTGGGTTATGAGGGTTTTTTTATTCTGTAAGAAGAAAAACCACGTAATCTGCAAGTCCTAGTCAAGTGGGTTTATTTGATTTATTTTTTTAGCACACAATTATCTTGTCCTCGTTTAACAGAAATTATAAAATAAATATTCAGAAACATTTTTTTTGGTCCTCTCTTATCAGTAAAGCCACACAGTGGTGTTTTAGTGAACATTCAAACTTCTCAAAGACTTTTTCTTAAATGAAAAATATGTTTTTACTGTCTGATTGTTGACACAAAATATAGTAAAATTTTATAGAAAGTTTAATAAAAAATAAAAAACCTTTCCTCTAATTCTTCCTAGATTGATAGGAAATTTCATCATACTTAAACTAATAACTACATGAAAAGATTTAAAAAATGAATTTAACATATATGTGGAATTTCAAGAGCCTTTTTTTGTATGTTTGTTTTCTGAATGAATGCCATGCCCAAATAATGCTGGTTCTTTTCCAGGCTATAGAAGTCCTTCTACTAAGTTCATAAACGATGTCATGTACATATGCATATTTCTTTTTCTTTTGAAAAAGCATGTAGCAATCTTAAAGGAGAGAATAGTTTAAAAAATAAACAAAAAGAAAAAGAAAAGAAAAAACAAAAAGACCAAAACGCAATAGGATTTGACATAATAATTTTAAAAACAAAACAATTTGACTAGAAACTTAAGGACTATGCGTTTAAATTCTTATTTTACCTTTGACTTGCTACATATCCTTAGAACATGCTGTCTTCCATCAGACACACCTCCTCCCATCCTAGAGACCCAGATAACCACAGTGGTGGGAGTCTAAACTAGAGTGAGTCCAAAGGACCCATTTAATTATAGAATGTCCCTTTGAGCTCCAGCCTCACCTCACATCATCCATTATCACAAATGAGACTAGGATAGTTCCATCTGTGAACTGATATACATCCTAAAATGTCCCAGCATCTCTTCATGATTTGTAAATTGCCTGAAAACAGAATCTTATGGAATCATCTAGAAGCAAGAGCTAAACATGAAGGTCATGAATCCTCTGTCAAAGTGAAAACAGTCTAGTTTCAAGAAGTGAAAAAGAGTAGAGAATGCTATTTCTCAGGAATTGCTGTGGAAGCAGTCCATATAAACCATCTAATCCAACTGCTTCATTTTACATCTGAAGAATCTAAGACCTTGCGAAGCCAGATGCTATATCCATGATCATACACATCGTATGTTGTAGACCTAGAATTTTATCTCTAACTACAAATTAACTCCTTTTTCTCACCATATCACATTGACTTAATTGCACTAATATCTTTGCTTGTAAAATTGATAGGAAACTTCAAAAGAGGTTTTGTTAAGACTTCATAAATATTAATCCTCTGAGAGAAAATAAGTCTCAAACCTCAGAGAGAAGATAAATGGAAATTGTGAGGACCCCCCTACAGAGCTGATTTCAAATGTACAAAATTCGTTAAGTGTTGTGCACGCAGCAGTTTTGCCGCAGTCAACAACATTGCTTCACACTCAGTGGCTATCCCATCAATGTTGCTGATCAACTGAGAAAATATATAGTATCATCTTAGATTTCCAGGAATCTTCTTTCCCAAAGTCAAACCTGTGCACAAACCTATCATGTGCACAGAAATGAAAGAGTTAGGCCTCCAGCATCTTTGTAAATTCCATTGTTTTCTAGTTGTGTTGCCTGGCCCATAATAACAAATGCTATTTTTTATATGTACTATTACTACATCTTGGCAGCAATAATATGTCTAAAATACTGTAAGGTCATTTCCAGAAATACCATATCTGAAAAACGATAGCCTTTGGCATGTTCTTTGATCACAGTAGATAACACGGGTTAAAGGAAAAGAGGGAATGAAACTGATAGGTATCAAATTCAATGCCATTGAAAGAAATAGTCTTTAAGCAGTGGAGAAGTGTGATATGCCCCTAAATACCACTGGGTGTGATTCAAATTTGGTGAAATGGAAAGATTGTCACCCTTGGAATCAGAAGATCTGGTTTATCACTAGCCATGTGACCCTGAGCAAGCCAGAAACTCAATTTTCTCCTTTGTAAAATGTGGCTTGAAATACTTGCATTACCAAGTAAGGATTGCAAGAAGTTAAAGATATGGTGAACTTCCTAGAATGTCAAGTGCTATCTCAACTCTGTTTGTTATTAGTGATGTGCATTCATTAAATTACACCAATCTTTCATGTAAAACTTTTCCATTAAAAGAAACATCCATCTGAATTCTATGGGATAATCTCCCACCTGAATTGTTTAGTACCATATTTTTAACAAAGAATCAGTTGATGGATACCACTTTCTCTGAGGGTTAGCCATTGGCAGAATCGACCAGTAGGTGAAGCCTTTCTCTGGAGGCCTCAACTTCCCCTTCCTCTACCAGTGCTCCTCAGTGTAATATCCTTTTCATTATCCTAGATGCCCAGGCCCTGTACACCCTCTCTCTATTTAGGCCTGTACTCAATGAAGAATTTATGTATTCATGGCCATGAAGGTAAAAATGGTCATCATATTCAGAAGAGTATTCTCATCCAACTGGGAAACCAACATTAAAATAAAAAAAATAAATTACCCATTTCAAGATTTTACCTGTGAAACTTCAAAACCCACAATGAGGGTGAAGGGCTTTGGAGGTAAATTTAGGACCTTTCTGTTGCCCCACAAATTATTACGTGTAAGTTTATTTCTAAAGCTAAGTGGTTCTCTTTTTTATTATTGTCTTTTGACTTAGAATCATAGCTTTTCTCTGCCTTGTCTAAAACTCTCTATAACTCTGCCTCTTTGCTTGTCTAAACATAGCGATACCAAATCAAATTGGAATGGAAAGTGCTAAAACGTGTTTATGCATGTCTGTATACATTACATATATACACATATAAATGTATAATATTCAGTTGTTTTTCAGTCATGTCCAATTATTCATGCCCCATTTTGGGGGTTTCTTGGAAAAGATAGCAGAGTGGTTTGTCATTTTCTTTTCAGGTCATCTTACAGATGAGGAAACTGAGGCAAATAGGATTAGGTGACTTGCCCACGGTCACATAGCTAGTAGGTGTCTGAAGCTAGATTTGAACTTAGAAAAATGAATCTTCCTAATTCAAGTTCCCCACTCTATCCACCTAGTTGCCCTACATATACATATGTACGTATGCACACATATATGTACATATACACACATATAAATAGACACATTTTTGTGTGTTTGCACATGCATGTATATGTGTAGGGGGAGTGTAGATGTGTATGTATTTATGTATATATACATTCAATGTAAGTCAGAGCTTTGAGAAATCAGAATAAAAGATAGCTGACCTATTTCTTAAAAAACAAAACATTATTTTAATTTTATTTTTATTTTTATTTTTTTGCATTTTGGAGGGGGGGAAGGCAGGGTAATTGGGGCTAAGTCACCAGCCCAAGATCACATGGCTAGTAAGTGTTAAGTATCTGAGGTCAGATTTGAATTCAGGTACTCTTGACTCCAGGGCCAGTGGTCTATTCACTGTGCCACCTAGCCACTCCTGGCTAACCTATTTCAACCAGAAGTTCCAATTTATGCTGACTTACATATGTCAGGCTCCTGGGGATAAGAGCAGCCAGATCCAAAAGCTCCTTGGGCTCTTGATCACATTTGATTACCTTTTTAGGGACAGTCTGAGAATCACAGCCTTCCACACTTTTGCTTAGAAGAGTTACGTGATAGTTGGTCTAAGTAATTGTTGTCTTTCCCACTGTTTTATAGACTACACATAAAAAAGAAAACGGGTACTGTGGAAACGTTAATCTGTGAAAAACATCTAGAGAAGAAAAACATCTAGAGAAGAAATCTATTGAGCCTAGAAACTTCTTTTAACTTTTTTTGATAACTATATTTCTATAGAATTTATTTCCCTTGTAATATAATGTATTTAATTTTACAAGTATTTGAAAACAGAGAAGAGATCAGTAGTTTTACCAGACTTCCAAAGGACTTTACGACAAAAAGATTAAGAATCTCTGGTCTAGAGAAATTTTCTTTTGAAAAAGACTGATGGTATATAACAGCATCTTTATTATGGGATTATCTTCCTTTTGTGAAGCATGTGTAAGTTAGCCCCTATAGGAATAATTGTCTCTAATCAGTAATTTTTTTTTTCTGTTGAGCAATTCCAATCTGTGTAAAAGTGCTGAACACATTTGCTGATTTTATAGGTACTTCTTTCAGCTAAGAGGACCCATTTTGCCTAATTCTGAAATTAAAAGCCAGGGTCACAAAAAATATCCAGGCCCAAAGGCAGTAATTGTCATCTTGTAAAGCCATTGTAAAGCTTTTCTAATGAGTGTGGAAGGAATTTCCAAAGATCTTTGATCTGATATTCTTCTGGCCTGCTTATTCTCAGATGTCTATGAAATTTTAAGACATATGATGAACAACAATCATAGTTCTGTTAGAGACAGTTGGTTGTATGGTGGCTAGAATACCGGGGCTGCACTCAAGAAGACCTGAGTTTGAATTCAGCCTTAGATATACACTTGCTATGTGACCCAGAGAAGTCATTTAATCAGTCGGCCTCAGTTTCTTCAACTGTAAAGCAAAGATAATAATAAAATCTAACTTTCATTTTCTATCAGGAGTGCCACTTAGTTTCCATTCCACGAATATCATTCCTGGCCCCTCCAGCCCCTGGTCTTCCTTCACATATTTTTCAGCTTCCTTTTATGTATTATTTACCCTCCTTAAGTTGTAAGGTCCTTGAGGGCAGAGACTTTTAATTTTTTTTCCTATTTTATCCTTATAGTTTTAGCACAAGACCTCACACACAGTAGGTACTTTTAAAAAGATGTTTAACTTTGCCCACTCGACAGGGTTGCTGAGATGTTCAAATGAAATAGTATTTATAAAAACATCTTGCCTGGCACAAAAAAGGCCCTATAAACTTATTGCCTCCTGTCAAGCATGGCGTATTTATATAAGTAAAATAATAAAAGAACTTGAGATTTGATTAAATGAATATATAATTTCGGTGTGGGCATGCCCAGTTCAACAAACAGGGAGGTGCCCCCAAGGAACCTTTGAAGCACGTCTACATGGCCTAACATGGAGGCTTCTGTGTCCCCTACCAGAGACTCAGGATAACCTCTTTTGAATGAGTGCCTGGATCTTTAAAATCAGTGACACTGAGCCTTTCACTCTCTTTTCCACCATACCCTCTTTCTGCTATTTTTAACTGTTGCTTCCAGAGCGTGGAGATTCCCAGTTCAAACCCAATGTCACTTGTGAATGGGAATATCTAGAAAGCTACCTAGTAAAGTAGAAAAAAAAAGATGATAATTTTGGAGTTAGAGGCCAAGGGTTTGAAATATGAGTATATTATTCACTATTTATGTGGCATTGGGCAAATTTTAATTCCAATGAGCCTTAGTGTTCCATGTATAAAATGGATTAGATGGTTTCTAAGATCCCTAAAAATTCTAAAATACATATACTTCATGCACACTTTGAAGTTATGGTTTCCCATAATAATTTCTATATTAACTACTTTAAGAAACAAAATGGCGGCACAGAATCATAGTTTAGTTGTATGCATGTGAGGATGCAAACCCATAGCTGTATCTAGACAAGCATAGAGAGAGATGACATAGAAATAGACACAGATACAGCTATCAATGATAGAGATAGATATAGACACATACACACATGCACGCACACACACACACACACATGCTTCTGGGAAGGATTCAAGGTCTTGAGTTCAGAACAGAGACAATTTCTTAAAGTATCCAATGCACTGATTATATTCTGATCTTCACAATCCTAGTAATTATTTGTTGTCACAGTTACAATACCATTTTTAGTCACTTGTAAAGTCTGTGTAACCTGAATTTTTATTAAAAAATAGTATTTCCAAGAAGTGAAATATGATTTATTAAAATTTTCAACAATGGCAAGATTTGTTTTCACGCTTTGCCTATCCTTCTTCCATGGAAGAAATATAAGTTTTGAGCACTTTTCTCTCTTTTGTTAGTATACCCCTATTTTCCTTTGGCCTTATATGGACACGAAAATGGTAGGTCATAAGTAGTCTTAAAATTTGGGTAAATACTTAATGTGAACGCTGATGATATAAGAATGTCTACCTCTTCCCCAGTCCCACACATATTTTCCCTACTCATACTTAGAATTCTTTTTATCTGGTGATAGAGGTTTAATATGAAATGAAAATTATAATTTGTTAGAATCATAGAGTTGGAAGGTATTTAAGAGGACTCCTTATCCAACCAAATCTAGACTTCCTAAAAAGCAGACTTCTTCTGTCCCCAGTGACGGAAAGCTCCAAACCTGGGGATAGTTAATTCACTTTCAATAGTTCTAATTGTTAGAAGAATTTGGGGGGGGGGGTGATTCTGAAATCTGACCTTCTGCAACTTTTGGTTTTTCTTGTTTTAGACAAGAAAAACATGCATTGCCATGCTTCTACATGACAGTCTTTAAAGGAAGTAGTTAATTGTAATGACCCAAGTCTTTTCCAGATTGAACATTTTTTCTTTCCAATTTATTTTTTACAGAACCTGGCAGTTAACTCAACAGTCTTATTCTCTATCATGAAAGGATATGACAGATTTGGAAGTAAAGGTCATGTATAAGCCAACAACTTTGAAACATATCTTTTTCTAAGCACTGATAGCACAACTGTTTAGAATCCATGCAATGAAGGAAACGGTAAGGCTTCATTTTGATCACTGGATCACGTGGCTGTACAATAGTCTTGAATTGAAAGGAAGTGTGATGTCATAGAGTTACCATTGAACGAAGGCAAGAGTTCTGTATGTGAATCACAGATCTGTCATTAACTGTGTTTTGTGGGTCACATATTTTATCTCTCTGGGCTTCTCTTTCTTCATCTATAAAACAAAGTTTTTGGTTGAGAAGCATTATGGTACAATTAAAATAACAATGGGTTACTACTTTATTTTTTTTCCCCTTTTCAGGGGAGGTAAGAGGGGAAACTGACTGAGGTTGTTCCTGTAGTTTGTAGTCAAATCCTGTTTCTTAGACATTCTATCTGTATAGCTTTGGGAAAGGGCTTTGACTCTTTTTCTTATCTGTAAAATGAGGAGTTCATGCTATGCTTCTGAGGTGTTCTCTAGCTCTGGATCAATGAGCCCATGACTTGGGATTTCTTAGTTCATCTCTGGCTCTGGCACAGCCATACAGCAGTTGCTAGCAATCCTACATTTATTTTCACAACCTGATCCAAAATATATTTATAAAATTAAAGCACAAAATCTTTTACTTGCAGATACAAAACTCAAATCAAAAGGAATAGGGTAAATATATTGAATACATGCATGTGTGAATTGTGTGTATATATACATATATCCATACACATACACATACACACATTACATGTATACATACACATATATGACAATGATTTGGAAAGCTTATCTTCTGAAAAAAATTCAGGATTATAAAATTAACCCAACTAAAATTTTTACCTATACTATGTAATCTCTGAAGAATATGAAAAGGATGACATTTTATCTTTTTTTCCAATTAATATAATTTTATTTTATGAAAGTCATACCATATCAATAGCTCTATAGAGAAAACAAATTCTAATATTGTTGGTTGTTGGATTTTGCTAAATATTATTCAATATGGTGTGGAATTCATGCCTTAAACTTTTCCTCTACGGAAAAAAATTGTTTAATGTGACAAATATTTAATTTTATCTAATATATTAGGAAGAAAATAATGTATAAATCTGACATCACATCAGAAAGAAATCTTGATATCCCTCTATAGTTATATAATTTTCCTAACAAATTTCCTAATAAATTTAATAAAATATAGTTTTCATAATAAAGTGGATATATGATTAGAAAATCTCATTTTTATTCTGATCGTGATTCACAAGCAAAAATGAACAATTATTACTAACACTCATGTCTTTTTAAAAAATAGGTTTCTTTATTAATAAGAGGTCTGCTAAATTCTCTAATTGGGGCTCATTTTAGCTTCTTTCATTAAAGTATGCTTTTCATTCTGCAGACCAAAATGAAACAGAAAAAAAATCATAATAATTCTATGATACTGTCCTAGTTATTTTTATGAAGCTATATAAAGATTTATATTTATAAAATGCAACACTACCCTACTTAAATAGACCTGAACTTTACTCTGTCTCCCTGATTCAAGGTTGTATCTATTTCTTTCACCTTACCGTGGTATATGGTGTGCTACATGCTATCTTAACTGAAACAATAATATCAATTTCAAAAAAAAAATCTTTCCAGTAACTATTTTCTGAGAAAATAAATCAATATATTTCAATAGGTCCACTCAGTAGCTTCAGCTGAAGTGTTGTTCAGGAGAAGGGAAAAAAAAAAGGAAGAGGAGCAGAAAGAGGAATAAAAAAATGATGCCGCCTAGCTACAAGCTGCAGAGGGAAATTAATATTCAAAAGGTTAAGGTGTCTGTGAAATGTATGTAATGAGTAACACTCATAGTTTGTTACTATAGGTTCATTGCCTCTAATGTTGAGGACGGCACATGGATAATTTACGATTCCCATTGTCCCCTCTGCAGGGATTAATTCTGAATTATTTATGTACCTATATACGCACAGAACTGAAACATTTTAGTTAAAGTCAGCCACTCACTCATAGTCTTGAAATTATGCAGCCCTTGTTGCTAAAAATGATGTTAGCCTCTTGTGATTTAAGTCATAACATTTTATTTTCAGTCCCACTGAGAGAAAAAGCATACAGGAGGGGGAAAAAGATATATTTTTGTAGGATAAATCTCAGAATACATTTTTTAAAGATGTAAATAGATAATGGTAATTTTGTTGTGTCAAATTATTGTTGTAGAGTGCATGTAAATAAACCTTTTTTATTCATGATTTGTGTTCATTTTTCTGTTGTTTTTTAGGGCTCCCCTCCCACCGCCTTTGATGAGCCTCTTTAAGTACAAAGGCTTTGCATTTCAGTAACAAGGAATTCCGCATATGTCCTAATTAATCAGAGAATGAAAGTTCAATTTGGAAAACTGTTCTTAAGTACCCAGAACTCTCCTTTCATCATATTTGGTGTAAATGAAGTCATGTTACTATACTCATTTCAAAACCAGTGTTTTCATGCTTCTATTTAAAATTATGCCCAAAATAAATGAAGGTGACAATTTGTTTTTTCAAAAATAATGATTTGGGCATAGAATATTTGATAAGCACTAACACTGACAGCATAAACTGATCACAGAGATTTTAATAAATGAGCTTAGAATTGAGTACATTATGTGCCATTTAACCATTTCCCCTCCTTGTCCCATTTTTTTCCTTTTGATGTAATCTGCAAAGTCATCTAGACTTAATTTTTGTGATTAAAGAATCAAACATATTGTGCATATTGGGGTGGGGGAATGAAAATAATGGACCAAAAAAAAAAAAAAAAGCAACACGGTCCCTATCGGACTGACCTTAGCTAGATCTTTGGAATTTCAGGCACAACTCAGCCTATTCCATTCCTAAGAATTATTTCCCCCTCTAATAATTCTGATATATTTCAAGGAGAAAGCATGATTGGACTATTTAAGTCCAAAAAAAGGATGAAGAATTAGAGGAATTTGAAGTGCAAAAGGAAAAAATATATATATAAATATATCCGCACATATATATCTGTATTAAATATCAACCCTCTTCCTCCTCCCCGTCCTATTCAACAATTGCTAATAAATTAGGAGGAGGGGCATATTGATGTACTGCTTGACTGTAACACAAAGAATTGTAGTTAGCAAAAAGCTGCAGTGGGTAATGAACAGTATTTTAACTCGGCAGTTTAACCTCGGTGTCTGTCAGCTCTGACCTTTTACCAACCCCAATGAGAGTCTGATTTCTCACTTTTGGTACTCACTGCTGGATGAGTGAATGTAGAATTTGACAGCGAGAGGTTTTACATGAAAAGGAAAGATACTTAAAAAGCATGTTTTGTGATGATAGGGTACATTTATTCACTGTTCATTACACTGGGTGCAGCAGCGGTGGTGGATTGATTGGGTGTGAGCAGCTCGTCTGCTGGAGAAGTGAAGGGGCCTTATTGACCTGCATGGGAGCTGTAATGACCTCTGGATGACCTCCTTTTCACCTAAAATTGACCTTGAGAGTAGCCTAGGGTTCACCCCACTTGAATTAGGGGGGAAATGTTTTAACAGCATGTGAATGATTAGAATCGACACATTGCGAATTTCTCTTTCTTTTTTCTAACTTTTATAGAGGTGTGTGTGCAGGGGGTAAGGAGAGTGTTCGCTTTTAAATTTCTAGATCCTGCAGCTGCGCTGCTTGGTGTTGGTGCAGATTTATGGAGGGAGTCAACTAGATGTTGGCCTGCTTGATGCTAAATTTTACCATTCATCATTATTGATTAGAGTCCACACTCTATGACAGAGCCCAAACCTTACTATGACAATTGCTATTTCAGTTGTTATAGGCCATCATGGGCAATAGGGATAATTTAAAAGAGCACAATAGCCATCTGTAATTACACATGAATAATCCATGACTTCTCTACCACAGAGCTTATAATCAGATTCTAACAACCAAGGCCCAAGACATTTGTACTTGTTTCTTCTTTCGGGGCCTAGACCAAAAGGTGCCCTATGTGTGCAAATGCAGGTACAAGAGACAAATATCCCTTACTTCCTTCCTGTCCAATATTACATTTTCATCCTTGGTGAAAAATAAATCAGGTGAAATGGAGGCTAATGGAATATTGCATTTTCACTGATGCTTTGATCACCTAATGAACTTGACTTTTTAAGAAAAACAGACGCCCATGGACATTTTGTCAATTGTTACTCAGTAACTATGCTTGGATTTGTCATAGGTATGTGGAAAACTCATAGTGAGGGTGGAAAATCTTTCATTTTTTTTACCATTTACAAATTAAGTTTTTATTTGGCAAAAACTGTTCATGTGGAAGCATCTACTTGTTAGTAAGTTAGGATAAAAATATCTACAACAAAAATTATGTTGTAATAAATGTTTGTCACGTTGTATGCAACTTTAATACGTTCTTGGAACCAGGAACTTCTAGAAACGTTCAGGAGATACCCCTTCTCAGTTTTATATAAGGGGAAGAAGAATCTTCTACTAAGCTTGAATTTTTTCCTTCCAAACCATGGCAGGAACACAAGCCCTCCCTGACTTCATCATGCCCTCCAGGGATGAAACTAGAAGTCAACTGGGTGATGTGTGGCAGTAGAAATGATCAAATGTTCTCCTGTTGGCCAGCATTTGTTGGATCCACCACCTCTAGACTGGGTTTGCCTTTAAACTATAAATAAGTCCAGTGTCAATAATCCACCTGTGAGTGAGAATGGATGACAACATTTTGTCCCTTGGTTATGCATTTGTGTGCTCATGATCCACGATCCAAGGTTCATGATTCGTAGTTTGAAGCAATCTAGGTGAGGTTGTTTCCCCTAAGTCCTTCGAATTAACAGCGTCCTGATAGACCCAAATAACTTAATGGGATTTTAATTTTTATGTTAGCAGCTCATTGAATTGATCTATGAGATCCATTTAGAGAAAGATGGTCTCCAAATAGATCTGATGGGATCTACTACATGGTGGTAGAGAACACTGTGGTTTAGGCTGGGCATATGACAATATTTTCAGTAAAGCCAGTTATTTTTTGCATATTGAGTTGTTTAGCTTTGACAAATTCTTTCAAAAATGACTTTTGCACAGTGCCCTCAATTTTACATTTAGCAAAACTGTAGATACTTTGGCAATCCAGGAAAATATTAGTAAATTCAGAAATAAATTCAACCAGTATGTACATGGCCTTGACTTGACCCATTTTCTAGCCAAAGTAATACTCTGTAATTCTTGCTTCGTTCAGTGCTAATCCTATGCATAAAAGGAAGAGACAGGAGCATTTGTACACAATGACACTGTAGCATGCACACAGGAGGATCCTATTAATCTGATTTTTCCCCCCAGTGTGTGATCTGCTTACACCTGTGATTGTTCCAAAGCTCCATGGTGCCTTAACTTAACCAATACATGCTATCTATTACATTTCACCTACCTCTTCTATCTCTACAGTGATGAATCACTGCAAGGGTCCTCAGCAGGTTAGAGAACCTGCAAATTGCAATTATTCTAATTTGGGATCCTACAGTGCAATTTTGATCCTTGGGGACATTTTTTCCTCTTCAAATTATTCTAGGATTGAAGTGTGTTTTGAACATTCTGCTAAATGGGCTTTACTGCAAGATTAAAATATAACACTTAAATCTTAAAAAAGTAACTATTGTCAAATGAAATAAAAGCTTGCACAGTTTTATTCTGAGACATGCAAATGATTTTTTTAAAATATTATTTCCTCCTAACTGCTGACATTTATCTGTACATCAAGTAAACAGAAAGTAGGAACATGTTTTCTTTAACAGCCAAGTCTTTACAGAATCCAAAAAGGGAAGAAAAATGAATGACTTGTAATTGCGATGACATTAGAAACCCATGTAGTAGTGTAGTCAGATTCCATCTCATCTTTGTTCCTACCTCTCTATAAAGGATAAGGCAGTTTTGCCCAGAGGAAGAAATAAAAGGGAATCCTCGTTAAAAGGTACATTAACGCGAAAAGAACAGCTTTATTGGGGACATGTGCAGAAAGGAATGTTTGAGTAGTAAATGATAATTTACTTTTGAGGTATATTAAAAAGGTTTAATCTTACTGATCATGAGTTAAATTGGATGTTTTAATCAGTTAGCAAGTGCCAAAAATAATTATGCCAGAGTGCTTAGTCTGCAGAATGTATACACAAAGCATATAAATCCTTTCCTTCCTCAGGGATTTCTTAGAATAACACGCAACTAACAGACAAAAGCGATATCAAACTCATATAAATTAACATTGCAAATGATCTGAGAAATACACTAAATAACATGATCGTATCATTGTGAATATATCATTCAGGCATGGGTGTGGTGTCCAACACAAATAAATTCATTAATCTCCTGTATCCCTACTAAACTTTTTGGGAAACTTTTCTTCTATTTACTCTCTGCAGTTCATTTGAAGGTCATTCCTTTCAATGAGGATGTGGGCCTTGGTGACAGAGCAGAGATCTGAATTCATTTTAGAAACTAAATTTAAAAATAGGATTGTTTCTATAATGAGTGAATAAAAGGGGGTTGATAATGGTTGAGAGATGATATCCAAGGTTCTTTCCATTTCAAAAAAGTGTACGATTTTTTTAAAGATAAATATTGACTACAAGGCATCAGGATAATTTTCACAAAGCAAAATCACATAAGAGTGGGGTGTTCTCTTCAAAATATGTCAACATTGTCATAAGAGATGAAGAGGGAAGAGTCTAAGAAAATCCAAAAAAGTCTATAGAACAAAATTCAAAAATAAAGTTAACGTGGAGAAGTAACAAAACATTTGTAGAACACAACATTAATGTCATTCTCTAAGTAAAAGGACACATATTTCTTTCTTTTAAGTGAATGAACAAAGTTTTCCTGGGGATGTAATGAAACTAATAATAAGGAGTGTACTGGAAATAGTTTAAATCATCTCTTGGGGACTAATTCTTAAGTTTTCAGTATGAGCCTTTATACCTTGGAAATAGATAAATGCTACAAACCATGGCTTGATGGGTTATTTTGTTAATTTGCTAGACTTAAGACAGTGTTAATACTGCAGAATAAACTTGAAAGCTGTGCTAAATATCTTATCTTTTGGAGAGAAAGTTGTTAAGAATTTATGAGTGCACCACTAATGGCTGATATTCATATAGTATTTTAAGTTTTGCAAATCATTTTACGCATAGTACCTTATATTATCCTCATGACAATCTAATGAGTTGCTATTATCATTCCCATTTTATATTTGAGGAAACTAAGGCTCATAGAGCCGAAATGACCTGGCCAGAGTCTATATTCCTAACTCCAAATCTAACACCTTATCATCTACAATAAGGCACTTCCCTTTTTGCTTCATAATAGAATTTATTTGGGTGTTTGTCAGAAAAGATTTATTACTGTAAAATTACATACACACACACACACACAGACATATATATATATATATATGTGGTACTCAGTGAGTGCTTATTCCCATCCTCCCTCCTTGGAATGCCATGCATGAACAGCTTTCCAAAAGAATGCTACTGTGAACAGCTTTTAAGGTTCTGATTACACAGTATAGTGAACACTGTTTATTCTATAACAAATCAAAGCAAAATATTCTCAGAATATCAAGGTACAGTATTTACAATATTACAACTTATCACAGAAAATCTCAATATAGTGTTCACAACAGCTTATCGTTAAAACAGCCTCATAGTTTTCACCAAAGTGGTCACAATAGCTTTGAACAAAGAACAATCATCTGGTATCCCTAGAGAGGTTTACCTCCTTATTCAGTCATTCAGTCCTCTCAGAGTACAATAGTCAGTCTTCCACTCATGGGGCAACTAGGTTAACTTAATCAGTCACTTATTTAGCAATCAGTTACTAAATATTGTTAATTACTAAGTGCAATCATTAGAAAATACACAAACTCCCTACCCCTAGGTCACTAGTAAACCACATTATCATCACAGCATTTAATATCCAAGGAGAGATCTTTTCTTCATCTTGACTTGGGGCCTGTTCTCAGAGTCCCTGGATCCCCTTCGATGGTCCCAGATTCTACCTGGATTCACCAAACTAGATTCACTTGGATTCAATGGTTAATAGCTTCCAGTTCCTTGTCCAGATCTCCAGGTAGGTCCTGCTCCACACTGGAGTTTACAGGGTCCAGTCCATCTCAAATCTTTCACAATTTCTGTTCCTGAGAATTCAAGGCTCAACCGAGCCACAAACAGACAAAGTCTCATCATGCTGGTCATGTTGCCTCATGAGGTCTTCTGCTTCCTCAATCTTCTGCTTCTTCTGTCTTCTCCTGGGCTCTGTCTCTCTGTCACCTGGGTTTCTGGGCTCCTCTGTCACCTGGGCTCCTGTTCATAGGAAGCTCCACCACCACAAGTTATCAGGAAATTCTAACTGTGCTTCTCTGGGACTTCTCTTATACACACAGAATTAGCTTCCCGTTTCAGCCAACCCCTTCCTGTTATGTCAGTAACAGAAGACCGAGTCCATACCTTCTGTTTCTTCAACAGAGGCTTAAAGAAGTAGTGCTAAGTACCTCTTAGCCTAACAATACAAAAGGAATTTAAAATCTCATTACTGTTATACTCTTTTTGCAAATATTATTTCATTTGATCCTCACAATAACCCTGGGGAGTAGGTATTTTATTGTCCCTACTTTACAGTTAAGGAAGCTGAGACAGACATAGATTAAGTGACTTATTTACCATCACAAGCTAGTAAGTATCTGAGGTTAGATCTGAACTCAGGTCTTCCCGACTCCAACCTAGCACTCTATCCATTGTGCTTCCTGGATGAAGGGGTTTATGGGATATTTGAAGCTGTTCATCTGCCTTTGGTGTCCACTTCTTACCCAAAACTCACCTGTGGTTCCAAGAAGCGGTAGTGTGCAGAGCGGTCACACTCTCTGGGCAGATGGTTTAAAACAGGTTGAAAGTAACCAACAGCTTCAAACCTCTTGGTGAGTTGGGGGATGTCTATGCCAAACACATGAAGGCTTCACCCAAATGGGCAGATGAGAATAATTTGTTCTAATGACCATGAAGGTGGGTGAAAAAGGTTCTCTGGAGTGTTTAGGGCTTAGCCAGAAATTGAAAAGGCCACTGCATGCTGGACCATCTACAGACATTGTGACTTTTGTCTTGTCACTGGTCTTCGATGACTCTGGAAAAGAGAAAGAGGCTGATGACTTTGTGTGGCTCTGACTCATGTCACTGGTCCTCTTATAAAACAAGGGATGAACAGTTATACACACACACATACATACTTATACATACATAACTATGTACACACACATATATACACACATACATATATGTATGCAGGCTACATAGACAGATAATATATACATATGGATGAGTGGTTATTTTTGGAGGGCACTTGGGGTTAAGTGACTTACCCAAGGTCACACAGCTAGTTTTTGTGACAAGTGTCTGAGGCCAGATTTGAACTCAGGTCCTCCTGACTCCAAGGCTGGTGCTCTATGCACTGCACCACCTAGCTGCCCCTGGATGAGTGTTTTTGATGAGTATTGTTAAGCATCTTTTTTCTATGACAAAATCCTTGAAATCTGATAATAACTAAGCAAAATAGAAACACAGCTAGGTAAGTATGAAGTTCACCAAGAAGGATATGAAACTGTCCTTAATTCTGTCAGGCTTTGCAAAGTTAGCTTGCAGCTAAATAGTTTAAATGATTCTTATACCTGGAAAAAATAGAATATGTATTTTTGAAACATACTAAATTGATGGAATTCTGATAAGGCTGCCCCCAGCCCCAATATTCTAACTTCATTATAGGCCCAGCCCCACTGAACAACAGCCCTACTGTACCTACCTACCCCTCACCCTTACCCCTGGCCAATGTCCAAACTTCTGCATATATGCCTCACTGCACACTAGAACACAAGATGGGTCCAGGAACTCAGAGTTCTCACAAAACAGCAAGTGTGTCCATGATCCCATGATGGGATCCCAGCCACTGTATCTACCTAGTCACTACTCTCAGACCGATTCCCACAGAAACAGGTGCGTTGTTGTATTCAATCACAATCACATCATCCAGATAGCCCAAGACAGGACCACAATATCTGTCTATCTTGACCAGACAGGTGCACAATGGCTATCCAATTAGAGGGTATCATGACCAAAATGTTTAACCACTGAACCATAGATGGGACCCCTCCTCCATTACTTAAGATTACCCTTAACAAACTCCTACTGCCTATTTAATATTAATCATATTACTATATTCTATGTAAATTTTGATTATGTAATTGTACCTTTATCCTATAAAAATCCATCTTGCTCTCTCTGAAGTTGCTGGTTCCTCACAGAACTTAATCTGCTTCATAAGAGGCATCAATCTCAATAAATACCTCTACTTGTATTAGAGGTGGTCTAACTGAATTCTTTGAGATGATTTCACTACAACACATCATGAAACCCCGACAGTTTTTGGGTGGGCAGAGCTCCCACCACAACAACATAATAAAGAAATCTGTTCTTTTTTATTTTAATTAATTTCATTTGTTTCTTGTTTACATCATTCATTTTCATGAGATTTTTGAATTACAAATTTTCTCCCTGTCTTTCCCCTACCCCGACCCTAAAACAGCAATCCCACTGTAAAGTCTCTCCCCTGAATTGCTCTCTTACTTTCTGGTAGGGCAGGAGGGTCTCCCTACCCCAGCCCCTGTATATCTTAATTCTTAGTTGCAGGTATTGCAGAGCTTTAAATTCTAGATTCTTTCGATTCCTCCCTTGTCACCCACACCCACTGGAAGGAAAATAAATTCAATACAGGTTTTGGATGTGTGATTATACAGGACATTTTCATAGTGGACATATTGTGACAGTGATCATATGACCCTCCTTCCTATCCCTCCCCCCCCTTGTTCTATTTTCTACCCTGTCCCTTTAATGAAGTGTGTGCTTCCAGCATCCCTCCCCCAGACCCTGTTCTCCCCTCCATCATTCCCCCTCTCATCCCAATGCCCCCTACTCTCTTGTGTGGCATGATGCCCAGTGTAGTGTTGATGCAGTTTATTCCCTAAGCCAAATTCAATGAGAGTAATTGAAAGTAAAGTTGTAGCAGTTATCCCTTGCCTCT
Source organism: Pseudocheirus occidentalis (assembly GCA_028646575.1). Taxonomy (NCBI): domain Eukaryota; kingdom Metazoa; phylum Chordata; class Mammalia; order Diprotodontia; family Pseudocheiridae; genus Pseudocheirus; species Pseudocheirus occidentalis. The sequence continues at coordinate 340,669,594 of CM053594.1, read as the reverse complement.
TCTATACAGGATGTTTAACACCATTTTGTCTCTCCCTGTCTCCTCTCATTCTACTCCTCTCCCACCTCAGAATTTTGCCTTTTAAAGTATCATCCCTTCATATTCAATTGATCCTATACCCTCTATATACACATATGCACACATGCTCAGATATATATTCATATGCATATATAGCCTCCTATTTAGACATATGTGTAAGTATACTTATATATACATTTGTATTTCCTTCCCCATCCTCATATTAAGAAAAGTTTCATAAGTTACTATTATTGTTTTTCCATATTGGCCTTTAAATAGTTCAAATTTGATAAGTTCCTCATGATTTCTTTTCTACGTTTACCTTCTCATGCTTCTTGTATTTGATTGTCAAAATTTCTGTTCAATTGTGTTTTTTTCAACAAGAATGCTTGAAATTCCTCCACTTCATTGAATGACCATATTTTCCTCTGGAATAGTATGCTCAATTTTGCTGGGTAGCTGATTCTTCGTTTTAATCCCAGCTCCCTTAATCTTCTAAATATCATAGTCCAGGCCCTTTGATCCCTCAGTGTAGAAGCTGCCAAATCCTGCGTTATCATGATGGTGCTTCCACAGTATTCAAATGGTTTTCTCTTGGAAGCCTGTAATATTTTCTCCTTTAGCTGGGTCTTCAGGAAACTTGCAATAACATTTCCAGGAGTTTTCTTTTAGGGATCTTTTTGAAGAGGTGATTTGTGAATTCTATCACGTTCTATTTTGCCCTCTGATTCTAAAACATCAGGGCAATTTTCTTTGAGGATTTCTTGAAGGATGCTTTCCAAGTTCTTTTTCTGGTCATGGTTTTCAGGTAGACCAATAATTTTCAAATTGTCTCTCCTTGCCTTGGGGGCAGATTGGCTCAACTGCTTTTCCTCCCTCAAATTAAGTTTCAAAGTTCCACTTTCACTGACCTCTAATCCTGGCTTGCTAGATGTGAAGATTCCTCCAGGTGCAATAGATCTTCTCTGAAGTAGACTCATGCAGCAGCTTGGGAGGCTCCACTCCTCCCCACCACCCTGGGGCCTGGCCAGGGTTTTGGTTTTGGTCTCAGCTCCCGGCCTGCCAGCCTGCTGGATGAGCCCCTCCTGCCAAGCTGCCTTTCTCTAATTCTTGTTTTTCATGCCTTGGTAGATGTGGAGTTGCTGGATGTGCAGTAGATATTCTTTCTTGTAGACTGACTGCAGCTCACCTCCTCCCAACCGTCCTGGGGCTTGGCCTGGCCATGTTTCCATTTCACTCTAGGCTGGTCGCAGCTCCCAGCCTGCTACGATGATACAGCTACCCTGCTGCCGAGCTGCCTTCAGCGAGAGATGTGTTTTCTGTATATTCCGTGTTTTTGAGAGTCCTAGACTTTGTCTGGGGTCATATTTTATGGTTATTTAAAGTGGTTGTGTGGGAGCTGTGGAAACTTGCTGCTTCTATGCTTCCATCTTAGCTCCACCTCCCAAGAAATCTTTTCTAATGAGTAACAGAGATAACTTATCTAAAATAGTGACACTATTTTTGGATGAGTCCAAGCTATCACTTTCCAGTAATAGTTTGTTTGGCTTATTTTCTCTTATGTATTCCAAACAAAATAATCTCTCTTTTTTTAAATTTGACCTGATGAAAAAAAATGTGTTTGCAAATATAGAAGCCTTTAACTTTTCTGATTAGTTTTTGAATAAAATCTTCCTAAATGGACATAGTGTTAATTAATGTGAATAAACATAGGAGTCCCAGAAGCTAGATCATTTCTGTCTTGATTTATAACCTGTTTGCTGTAATTGGATTAAAATCCTATTTTTATTTTTAAAATTTTATTTTGCAGTCACTCTATTTAAAATAATATCAAAGAGATTTTCATTTTTCACTAAGTAGAATTAAAATTGATGGATTAACCATGTTTCACTGGAAAGCTGATCATCTATAAGTTGAACATTTCTCTGAAAAGCAAAACAGAGAATTTTTTTATTAATCAGTCAGTGTTTATGAAACACCTACTATGTGCCAAGAAATATGTATTACAATAAAACAATGTGAATCATTAGATGTTTCTCTATTCCCTTTTCTTCCAGGTAACTTGGCTTTGCTTTCTCCAATCCTGCCCTTTAAATAAAAGATATCTACTACTAAAATCTTATACCAATATCTCCTCACAGTATAAAAGAAACCTTTGTTTCTTCAAGGTTGTGCCAATGAAACGAATGCTCCAATAGGTCTCATTTGGTTACAAAGGCTTCAATAATGGCCCAGTATGATGTAGGCTGCCATCTAAGAATGAGCCTATTGAGAGGATGACCCTTCTTTAAACTGGAGGTTAAGTTGCAGCTAGGCCGTACAGTAAATAAAGCGCTAGACTTGGAGTCAAGGCCACCTGAGCTCAGATGTTGCCTTACCTATCTGTTAAGTATAAATCACTTATTCTCCTTCAGAATTACATTCAGCATCAGCAAAATTTTATGACAGCTCTTTCATGGTTGTGGTAAGGATCATTTAAGTTTGCATATATACTTTTTAAACTTTCAAATGCTCTGTAAATGTTAGTTATTATGTGTGTGCGTGTACTTATGTATATTAGTATGGTAACAATACTATGGTAACATCTACTCCCTAGAAAGGAGTTTGTGTTCTGAGTAGATAATATGGATGACAACAAGAGTAGGTATTCTTGAAGGTCTAAAGAATAGTATAATGTGTAGAGACAACACAGTCAGTAATTTTTAGATTCAAAGATCTGCATGACTGTCAAATTTCTTTAATGGTTAAGGCCTTCAAAGTAATGAACTGCAAAATCCTGGTAGGGACTAAAATGATAGTCCTGCCATTTGTTAAGGATTAGGGAAATCTAGTTTGGGTTACTAGTGCTGTTGCTTTTCTTTTGGGTCATCTGAGCAAAGGTACTTGGTATCTTTGGTACCCAAACTCTTGATAACTCAACATTCACAATGTCAGAACAAAACAAAACAAAACATGACTGTTATCTATACCACAAGCATGCACAAATAGCGTTTGGCTATGCTGGCACAGTGAGCACTCATTGATTAAGCACTTGTTTGTGCCAAGCATTATGTTAGTCAAAGAAGACACAAATAAAGGTGGCTATATATTCTCTTCACCCAAGGGCTGACATTCTAATGGGAGATAAAACATGAAAAATAACTGAAAAAAAGACAAATGCAATGTAAATGGAAACCAGGGAAAGGGCTAGGGTGGGAGGTTCTGGAAAGAGTTTATTGTGAAAGGTAGGATTTGGGCTCACCCTTGGAGTAAAGGCAGAGAGGAAGTATTTCATACACGAGAGACATTCAGTGTAAAAGCATAGAGGTGGAAATGGTGTATGAATAGCTCCAAGTAAGACAGTGTAGCTGGATTATGTAACTCTTAGAGAAGAGAAAAGTGTAGGAAGATTAGAAAAATAAGAAGGAGGCAAGTTGCAAAGAGTTATAAGTACCAAACTAAGAACTTTATATTTGATCTAGAAGGTAATAGGAAGCCCATATAATTTATTGAATAGAGGTGAAGGGATGGAAAGTTACATGTTCATACTTGCACTTTTGAAAAATCACTTTAGCATCTGAGTAGAGAATGGAATGCAGTAGAGATTTATGACTAATTAAAATTGAAAACAAATAATCCAAGAAAGAAATAAAAAAATAATAACTTGTTGTTAATAAATATTAAAGAAATACTGCCCTGTACTGAGGTGATGGCTATGTGAGTAGAAAGGGATATAAATTAGAGACATTGTGAAGGTAGAAATGATAAAATTTGAGGAGGGATTGTTTGTGTAGGGTGAATTGAGGTTAAAGACCAGAGGACAATTAGGTTGCAAGCTTAAGTAATGAGGAGGAAATTTAAGTAACTTAAGTTACTCAAGAGCAGTAACACTATAAGAGTTTGGGGAAGGGAAGTGTTTGGGAGGAAAGATAATGAGTTCTCTTTTGAAATTATTCAATTTGAGATGCTTACATGATACCCAATTTGATATGTCCAAAAGGCAGTTGGTGATGCTGAACAAGGGCTCAGGAGAAAGACTAGGACTAGATGTATAGATGTCAGGATCTGTAAAATGAACTGCATGAGTTCTAAGGTCACATCTACCTCTAACAATTTATAATTCTAGTTGGATAAACTATAAAAATTGGCCAAAATACACTTGGATCTCAAACTATAGTGCTATGAATCACATCCAGTGCCAAGAAAAAAAATATGGTGAATGGGCAACTAGCTACACTACAAGTTCAGAACTGTAATTCTCTCAATGATAGGACCTCCCAGTACAATAACTCAAATTTCATACTATAAAGCATACAGAGAGTGTAAAGACGAGTACTTTTAAAATGATTCTTTTCTTAAATTTGCCTTTGTTTAATGTTCTCTGTTACACAAATGTATTTATATTGCCTGGTCAAATTCTTTCTGCTTAAGGGAATGTTAAAAATTCCAAGTAAACAGTAATGAGTATGATTTTTAAAACTGGTTAAGGTTTACAAATATCTGGTCCCAAGCTTACTTTGTATCTAGTGGCAATTGAACTGAATAGAGTAGATATGGTTTTAGATGGGCTTTTTCCCCCTCCAGGAGTACACATGTTTATTAAGCACATCTCAGAGAAATCACCGACTCTGCTCTTCCTACGGTGGAACATGTGCACAAAACAGAAGAAAGTTGTGCACATTGAACATGCACAGAAATGTGGAAGACATCTTAGCTTGGTTTACACTGCTATTCCTGGGAAGGGTCCCTCAGAGAGTTGGACTGATTTTTTTTGCCTTTTGTCTTTTTGTCTTTTTTTTTTACAAGTTGTCAAACTGCAAATGGCTAAGGATTTCTATCACAGATTTTCTTTTTTTCTGCCTTCATCAAGCACTAGTAAAATTTAGAAGGGAATTATTTGGATAATTTTTGTGACATATTTTAAGTAAATGCTAATTATGACATATAGATTTGCAGATTGAATGAAAGCTATTTGTTCTACTGTGCATTATCTTTGTGCATTTCTCAGTGCCTTTGATAGAAGAGAGCAGATCAAGAACCAACCAGCCTACTGTTTAAAGAAGCTGAATAAATCAGTCAATATATATTAAGTATTTAATATGTAAGGATACAAAAAAAGATCCTTGCCCTCAAGGAACTTACAATCTAATGGGAGAGATAACCAGAAAACTCAAGCTTTATATGGGATCAATGGGGAATAATTAAGAGAGGGAATACACTAGAATTAAAAGAAGATGGAAAATACTTCTTGTAGAAGATGTGATTTTAAATAGGATTTAAAGTGAGTTAGAGGAAATTAGTAAGAAGTTATGGGTATATTTGTAAGCATTGGGGAATGAGCCAGTAGACACAGAGAATTTGAAAATAAATAAAAGAGTGGGAATGACAGAGGCAAAAATCTTTTGGAGAAAATGGGGTGAACTGTGTGCTTTGCAACAAGTAAAGGTGTTAGCCTTGGTAAGGAATAAGGCACTTCATCATGTGAGATGGGAGAAAAGGAGAAAATGATGGAAGAAGGCATCCGAATAATAGGAAATGGGGAAGAGGGGAAAAGAGGGAATTCATGGAGGCTGGCTTCGAATTTTTCTGTAAAATAAGAGCCATGTCCTCAGCTGAGAGAATGAGGGTAGAGGGAGCCATAAATTAAAGATTTGAGGACAGAGGAAAAGATTTGGAAGACAGGGTATGATGAGTTGGATAGTGAGTTAAGGAGGGAAAGTAGGATTGTCTAGCAGCAGTGAGGGACCAAATGGGGTTGTGTGACATAAATTTGTAGTGGACCCAATTGGAAAAGTTGCATAATTTTCTCCTTCATTGAGTAGCACATATGTAGGAGTGAAGGACGTGAATGATAGGAGTGATCCAAGGTTAAGATTTAGCAGGACATAATCACCAAGATCGTAAAAATGAGAGTAATTCAAAAGGGAAGGACAGTGTAGAGTTGAATCGTTTCATGAAGGGATCAAGATGAGAAGAGGAGAGTGTGGCTAATGCAGGCTTAGGAGAGAAATGAGGGATCAAGAGATTGGATGCCATGGTACAAATATAGACTAGGGTTTTATAAGGGAAGGCAGGTGGAGAAGTAAAAAGTTTCTGGTTGGAAAAGTGGATTTGGAAATTTTGAAATGTGGAGGTGGTACATTTGTGGATGATGGTAAGATCAAAGTATGAAAATTTTTGTGTGTGGCCAAGGTGGAATGGAGAAATAGGTCATAGGAAGTGAGTAGATTAAAGAACTAAATGCTTAGGGTATTTAAGGGTGTAATGGTAATGGAATTTGGAGATGCCCCTGTATTTGGCTTGGTTTTGGGGTTGTGTTAAAACCCAGAGCTTGTGAATCCCACTTGTGGGATGGACTTGTTGACTTGAAGAGAGAGGGCTGAACTGGGAGGAGCCATGAAGTGGGAGAGATGCCCAAGCAGAGAAAGCCAGAAGGACTTTTGGAGAGCAGTATCCAGCATCATGATGTCTGACTTGCTGAGAGAAAGACTGCTGAGGGCCAGTTGGAGCTGCCCAGAATTTTTGAGAACTGCCACACAGAGCTGCTGAGAACTGAGGAGGCATGGCTGTGGTGCTGGTATTTTGTTTGTCTGGTTTGACAGATTTACCTGCTGGTGAAGAACAGTGCTGCTGTTGTAGAGGTCCTGGAACCTTGCTGTTGGTTCAGAAGTCCCGAAGGAGGATTTTCTTGTGGTATGTTTACAGAAATCCTGGAAGAGGGCCTTGCTGATGTTTTCAGGGATCCTGGGGCTGTTCTACAGTCAGAGAGTGACTTGATGAGGACACTGGCTGTGGCTTTATTGAGCCTTGCCTCCCCAGGAACTGAGATTGCTGAGGGCTTGCCTCAATTCAAGATGAAAGAAGCGCCTTTCCTTGGGTTTTCCATGCTGAGATGGTATCTTAACTTTGTTGTAACTTAAGTGTGGATGGCCTTTTGTGCTCTCCTGCCCCTTTTGAGAAAGTGCTTGGTGTTAATGGATGGTATTGTAATTCAGTAGTGTCCAGGGGTGGGAAATATTTGGCTCTTTTATGCTCTGTGATTGATTAAATAAATATACTTTGTTTATGGTTGGAAACTATTCTCCATTTGAGAAGAGACTAAATGAATATACTGACCAGGAGTTGGCTATTTTGACTACTGATCCAGGAGTGAGATACCTGATCCCTGCTACTTTGCAATTGAATTGAGAACTTACTTGCTAAATGAACGAGTTACTCTGTATTTTGATTTTCTCTGTATTGTGAATGTTTTGCTGAATAAACGGGGTTTGCTATGCTGGTAATCTGTACCTTGGAAGTTGTCTTTGCTTGGCATTACAGAGAGAGAGTCAAAATTTTTGTTGAAATTACCTAGTAAGAGGGCAAGAGTGGGGGAGGAAAGGAAGGATGTAAGAGGTGTGATCTGAGGGTCTCTAGAGAACATTTATCAGCATTTTGATGAATAGCATAATTCTCAAAGCATGACAGTTTGCTCATTGATAGAGCTAGGGTGAGAATCTAGATGTGGTAATGGAGAGGAAGGAGTATTCTAAATTCCCCACTTCAATCAGTGAGCCTGCATAGAAAGAATCAAAGTGCAGCCAATATTGGAAAGGGTGGCCAGGGAGCTATGTTGTCAAAGGGGAGAGAATAATACCTAGTTGATGGAAGGAAAGAGAAAAAGTTTTAGGATGAAAGGAAGTATGTGCCGATGGAGTAGGAATTCATCATGGCACAGTAGAATGGTTGATTGGTGTTTGTTTGAAATTTTGTGTTGGCAGAGTTGTGGAGGATGGGAATAAGAAATCAAGAGTTATGGGTGTAGGGTTTGGATCATGATATATATAGGTTCAGAACCACTGGGATGTGAAGGATACAACAAGGTATGAGAATGTTCATCATTGATTAGAGGGTGACACTCTGCTTCCTAAAGGAGACTAGAGATTGGGCTGGGAGCAAGCCCATTATGAGATGGGAGGCACAAGGTCAGATGATCAGATAGGAAGTCCTACTTCACTAGTTCTCTTCCCTTTGAAAAGTGAAGATTAGAAAGGAAAGAGTTACGGCAGGAGGTGGAAGTCAAACCTGAATGTCAGGTTCTTAGATTTATTTTCTATTATTAGACTGACAATCAATATTTTTTGGTTAATCAAAGGTGATATTCCATTGAGGCACAGAAATAAAAGCTAAAAAAATTTGGAGAACATTTTTTACAATTTAAGCCAATTTGAGATTTTATTTTAGATTTTCATATTATATGGTACATAAATTACACATTCATTATTGGCCTATTTCTAGCAATTATATCTTTAGTTTATACAAAATCACCATTGTCTATGACTGATCTCTTTGAATTTGAGATAAACTTTTAAAAATATTAAGGATTAAGATTCAATATTATTTTGAAACTTATTTTGCTCTTTATTGTATCTCTATCCTCAGTATTTGTTTGGTCAAAATGGGGATGAGAAATGCCAATTTTCTAAGATTTTTAAATAGCTATTATTTAAAAAGCTCTTTTGGTTTGCCAAGTGAGATCTTTGCAAATCTCAGTTAACCCTCACAACTAGTATTTAAGATCAATGATGTCATAATTCCCATTTTGCAGGTGAACTGATATTTACCTTGTCTTTCCAAGGGACACACACCTTGTAAGTAAACGTCTGAAGCAGGATTCAAATTCAGGTCTTCCTAATTCCAAATCTAGTACTCTATTCATTATACCTTCTAACTATATATTAAAAAAAACACAACACAACAAAACAAACAAAAACACCTGAAATCCCTCCACATGTGTACTTTTAAAAGTTAATATGGCAGAACATAAAGAACACTGGACTTAACAGTTAGAAAACATGGCTTTTGGTCTGACTCTGTTGTATCAAGTACCTTGGACCAGTCACATAAATTCTTTTAGTCCTTCCCTGTGAGGTGAAGAAAATAACATATTATACCTTGCAGTATTATTATATGTTAAAGTTCTAAATAAAGGGAAGTTATAACAATAGTCTTGGATGGCTCATTTATAACCTCTTGTTTTAAACTTTAATATTTTAGATAAACTATTCACATTTAACTTTAAGTGTTGGAATAAATGGCAAAATTCTTGACCCCATTTACTTCTCTTTGTATCTTCTCTAACACATATTTTCTTGCCTAGGACATCTCAGGCCCCTACTAAGGTAGTTGATGGATGACTTTTTAAAAAGTAAATTTTTTTTACATGCAGTTATATGTAGTTTTCAAAACTTTGATTTTATTCATGAAAATCATAAAGTAGAAAACTCAATGATGTTTTTCTTGTTAACGCTCTATTCTTTGCTGGAGATTATTTCTCAATCCCTTGCCCTTCCCTCAGAGGACTTGCTGATTTCTTTTCTTCTTAGTAAAACTATTCATTTACTCTTGGAAAATGTACAGTTAAGAATTAAATTTTAGATCAACAGATGTAGATTTATTGTAGATGTTTTGGAAAGCATCCTTGGCCCTGGTAATTAAGCTGTCTGCATGTATGGTCAGTTCACCAATGCTTGAGTATCGAAAGCAAAGAACAGAGGACAAATGCCTGAATCCTCAGGGACATGCCAGTTAAAAGGAAGATCAAAAAAAGCTAACAAAGTAAACAACGAAGCAATTGGTGAAATAAGAGAAGATCCCGAGAACACAGAATCCTTGAAATCAAAACTAAAAAGCAAAAACAGGCAAAAAAGGAGAATGTGATCAGTGATGTTAAGTGAATAATGGGAGTTTTAAGAATGATAGAATATATGAAGTAGTATTGACCTGGAACTTCTTGTTTTTTCTTTGTTATGATGTCTTGAAATTCTGACAATCCTTATACCAAAATTGAAAAGATCAAGTCTCTGATATAGGAAGTATTGTAAGATTGGATGTTGTTACTAAGAAACTGAAGGAAGCAAAACAAAATAATCATCTCTTGTTTTTAAAGTAATAAATTAATTTTTTTTCGTTTCTCAGCACAGTGCTGACAACGGTATAATTTTTCGAGTTGATTTCCTCCTTACCCGTCATTCTTTGATTGTTTGACAGTTTTTAAAATGACGGTATCAGAACTGCAGTGGAAATATCAGACATCATGTGAAATGCTCAAATCAGTGGGTATGTGTTTAGGGATAGAATTAAGATTTAAATTTTTGTTTTAAGATCGTCAAACATCAGCTTACATAGGAGGATTATAGATAATGCTACATGATATAGAAGATGTCAGGAAGACTGGTATAGTACCAGTAATTGTAGGTGGCATATTAGCTATACAACTAAGTGCCAAACAAAGTCTTTCACAGTTACTCTGCCAAGACTAAAATAGAAACCAGACACATCTTTCTATCAGATGGGGGTTCAATGGTAAAATGCAGCTGTTGCCTTCACCACTGAAATTGTAGACAAAGAGACGTATGCTTTAAGAAGTTTCAGCATTTTGTCACAATCCAATTCTAGGTAAAAACTAGACAATTTGGAGATCTAACAATAAAAAGTCACCAATAGAATCATGCAGAGAAGGTTGAGCGTAGAGTCAGGAAGATCCAGGTTCAAGTTCTTCCAATACGTAGTGGCTTTGTTGAATCTGGCTATATCCCAATAATACTCAAGGTACCCCAACAATATTCTAAGACCTTACATTGCAAAGAGAGTGCCAGTAAGCATTGGTAGAAGAAGGTTCCTCACCAGTAGCTTCTTATGCTGATGAAATCACAGGTCTAGTCCCAATAAAATAATAATAATAATAATAAAAGAAACTCTTATCTGTAATTGCAAGGCTTGTTTCTGAGTTTTAACTGATTCTCATGGCAAGCACACACACACACACAGAATACTTTTGTTTTCATTGTATAACAGAAAACTAGGACAAGGCAGTGTAGCAGAAATAATGATCAGGCTCATCTCCGCATTTTATATTTTAAAAGATTCATTTAGGCCTTTGATAATTAAAAAACATTACTTTTTTCCTCATTTCCTCAACACAAAATTCTTTATATACGAATTCTACATAAATCATTGCCATTTTATATTTATTGATGAAGTGATGGTAATGGATAAAAGTGAATAGCAATGGGGATTGAGGAGGACTCCATAGTTTTAAAATGGGCCTAGGAGAAGATTTTGAAGTTTCCATTTTGAAAACTTAGAAGAGGAGACAATGGTTGCTCTAGTCAAGATGGCCTAGGAAAGAATTGAGATTTCAAGAAACTGTTAGTCATAGTGCAGATGTAGAATAGGATTTTATAAGAGAAGACAAATGGAGAGGTGAAAAGTCAGTTGCTTATGAATGGACAAGAGGATCTGAGAATTTTTAGATGTAGACATACTTGTGGATTCACTATATGCCACATACAATTGTTACTACTAAACCAGTCTCTCTGACATATTCCATATCATGTAGCATTATCTATAATCTTCTGTAGGCTAATGTTTGATTATCTTAAAATTTAAATTTAAATCTATAAGCCTATCTTCTATAAGCTTCTATCAATGAGCCAGCAATTTATGTAATATTGTCCTGTATTCTTGCTTTCAGGAACCATTGCGGTATAACTCATTAAGGCAGATATTGATGAAGCGGTGATTGAATGTGAAGTACTCTCTTAAGTTCTGAGGAAGATATAAAACTTAGGAAAAACACAGTCTTCTGCATTCATGGAGTTTAAGGTCTAGAATACCTCCATTTTTGTCTTTTCAGAAGATATCTGTCTAGTTTAAAAGGAAAATTATTCCGTTTTGGAAGTCACTTGGAATGTGTTACAGTGGAGATAAGTAAAGGGAATTGTTGAATGGGAGAAGAGCTCGGTAACTTCGAGTTATATCCTTCCTCAAGCACATCATTAGCCATCCATTCAAACTTATCTCTACAACAGCCTTTGTGCTTGTGGGCTATGCTGTGACTTAGTGGAGTTGGGGAAGAGGTAGTTCCAGCAATCCGCTATGTAAATTCATATAGAATTCCCAATTTATGGAAGTAAACTCTTCACTTATTCTTTGAACTAAGAACCAAAGTACAAATATAATTGTGCATATAAAACATATATAACACATTATAGAAATATATGTGTATGTATATATGTGTGTGTGTATCTATCTATATATACACACAAGTGGTGTTGGTACTAAGAGAATGAGAAAATGTAACTTGAATACATGCATGTATATGTATATTTATATATATGCACACACATAACATGTAAATATATGTAACAAATGCTTATTTGAAATAAATTTTATATATTATGTATGAAGATAGATAGAGACACATGATAGACAGATAGATAGATAGATAGATAGGCAGATAGATAGATAGATAGACAGATAGATAGATAGACAGATAGATAGATATGTAACAAATATACACAGCCAAGCAAATTGCACATGGGTCATTTTTTAAAAATATGTGTCTCATTCTATATCTTGAATGTGTCACCTGCCCTTTAGAAGGTGAATAATAAAGTTTCTCATTATTCCTCTGCAATCATGGTTGGTCATCGCATTGATCAGAGTTCTTAAGATTTTTTAATTTTTTTTAATCTTTGCAATGTTGATACTGTCTAAATTGTTCCTATTTCTGTTCACTTCTCTCTGCATCAGTTCCTTCACGACTTCTAGGTTTCTTTGAATCATTCCTTTCAAAAATTTTACATCACAATATCATCTATTACAATACTATATTGTCTCAGTCATTCCAAAATGAGGAGCACCCCTTTATCTGCAGTGATTTGCTACTACAAAAAGTTCTGATATAAACTTTTTTATACACATGGATCCTTTATTTCTTTCTTTTAATTTTTTAATGTATAGGGTTAACAGAGGTATTACGGGGTCAAAGGCTATGCCCTGTGTCACATCATTTAGTACATAGGTACAATTTTTTATAGGCATCTAGGCTACCAGAGCTCCAGCAAACTGACATATCTGTTTTTCTACAACCTCTCCAGAATTTGTCATTTTCTGGTTTTGTCAGCTTTGCCAGTCTGAAGGCTGTGAAGTGAACTCTCAGAGTTACTTTAAATCACTTCTCTCTAATTATTAGTGATCTACAGCATGTTATCTTATGGCTTTTGATAGCTTAAATATCTTCCTTTGAAAATTGCCTGTTCATATCATTTGAACATTACAAAATAGCTCTTATTCTTATAAATTTGAATCAGTTTCTTGTACATCTTGGAAATGATGCCTTTATTATAGAAACTTGATGCAAATATTCTTTTCCTAGCAAAATATTTCCCGCTTAATTTTTGTCAGTAATTCAGTCAATAAACATTTAGTGCTATTCTAAGGAGTGAGAAAAAAGTAAAAGACATTCTATGCCATTAAGGAGCAAACAATCTAATGCAGGAAACAAGTAAACAAATATGTACAAATAAACTACATACAAAAGAAATAGGAAATATTTAACAGAGGGGCTGTTGTTCAGTAGTCTCAGTAGAGCTTGATTCTTTTTTACTTCTTTTGAGATTTTCTTTTTCTTTCTTATATTTTCCCCCCACAGGAGTACTCTTTATTTATTTTTAGCTTTCAACATTCATTTCCACAAGATTTTGACTTACAAATTTTCTCCCCATCCCTCCCCTGTCCCCTACCACAAGATGGCAAGCATACTGAATACCCCTCCCCCCAATCTGCCCTCTCTTACATCTCCTACTTCCTCCTCTACTTACTTTACTGTAGGGAAAGATGGATTTCTATACCCCCTTGCCCACATATCTTACTCTGTGGTTGCATGTAACAACAAATTTTTAACATTTGTTTTTAAAACTTTGAGTTCCAGATTCTCTTCCTTCTCCCCTCCTCACCCAACCCTGCTGAGAAGATAGACAATTCAATACAGGTTATACATGTATAGTTATGCAGCACATTTCCATGGTAGTCATATTGTGAAAGACTAACTATATTTTACTCCATCCTATCCCCCCCAATTATTCTAATTTCTCCTTTGACCTTTTCTCTTTCCAAAAGATGTTGCTGTCTTCCCTTTTATCATCCTTCCTTTTATCCCTTTCCCCCCTAGTTTCCTGTAAGGTAAGATACCCAATTGAGTGTGCATGTTATTTGCTCCTTAAGCCAAATCCAATGAGAGTAAGATTGACTCATTGCCTTTCACTTCCCTGCTCTTCTTCTCCATTGTAATAGCTTTCTCTTGCCTCTTTTATTTGAGATAATATACCCTATTCTATTTCTCCCTTTCTCCATCTCCTAATATATTCCTCTCTCACATCTTAGTTTTTTTTTCAGATATCATCCCTTCATATTCAACTTGTCCTGTGCCCTCTCTCTATGTACACATGTAAACATATACACATATAAACACAGAAAGATACATATACACATGTGCACACAAATTCACCCACCTATACATACATATATATGTGTTGTGTGTGTATATACACACACACAAATACATCCACTTATACATACATACATACATACATAAATACCTATACATACACACAGACATTCTTTTCAACTATCCTCATACTAAGAAAAGTCTCATGAGTCACAAATATAATTTTTCTAGGTAGGAATGTAAATAGTTCAACTTTAATCAGTTCCTTTTGATTTCCCTTTCCTATTTACCTTCTCATGCTTCTCTTGATTCTTGTATTTGAAAGTCAAATTCTCCATTCAATTCTGGTCTTTTCATCAAGAATGCTTGAAAGTCCTACATTTCATTGAATGTCCATTTTTTTCCCCTAAAATATTATTCTCAGTTTTGCTGGGTAGGTGATTCTTGGTTTTAATCCTAGCTCCTTTGACCTTCAGAATATCATATTCCTAGGAGGGGGAGGGGGGCTGAGTCAAGATGGCAGCGAAGAAGCAGTTCCCACACGGCTACCCTAAATACCCATAAAATATGACCCTAAACAAATTCTAAGGCTCTCAAACTCACAAAAATACAGAAAACACATCTCTCTCTGAAGGCAGATCAGCAGTAGGGGCTCATCTTGGCAGGCCAGGAGCCGAGACCAGCCCAGCACCACACCGCAGCCAGGACCCAGGGCAATTGGGGGGACCTGAGCCAAGAGGCAGTGTGAGTCTACCCTCGGGAGCAGATCTACAGCACCTGAAGGGATCTTCACACCTAGCAAGCCAGGATTAGAAACGGTCAGTGAAAGTGGAACTTTGAAGCTAAATTTGGGAGAGGAAAAGCAGTTTGGCCAATCTGCCCTCAGGGCAAGGAAGCAGTGGGGGAAGGGCAAGAACTGCTATAACTGGTGGCTGCCCCCACTTGGCTGCTTCAGAGTCCTTGGTCTGCAGACCCTGCAGGGGGGCTGAGTCGATTGATCAGGGCAAAGTGCTCTTGCATTGAGGGGCCTGGATCCCGATAGTGGTCTTGGGTGGTGGTCCTGGGGTGTGCTCTCAACAAGCCAAAGATGGAGGGGTCTTCAACACCCCCCTAATACCTCCAGTAGGTGGGAAAACCCCAGCAATTTGGAACAGAGCTTTCCCCACTGAAAGCAGAGTTGCACAGAGCTAAAAAAAAATTAATTAACTGGCCAACATGAGGAAAAGGAAACAAAATAAGAACAGCAATAAAATTCTACAATCCTTTTTTGTGGACAAAAAGGATCAAAGCATGGAACGGGAGGAAGACTACACAGTCAGAACTCCCACACCAATTGCTTCCAAAACACTTGAAGAATGCCTAGAAGTGATAGATCAACTGAAAAGGGACTTTGAAAAATAAATAAGAGAAGTGGAGGAAAAATTGGGAACAGAAATGAGAATGATGCAAGAAAATCATGAAAAGAGAGTCAATAAACTGACTGAAGAAAACAACACTTTAAAAATATATTAACTCAAATGGCAAAAGAGGCTCAGAAAGCCAATGAGGAGAATGCCTTAAAAATTTGCCAGATGGAAAAAGAATCTCAAAAGCATTCTGAAGAGAATAATTCCTTCAGAATTAGAGTGGAGCAAGTGGAAGCTAATGACTTTATGAGAAACCAAGATATTATTAAACATGTACAAACATATGAAAAAATAGAAAGCAATGCGAAATATCTCCTTGAAAAAAACCACAGACCTGGAAAATAGATCCAGGAGAGACAATTTGAAAATTATTGGTCTACCTGAAAC
>CM053594.1:340622525-340653032 GCA_028646575.1 Pseudocheirus occidentalis | reverse complement strand
ATATATATATATATATATATATATATATATATATATACATAGAAATATATGTATGTATGTATACTTATACATATGTTTATATAGGAAGCCATATATGCATATGAATACATATCTGAGCATGTATGTATATGTGTACATAGAGGGTATAGGATCAATTGAATATGAAGGGATGATACTTTAAAAGGCAAAATTCTGAGGTGGGAGAGGATTTAAATGAGAGGAGAAAGGGAGAGACAAAATGGGGTTAATCACCCCATATAGAAGAGGCAAGGGATAACTGCTACAACTTTACTTTCAGTTACTCTCAGTGAATTTGGCTTAGGGAAGAAATGGCATAAACTCTAAATTGGGCATCATGCCACACAGGAGAGTAGGGGGCATGGGCATGAGAGGGAGGATGACAGATGGGACGGCAGAGTCTGGGGGAGGGACGCTGGATGTACACACTTCAGTAAAGGGACAGGGACAGGGTAGAGAACAGAATAAGGGGGGGAGGGGTAGAATGGAGGGACATATGATCACTGTCACTGTGTGTCCACTGTGAAGATGTCCTGTATAATCACACATCCACAGCCTGTATTGAATTGCTTGTTCTTCCAGTGGGGGTGGGTGACAAGGGAGGAACCTAAAGAATCTAGAATCTAAAGCTCTGCAATAGCTGCAACTAGGAATTAAGATATACAGAGGCTGGGGTAGGGAGACCCTCCCTGTCCTACCAGAAAGTTAGAGAGCAGATCAGGAATAAGACCAAGAGAAATAATGTAAAGAAGAAAGAGGACCAAGTACAGAAATGGAGGGAATAGGAGAAGGATATATTAGAAGAGATATTTTTAAAAGGGAAACAAAGGTAGGAAGAAAACCAAGGGAGTATAATCCCTCTGAAACCAAAGAAGGAAAGAGTTTGATGTTAAGGAGGAGAGGGAGGAGAAATGGCCAACCCAAGAGAGAGGTTAACGAAACTAAACATTGAAAAAAGGTATTCTATTTGATCATCAGTTTTTCATCAGTTCCCTTTAGAGAGTGATTTTAGTAGTAAGGGGAGAGCAGAAGAAAGATTGAAAAGGGTTAAGTAGGGAATAGGTGGTGAGAAAACAGAGACCTCATTCATACAGAGAACTTTTTACATAACTTTGAGGGAAAGGCAGAAGAGATCTGGGGCAGTAGAGAAAATGCAGTAGGGCTACGGGAAGAACTTTTGAATAGCTAATGAATGAATAAATTATTGGAAAGAATGAATGAATTGAATTGAATTGAATGATCTAATTTCCTTTGCTCTTTTAGGTTATCTTTCCCCCTTTAGAATCCCTATATTTCTCCATCTCTATTGTCTTCCAGATCTTTTAACACCATAGCCTGATGGAGATTCTTTAGTGCCTTCACCCCCCTTGGCAGGAGAGAGAAATATTTAAAATGTGTCAGAAAAAGATTCAGCCATTGTGGAATTTTTCTAGAGCTGTGTTTTCTTTAATCAGCGCTTTAACATTCAATGGAAATAAAAAATCTGTTTACTATGCTGAAGGAATTAAGCTCTGAAGAGATTGTTTTAGTTCTCTTTGTTTATGATGATTTGTTAGCTCTTGACTGCAGAAATAATTTTGTTGTTTACATTAATCTATGGTGGCAATATTAACTTCACATCATACATAAATATAATTATTGATCATTACCAGCTGTAATTCCGTGTTAGAATTACAGATTTACATAATTGTGCTATTAAGTGTAAACTTGAACTTCATATTTGGGGTCACAAATAACTGGAGGCAGTAGAAACAGAAAATTCTGATTATATGTCATTCATATTTTAATATACGTGGTCGCAATTTTGATCAGTGTTAATGTAAATATTTTTTATGTACTTCACAGCAATGGGATGCTAATGGGTGGAAATTACAGTAATATTGATCTAGCTAATAAAATGTAATACATTAGCAAGAAAGAATATTTATTATATGTTCCAAATATTGCTATTCATCATCTGCCTAAGGAACATGTGCTCTATCAGGGTTGGAATAGAGTATGCTGGGATAAACAAGCATCTTCACATGTACAATCACTTTCTTTTCTTGCCTGCGGCTTTTATCAGACAATGACACAAAGAGCACGATGGACTGCAGGGGACAGCACCACGTCCATAACATACATGATTTCTTCTCCTGATTTAAACTGCATGTGTAAAGGAATTCCAAAATGATCAATCACAATAGAGTATGTCTCTGAAACAGATTTTTAGCATGTTACATGCTAGTTTCTTATCTTCTGAAGCCACATGAAATTTAGCCAGTGTCTTGAGGATTTCCAGACATTTAATTTAGCAAATTTCCAGAGGCAATGATATGAGACATTACATGTAACTTCCAAGAGAATCCTAACTGCCCAAGGCTGATTGAGTTGTACATGGTCACAATTAGTTTTTGTGTTATCCCATTGTGAGTATGAATTTACTTTATTTCCATTCCTTTTGAGTCCATTGATTCAGAAATTCCCAGAGATAAGATACAACAGAGGTGATCTCATCATCCCACTTCATTTTACAAGTAAAGGAACCAAAACCTAAAGAAATTAACAACTTGGCCATTGCCGTACAGCTATTCAGTGTGAGATGAGGAATATATTCCAAGCTTTTTAGCTAAAACCTCTGTTTCTTAGTTCTAGAATCATTGCCTATGTATGACAAAATTAGAATGAAAGTTAGCAAAAAAAAATTCAGGGTCATTCATGTCTTCATATGGATACTGGATTCTGAATAATTCTCTTGGCAAGAATAACATCCATGAATAAGTACCTGTACTTTTAAAACCTGTTTTTTAAACAAAGAGAAAAGGATGTGCGTACAGGATACTTTCATCATTGTTGAGAGATTGATTCTAGAAAGTCCTGTAAATTGAGACCCCAAATTCTTCAGATGACTTGATAAGCTTCTATCCATAGTGTTCCACTAGTAACATGTTCTTTCAATTTTTCTTATAGCATCAAGGGAAAAAATACAACAAGAAAAACAAAAACAAATCACTCAACTTAGATATGTTTAACAACTATCTAATGGAGTTCTTGGACTGTTCTACTCTTGGTAGTTGGAATGGGTACACTAAAAAAAAAATCTAAACCTAGGGATTTCATTTATTTGTACCTCTTTCCTCATTGCGTTTACATCATTTTACCTGAAAGCAAAAACTGCCTAGAAACATTTCAACAAGAGACATTTTTTTTACCTGTAATGAACGAGAGTGGAAGTCACTTTTAAGGCCCTTATTTTAGATTTGAGAAAGATCACAGCCAGAATCACCTTAGCCTGTAATATAATAGCAAATGACTTGTCTTCGCTTTTAAGATCACAGTTCCACACCATTCGGTTCACTCAAGTTTACAAGAAAAGTTTTTTTTCTTCCCCAAATGATGAAGGTTAAAACAGTTTCAGTGAATACAGCGCCGGCCCTGTAGTCAGGAGGACCTGAGTTTGAATCTGGCCTCAGACACTTGACACACTTACTAGCCATGTGATTTTGGGCAAGTCACTTAACCTCAACTGCCCTCAAAGAGCAAAACATAAAAAACAAACCAGTTTCAACAAGGAAGATGATACCTCTATCTCCTTTCTATTTTCAAGTTTTCTCCAGCCACAACAAAAACATCATTTTCATATTCATATATTCTTAACAATCCCTCTCAATACCTATGCCGTATAAAATTCTAATTATATGCTTTCTTTATAAAAGAATGGTTAAGATTATTCTATTAAGAAAAAATGTTGTGCCTCTTTCTATCTCTTCCTTAGAATCTCATAGATCAAGATGAAAAGACAGGATCCCCCTGATTTCACAGAAAGCTGGTTGCAGTTCTTCAAACTTCTAGCAAAACTTCCCATTTCTGAATATTATATTTGTGTTTTTAAAAATCACAACAATAGCATCCTTAGATTTGTAATATTTTTTTCTAGCTCCTAGAGCAGTGATTCCCAAAGTGGGCGCTACAGCCCCCTCCTGGGCGCTACAGCGATTCAGGGGGGCTGTGATGGTCACAGGTATATTTGGGGGGCAATGAATAACCTTTTCTGAGTTCAATAAATTAATTTCCAGGGGACACTGAGTAATATTTTTTTCTGGAAAGGGGGCGATAGGTCAAATAAGTTTGGGAACCACTGTCTTAAAGAAATGGATGAAGACCTAAATGTAGTCATTGGTTTCCTGAGCAGGAAAAAGATGCTAGAAATATTGTGAAGATAATTGTGAGCCATTGTGAAGAAAGAAATTGACAATTGTTGGCAACTAATAGAATAGGGATAAGTGAGAATAGTGGACCAGTCAAGGATGACCCTTAACTTGGAAGCCTAAGTGTCTGGAATGATCATGCTTCTATCAACAGAAATAGAGAATTTGTGAGTAGTGACGGGTTTGGAAGGGAAAATAATGAATTTCACTATGGGCATGTTGAACTTGAAATATCTATAGAACACCTAGTTAGAGATATTCAGAAGGTAGATGGTGATAAAGGAAGAGATAAAATTATATATTGGGCTAGACACATATATGTGATTAGTGAGTGGTGGTTAAATCATTGTATTTCCTGTCAAATCACGGGGGAGAAAGGAGATCACAATAGGCCTGTGGGCTAGTATATACCTAGGGATTAGGTCTGCAAAGACCTGACTGATCTCACATTCAGTACAACCTTCTTTGCCTCATCCTAAGATGGCAAGAGAAAATGGACAGTCAGAAGATATGCTCCAAGTGGACAGCACACATGGTTATAGCATTCCCCTAGAGAACTAGAGAGGGTCAGGAAGGGCATGGTGCTGCAGAATTATTGCTTTTCTTATATGGTTTAGTAAATCAGAGTAGGATTGAGTGACCTACAAAAATCAAGCTCTTCACATTCAGTTAGTCTCTCACTACTAAATCTATACTATTCTGAAATTAGGAACCCCTCAGCCATGATACCAAGAAGTCACTGAGGTTACCACCCATTGTACAGTCATGACTCAAGTGGTTTTCTTCTTTGCACACATTAATCTCTAAGCAATTCGCTCAGGACAATACAGGAAAATAAATGGCTTTTTAGCCTTTCTGTGCCTCTGCTAATGGTGTTGCAAAAAAAACACTGGACTTGGAGGCAGGAAGACTTGAATTTAAATACACCCTCAGACTTAATTAAATGTGTGACCTTAGGCAAGTGACTTCACCTCTGGGCTCTCTTGGAGCACGCATGCGTAATCATCCAAATCTTTAATACCTTTTAAATTTAATTTTTGAGATTTTACAAACACCAAGAAGATGAACATCTCTATATACAAAGCAGTAGATTAGAAGACTGCACTCATAACCACCCATGTGCCCCATATAGAGCTTACTTCTCCAAGTCTATAATTTCATCATGCTATTTTTAAAACTATCCTGGTTATCTATATTTTCTACCGATCATCACTCTTTACTTTTCTGTACATTCTTTCAAATGTTTTTATGACCCTCTTCTCTTACTCTTCTCCATTTTTTCTCCCCATTTTGATAAATCTACTTATAGACCTTTATCTGCTTCAACAACTCTCTGGGAAAAAAGAAAAACAACTTTGTATCAAATACACAGATAAACAAAATTAATCCCCACATTTTCCAGGTCTGAAAATACATGTTTTATTTTGTCCCTTGAGCACATCGATTCTCTGTGAGGAGTTGAGTAGCATCTTTCATCACTAGTCCACCAGAATTATGACATTGATCAGAGTTTGAGAAATCTTTTTTTAAAATTTTTTTTCTTTGCAACAATGTTGTGTTAATTGTTCACTGATTGGGTTCACTTTATTCTACAATTGCTTCCAGGATTGTTGGAAATATTTTTTTCTTCTTATGGTGCAATAACACACCAGTAGATCATAATTTGTTGAGCTATTCCTAAATTGATAGGAACCCCACCTTTCCAATGTAAAGCCACATGAAAAGAGCTGTCCTTTTCCTCTTTCTCTGATCTCTTAGGAGGCATAGGGTTATTAGAAGCACTGTTAGATTATAAGCCATAACCACAGTAGAGTAGTTCCAAATAGGTCTTCAAATTCACTCATCCAATTGATATATTTCACCAAGAGTGTATTAGTATCATTTTAATACCTTTCTTTAAAACCAACCAATTTTTCTTTCAAACGTCTTCCCTGCACTATGTATTTTTGCTCAAGTCGTTCCCTATGACTGAAAGTCTTTCTTCTTCCCTACTATGCCTCTTATCAGAATCCATTCTTTCTAGGACCAGTTCTAATGACATTTCTATAAAACTATCCCTGATACCTCTGCCTGATAGAGCTCTTTCTATTATATGAACTTTCTCAGAATTTAAAATATATCTTTATTCTAAAATTATATGTTATTTTTGGACTTATTCATATACATGTATTTTATCACCTACCAAATATAAACTCATTGTGGGCAGGAAAAATATGTTCTGTATTTTATATTTTGCATATTGTAGTATCCTCTCATTTATATTGATTTAAGATTTATAAAATCTTATCCTTATAACAAAAAAAATGGGGTAGAAAATAGAATTGTTTCATAAACAGAAATGAATTAATTAAGTCTTGGAGACTTAAGGAACTTAACTTGGCTAAGGCAACAAATTAGTAATTACCAAGGTTTGAACACTGATCTTCCAGTTATAAACCCAATGGATTTTCTACTACACAATACTACCACAATGAGCACCTATGTAAACTCTAATCATTTAACTGAATTTATTTATAATTTATTAAGCTTTGCTCTTGCTTCAACAAAAGTTAGGATTCCCATAAACATTCCTATTAACTCAAAGTAGTTTTGTTTGAATCCTTCAAAAGTGCTCCTTAAAACAAGCACTGTCCATTTGAGTTTAGAATACTAGTTAGTAAGTTCTTTGAGGATGGACCACATGTATTTTATGTCCTCTGTAACTTTCACAGGATCCAAATGACCATTCTCAGCTCAGCAGGTATCCAGGAAATACTGTTGGATTGACAAGCCATGAAAAATCAATTTACCAGATGCATACATCTTCAAAAGCTCTTTCAACAGAAACTGATATTATTTAGTAAGATGGTAGGAGGAATTAGACTCTGTCTTCACTAGGTGATTTGAGGAAATGATGGTCTCATGAGTAATGGTCATGATGATGATATGGGAAATTGTTGTGTCTTATTCTTGTGGCTTGATTAAAGAATATACTTGTTTGTGTACCAAATATATATCTATTTAAACTATTAATGCTTAAAACTGCACTGACTTGTAGGATACCCTCCATCTATCTATCGGTCTGTCTGTCCATCCGTCCATCTATCTATCTATCTATCTATCTATCTATCTATCTATCTATCTATCTGTCTGTCTGTCTGTCTGTCTACATATCTATCACTAACACCACCACACCAATATCTGTACAATTATATAGTTATAGGCATGTTTTTGTAGAAGAAAATATGAGAAAATATGCTCATTCTTTTCTAAAATCCAGTCCTTTAAAGACTTCCCATATTAACTGAGGTAAAAACTCTGTTTCTCTAAATGGGGAAGGGAGATGGAAGGGAGCAAATGTAGAGAATTAGTGTTTTTACTTCTTCTAGCCATCATGCTTTGAAGTTCTACCTTGCAGGTTCCTTTATATATGGAGGATTAGTTTTCCTTGAAATGGATCATTCTCCCCTCCTCAAAAAGTTTCACGTTGTCAGCCGTTCTACTCAAATGACTATTCGTTAGCATGGTGCTCTTTGCAGCATCTCAAATTGTGGGATGTTGTGAAGACAGGAAGCAATTGGACTGACTTTATTCTTTCCTGATCCCATTCCCACTGTCACCAGGTAGTAGTTTTTGGCAAACTTGTAAGTGGAAAGTAACCTTCTCTAAATCACAGTCCATGGAGTGATAAGCATGCTACATTGTGGAAATGGAAGAGAACACAAAGGTGTATTCCTCTGCATAAAATAAAATGCAAAGTGCATGGCAATCTGATTGAGTAATCACTTAACAGAGAATTAGGGATTCTTGGTTATCATTCCTTTTTTTCATTTACCTACTGTAGCTAAGGTTTATATAGCATTTATTGAGTCTCACTGGATCCTCACAACAACTCTGGGAGGTAAGTGTTATTATTATCCCTGTTTCACACATGAAGAAACTGAGAAAAGCAGAGGTGAGTGACTCATCTAGAATCATGCAACTAGTAGAAGTTTGAGATTGAATTTTAACTCTCTTCTTCCTGACATCAGGCTTTGCACTCTTTCCACTGATCCTCTAACTATTCTAGCTGACGTCTCATCTCGTCTATCTTCTCCCTACCTTGAAACAACAATTTTTAAAAGGGAAAAAAGGAGCAAAACTAACCAATACATTAACTGAACTTGATAGCGTATGCAATGCTCCACATCCATAGTGCCCTGTGTCTGGGTAGAAGGGATAGAAGTCATTATGTGCACTTTTCTCTAGCATTTCTCTGTTGACTTGCTTACTTGTTAGATATATTCTTGCTTTTTAGGGTTTCCATTAATATAGGTGTATATGTGTAGATGTAGGCATAGGCGTAGGTGTAGGCATAAGTATATGTACATATGCATATGAATATATATATTTATATATATGTACACACACATACATATACAGAGAGAGAGAAAGAGACAGCAGATAAATCTTTTAGAGAAGAATATGTGGTAGAACTTGATTTCAGCTTAATAGGAACTCTTGGTTTCTGCCTAGTATGCTGAGAGAGGGATATATAGTGGAATGGGGCTATGTGTGTGAAAACCAAGAGCATGATGTGGCCTTTAGGGAGATCATAATTAATTAATTAATTGACACCCTTGGTCTTCTCATCAGAGAATTCTCTATTCTCTCAATATATAGTTCTCAAAACTGAAAGGAAATTAAGAAGGCCAAAGAACACCCATATATGTTTCCTCAAGCCAGCAGTATATCAAAAGATATGCTATAGTGACTAATTTGCCTTTTAATATATTCTCTGTCTGTCTGGGTCTGTCTGCTCTCTCTCTGGGTTTCTGCCTCTATATCTGTCTGACCTGTCTGCCTGTGACTCTTTCTCTTTCTCTCTCTAATGTGCACAAATGAACACATTCTTTTAAAAGGGGATCTGACTGTGTGGAAGAAAAGATTCCAAGTGATAGCAGTATTTTCACCACTACAGGTCAAAGCTTGTTTCTGTGTTCAACTTTCCCAACCTCTTCATAAAAAATACAAGGCAACTGGTTAGCTGGATCAATACGGCAAGCTTTTTTTTTTTATAAGACCCACAGAAGAACTGCAATTGCTGTGTATAAAATACATTTCCCCTGTGGGATACTGCCTTCTGATACTGGTGAAGAAACCCCTAAAAGAGACATAAAGACACATGTTGTGTAAAAAATACAAAATGACCAGAGGCTTTCCAGCTTTCATTGATACTCACATATAGCATCAATAATCATTTAGTCAACCCTTTAATTATGCTGCATTTCCCAGGGCAATTTTTTTCTTAACTGACCACACATTTTCCATTCAAAATTATAAATATTCCAATAAATGGAAATCTCCCCATCATATCCTTCTGTGCAAATATTATTCTCTGCTATGTGAAATGTGCTTTTAGTAATGTCTACCTAATAGAAATAAAATCTCTAGAGATTGAAAATGGTTTTCCAACAAGAAGGATCCACAAAATGTAAGGACTACTATACTCTGGTGGCCAATTTAGTCAACCAGTCTAGATGAATTTAAGTGCTTGATAATAATAATAATAATAATAATAATAATAATGATCTAAACTCTAGAAAAAAGACAATGCGTGTGTGTGTGTGAGATTTCATTTGATCTTTTATGTACCAGACTGTGCTAACCAAGAGAAAAAATAATGCTAAGCTCTAAGCAGTTCCAGTACCAAGCAGACAGATGAAAACTTGATCCTTGAAATCAGTGAGCTTAGATTTTTATGGGAGAGAAAGCACAGAAACAAACATATACATACCAGAAGTGTAGAGTGTAGATGGAAATGATCTCAGAAGGAAGGTATTGGTTAACAGTGTGGGTTTGTGGTCTGGGATGGATAGGAAATGTCACCTTTGTAGAAAGAAATGCTCATCATAGTGTCTTCTTTATATCCTTATAAACTAACTACTCAGTACAACATACTCCTTGTGGAAAGATTTGGATAAAAAGAAAGAAGCTGTCATCATTTATTTAAAAAATTGAAATATAGACTCTTTTGAGATGAAAAGGAGATGACCTAGAATATAAAGTGCAAAGAAAAATTACATTTTGGAGTAATTAATAGTAAATCCTAAACTATAGGATTAATATATTGGTAAAATTTTCTTTGGGCAATGTCAAAGTTTTGTTTGTTCTTTTTTTTTAAGTTTTAAACTCTCCTATTTATTGAAGTATTTTGGTTTAATGTTACAAATATTTATGGATTATTATGGCTTTTAAATAAGCAAAACAGTTAAATACAAGTAATAACACTGTGATTTTATCTGTAAGTTCATGCAACATTTTAAATCTATACTATTTTACTTAAAAGAAAAGGAATAATTTTTTTTTCCTTTCCTTCCAACACCCTATGCCATTAGTGAAAGAAAAAAGAAAATTGGTTATAACAAATATTCACAGTCAAGCAAAATAGATTCCCACAGTGGCCATATGCAAAAATATCTATGTCTCATTCCACATCTGAAAGTTACGGTGACGTTGACATATTCATTCTTTAAAAGATTAATTTTTTTTTGGCTTCCTTTGCAAAGACTTAGTACAATTCAAGGTTGATTGTCATTGGAAAATACACTTAGGTCATATA
The DNA here is from genome assembly GCA_028646575.1 of Pseudocheirus occidentalis. NCBI lineage: Eukaryota > Metazoa > Chordata > Mammalia > Diprotodontia > Pseudocheiridae > Pseudocheirus > Pseudocheirus occidentalis. Next base: position 340,642,247 of record CM053594.1, on the reverse strand, counting down.
GACACACATGTTGAAGTCAGTTTAAAGTTGGTTTTTGTTTTATTTTGTTTTGACTATGCTAGAATTAATTCAATTCAACAGGTATTTACTAAATAATCTTCACCATGACAGTTTCTGTGCCTAGGCATGAGAGATACAAAGAGAAAAAAAAATATATTCCTTCTAAGAATTCATTTACTGGCAGAATTATAAGCAGCATTGGCCATTAAGACATAGAAAAAAGCAACACCCCAAACCCAAATAGCCATGTTTTGATGAACACTTTTCATTAGAGGGATACAACCCAATCAAAGGTTAGAAAATCAGTGTCTCATGCATTTTAATGTCCCTGGTTTGAGTTAGCTCAAACAGTGTTTCCTGTAACATAGTAAGAAAATATATCAATATTCATGTAGTCTCTTGACCACATTTTATAAGAGGTACCAACAAAATCAATTCAATTCATCAAATATGTATTAAGTTGGTCCTGTGTGCCCAAATGTTTAACTCTCATAATGCAGCATGATTTGGCATTGACCCAGAGGGAGGAATATGAGCTGGGGTTGAGGGGGGCATGCCAACAGAACACAAGTCCTGACAGTTTCTTATAATATCAAAACTTTTAAAATCTGATTCTGGTGAAGAACTGTGTCTATCTTCAGAGGTTTAACAAACCTAAGTAAACATGGATGAAGCACAGACTGGGAAAGAGTCATGATATGGAAAACATATATATACTCTGTTACCTTAGGTAGGCTAGAACTAGCACAAATAGGGAGAAGAAGGGAACCTGTGGGAGTTTTCACAAACAGACCCTAAAGTCTGTCTGCATTTCTAACAGGAATGGCATAAACCATCATCAGCTATACTCATTGGTAATTAAAAACATTCATGTTCCGGGCTGTTAAGATGAAAAAAAAAAATAGGGAAAAAAACAGGAACATAAGTTGTGCAGGTATACAGGACCTGGGTAGGCAAGGGAGACTACAATAGAAGAGAGGAACAATGCAATACTTTTATCTGAGAGTAACATGATATCCAACATTCAAAGGGGAAATTATGGAAAGAGAGAAAAGGGAATAAATTGAAGACATGAGGAAGAAGTTGGAGGCATGAATAGTATACACAAAAAAAAGCAGATAACAAAATGAAAGAAGGCATGGAGGCAGAAAGATTCTCAAGATCTCATTCTTATATGAGATGGATAAAGTAAAGTTGAACACACAAACACATAAGAACACAAGTTTCCCATAGATATACGTTGAACACAATAGGGATAGAAGTAGAGATAGGAAAAAGGGAGGAGAATATAAAAGAGAAGGTATATTGGGGGAGGTAATAATCACTAAAACAAACATCATTTTCAAAGTTTTAGTCATAAAGCATGTTTAAAAGTCAAGAAAGAAAATCTTAGCAAAGAAAGAACTGTAAAAAACCTGAAAAAGAGAAAAATAGAAAAAGAACTGAAAAAGAGAAAAGACCACTTCAGTTGTAGATTGCTAGTGCTTTTCAGATTCAGAATCCTTCTCTTTCTTAACCACTCAGTTTTTCATAAAGAAATGGAAAGAGGAAAAAGACTGAAAGAAAACAAGGGAAATACAAAATCAACAACCACAATAGTAAACTTTAATGGGATGAATTCACCCATAAAATTAAGGACAGTGCTAAATTGGATTAGAAATCAGATTCAAACAATCTGTTGCTTATAAGAGATACATCTGAAACCAATATCCAAAGAGTTAAAATAAGGTGCTATATAATGATTTATTGAATAAAAATAGTAAACATCATCTCCTAGAAAGAAAGTAAAAATTGACACATTTCAAAGAGATAATAGGAAAAAAAATTCTACTTAAGGCCATAATATATAATCAAATAATTTCAATACTTAATATTGGATTAATATCTTGAAATAGTTTAATATATAAATACCATCTATTTATTTGAAGAAAAAGTTAATTGAATAAAATAAATTATAACAAAACTAATAGTTGTGTACTTCATGTTGGTCCTTTAGACCTTTAAAGGTAACAAGATGAAAAATAATAAAGAAATGTAAAAACTGAATAGTATTTTAGGTAAGAAAAATTAAATTGCTTGTGATTAATAATTAAAAATAAAAATTGAACCAAATTTAAACAATTTCTTAAAAAAACACCTAATAAATTGGGAAAGAAAATAGGGGTATTTTTGTGAAAAAAAAATAGATACTAGCTAATATGAAAAATGTGGAGAAAAAAGTCTAATTGCTAAAAATAAAAAGACTTATAAATAGAAAAGAAATAAAACTACACACTGCACCACTTTAAATAATGATCATGTACAAGCATATTTTAAAGCTAATAAACAAAAGCGAAAAAAGCTAAGCATATGCTGTGCATAATATAATAAAATGTTATAAACAAGGAAATTCCAAAGAAAGGATATAAGCTTAAATGAAGTTAGTTTGTTTTATGTTAAATAATTGTTGGGTTAGAGAAAAATCCTAAAATCAATCAATAATTTCAATGAACAAAATGACAAAATGATACATCATAATAAACACTTTTGGGATGCAGGCAAAGCAATTATTAATGGTAATGCTATGTCTCTAAACATTTTCTGTGACAGAAAGAAAAAAGTATAATGATTAATGGATTAAACGCACAAAAGGAAAAAATAGAAAAGAACAAAGTCTAAACATGAATATTTAAATCTGAAATTTAAAGAAGTAAACAAAATTGAAAATAAAACAAAAAAATGACTATTGAAACAGCTACACACAATTATGTACATACAAGAGGTATAAAGTGCAAAATATGAGGTGATCTACAAGGGAAGGCATAAAGGGTTCATAGGGGAGAAAGTACAGAACCTGGAAATACCTGACAAAGCTGTGATTTGATGTCAGTCTTGAAGGAATCTAGGGATTCCTGTAGGGATTACCTCTATAGGCAGAGGTAAAGAAGGGAAGTATTACAGATATGGGTAACAATGAAGAGTTGTGAAGTTTGAAAATGGAGTGACATATTCCATTAACAGCAAGACAGCCAGAGAATACATTGTACAATACAGCAAGACAGGTCAGAGCATACATGTAGGAGAATAGAGTCTAAAAAACTAGAGCATAGGAAGAGACCAAGATGCAAAGTACTTCTAACGCCAAACAGAAATTATTATATTTGATTCTTGAGGTAATGTTGATCCATTAGAGTTCATTGAGTAGGGGGTAGAAGTTGGGGGAATGACATGATCATGCTTGTCTTTAGAAAGATCACTTTGGGATCTTAATGTGATCGGCTGGGGAGACAGAACTATCAAAATGCAGTTGCAATTGTCCAAGCACGTGGTGATGAGAGGCTGTTTCATAATGAAGACTGTGCTAAAGGAATTATAAATGTAGAAGTCAGAAAAAGACAACAGATGTGATATGTGGTGAGAATGGCATTGGAGTTGTAAGCCTGGGTACAGGGGCAAATGGTGGCAGATTCAATAGTCAGAAAAAGTTTGGAGAATGGGAAGGCTTGGAGGAAATGACAGCTCAGTTTTAAACGTTTTGATTTTGAGATGTCCACAGGATATCTAGCTTGAGATATTCAATAGGTAGCAGACTTGAATTCAGGAGAGATGTTAGAACTGGACAAATATTACTGGATAGATAATCTGCATGGAATGCATGAGAACTGATGAGACCATCAAATGAGTTAGGACAGAAGAGAAGATGTGATCCAGGCAGAGGCTTAGGGGATACTCACAGTTAGAAGACAGGCCCTAAAGGAGGGATTGAGCAAAGGAGACTAAGGGCTATCAGACAACTAAGAGGAGAAATTGTCCATAAGCTTTTATTAAAAACCTATAAGATGGCCTTCCTGTCTCTGTCATCTTTCCCACCCCCCTCCACGTGTGTCAGTTAATGCCCAGCTGCTGCTGCCCCTGCTGTTGCACCCTGTGGCCCTGGGGCGTACCCCACCTCCCTCCCAACTCTGCGCCCTGCTGTGGCCGACACCCAGTGCCTTTGGAGGCCTCCTAGGAAAAGACGTCGCCAGCGGGCAGGGGCACGCCACCCCACCGTGTCCCTCCCCCCACCACACACTTCTGCAACCTCTCTGGAGAGCTCCTGGTCTATGCTCATGCATGTACGGGGTTTGGGGGGGGGGGACACCACGCGGAGTGGGACTTTTTGGAATTCCTGACAGATGAAATTAAAGAGGAGAGGAAGATCCAGAAACACAAATCCCTCCCCAAAATGCCTGGGGATTGGGAACTGGGTGTGCAAGGGACAGAAGGCAAGTTAGTCCGGAGATTAGCTGGCGAGAGGATCGCAGTCACATTCAATATTAACAACAGTGTCCCACCGACATTTGACGATGAGCCACCAGAGGGACAGAAAACTCAAGACCAGTAAGAGTCTGAACTTAGGTCAACCCTGAACTCATGATGGACGTTGTGAAGGATACCAAGAAGGCCCCTGTGCTGGACAGCCACTATCCAGAGGATGGGGTTGGACAGGAAGAAGAGGATGAGAGTGACATCTCTATTGGGAAGTTAGCTTTCCACCCACCTCTGAATCTAACTGGAAGGACACAAACTACACACTCAACACAGATTCTCTGGACTGGGCTGTGTATTATCACTTAATGGACTTCCTGGCTGACTGTGGGGTGGACAACACATTTGCAGATGAACTGATTGAGCTCAGCATGGGTTTTAGAGCACTAGGAGGAGGACATAAACTTTCTGGAAGATCTGAAAGGTTTTGTCAAGTGTCAGTACAGAGCCCTGGGGGAGGGGGGGGAGGGTCACCCCTCGCTGTGCACCCAGAACCCGTCCTTCCAAGAGAACATTTCCAGAAGCTATCATGGAAAATGCACTGTGCTGTAAAATACAACCAGGCATAAATTATGTTCCCTAACCCTTTATTTCCTTTGTCTGCTGGCATTTTTGTATGCTACCACAGAATGAGGAGAAATAAAGCCCTTAGACCCCTCCAGTGGGGGGAAAAAAACCCTATAAGATGGTGGATTAAAAGCAGGGACTTGCTTGAGATCTCCCCCAAATACCTGTAAAAACTCACTCTAAACAAATTCTAGAGCCCCAGAACCCACACAATGACAAAGTAAAACAAATTTCCAGCCCAAGAAAGTTGATAGAAACGGTCTGTTATACCAGACTAAGAAAGGAGTACAGTCCAGCATGGGCAGCTATATAATTCATGTAACCTTTCTCATTATTAGGGTAGTTAGCGGGCGCGCACACACACACACACACACACACACACACCTCTATGTATGTGTGTATATGTATAGATGTAGATATAGATACATGGGGGAGCACAGGGTGAGTTGAATATGAAGGGTTGATATCTAAAAATTAAGATTAAAGTGTGAAAGAGGAATGTACTGAAGAAAGAGAAAGGGAGCGTTAGAATGGGGTAAATTATCTCACATAAAAGAGACAAGAAAAAACTTTTACAGTGGAAGGGAATGGGGGTAGGTGAGAGGGAATGAACAAACCTTATGCTCATAGGATTTGGCTTAAGGAGAGAATAACATAAACACTCAATTGAATATGGAAATCTGTCTTACCTTACAGGAAAGTAGGGGGAAAAGAGCTGAAAGATTTGGGGGGATGTAACAGCAATCACCCTAGAACAGCCAGGATGACTGCTAGCATAGGTTCTTTGATCTGCTTTTCTAAATGAGAACAACTGAAAAGCTCCCTGAATTTCAGAAAATATGAACAGAAATTACAAGCAGACAAAAAAAATACATAGAGAAAATAAGTCAATAAAACAGACCAACAGACAATGCTTCTAGCTGTCTGACAAATACACACATATATAGTTACCAGAAAGAGAGCACCAGCTTCTGGGGTTTAAAAGCCAGGGGGCTCTATGGCTACCCAAAGTCTCATTTGGCCAAATCACACAACTGTTCCTCAGGGTATACATATAAATATCTTCAGGGTCAGAGGATATCACAACCTTCCTGATCTACTGCCTAATTACAAAGTAACAAAAGGTTAAGGCTTTCTTGAAAAACAAGCCTCCCCTTAGCAAGCTTCTCTTGTTGAGCTTCACATGAGGTCCATTAAGAAGCAGGGAGTATTTTCAAATTCCCTCACCCTTACAGGGGATGATAGAAGGGAAGGTGGACTGGGAGAAGGGATAATCAGTAGCAAACACTTTTGAGGAGGGACAGAGTCAAAGGAGAGAATAGAATAAAAGGGGGATGGGATAGGATGACGGAAAATATGGTTAGCCTTTCACAACATGACTATTATGGATGTGTTTTCCATGACTACATATACGTAACCTATAATGAACTTCTTGCCTCCTCAATGAGGGTGAATGGGGAGTGACGAAGGGAGAGAATGTGGACTTCAAATGTTTTAAAAATTAATTTTAAAAATTGCTTTTACATTCAACTGGGAAATAAGATATACAGGAAATGAGGTATAGAAATCTATATTTCCCTTCAGGAAAATCTAAATGAAAAGGATAAGGGAAAGGTGTGTGGGGGAAAGCATGATAGACGGGAAGGCATTTTGAGATGGGGGGATGGTAGAGATGGAGAAAAAATTTGGAACTCAATATAGTGAAAGTGAATACTGAAAACTAAAAATTAATTAACAAAAAATGCATAAAACTACTATATGTCAGGTCTATACCTGCTAAGAGGAGGTGAGAACAGTGCTACAAAAATCTAAATAAGAAAACATAGTTAGAAGAGAATTATCACTAGCATCAGAGGTTGTGGAAAGGTAAAGAAAGACAAGGATTAATAAAATGTCATTAGATGTGGCCATTAGAGCCTTGGTAACTTTCTAAAGAGCAGTTTCTATTGAATGATGAGGTCAGAAGCCTGATTGAATAGAGTTTATATGAGAATGAGAGGAAAGATGATGGAAGCATTGATTATAGAAGATTTTCTCAAGGAATTTTTCCACAAAATATAGGGAAAATATAGGACAAGAACTAGCAGGGGTAGACTGTGTGTGTGTGTGTGTGTGTGTGTGTGTGTGTGTGTGTGTTTATCATTAGGGAAGAAATAGGTATGCTTGTAGACATTAAGGAAGGTGGAAGCAGACACAGATAATCTGAGGATAAGTGAGAAAGTAGAGATGATAGAGAAATCTGGAGAAGACAAGATTTAGTAGGATAAAAATACGTTTATAGACATGTACCTTGATAAGAAGAAAAATCACTCCTTTGTTGAAACAGTATTCAACGAAGAGGTGGTAGAGGAAGACATTTAAGTGATGTGAGATGGGGGAGGAAGAAGAGAAAACTCTTAGTAAATGGGCTCAGGTGTTTGGTTTTGTTTTGTTTTCAGTGAAATATGAATGAAGGTCCTTATTAGAGAGAGTGGGGTCAAAGGGTACCCTGGGAGGCTTAAGAAAGAATAAAAAAAAGTTTGGAATAGCTGAAATAGTGAGTAAGATCATGAATTAATTAATTAATTCATTCATTCATTATTTTCTTCAGTTCTCTTCAGCAGCACAAGAATAGAAGTGAATATATTGGATGCTGGCAGATTCCCAAGATTAAGAGTTAGCAAAAAACATAATTAGTAACAGAATAAGAGGCCAAATGACTCAGGTGTCGAAGATATTGTCAAGTAGAACTAGTTAGCCAAAGGGATAAGATAAATGGGGAGGAAACTATGTCCTCATGAGGGCTTGGGAAGAACTGTGGGGTGGAGGCATTAAAGGTCATTACAGTATAATGGCAATGGTAATTTGAAGATCTTCCCTGTCCCTTAACAAGTTTAAGGGAATTTGAAGGTCTTCTCTGATTTGAAGAATTTCCTTGCCCCCTAATAGGCCTAATATAATCACATGGGAGGAGTTTGCTGAAGGGTGGAGCAGAGCCCAGAGGAAGCTGGGAGTCAGAGGAGTTAGAACTGGAGGGAGGAGAGGATGAATCCAGGGAGACATCTAGGCTTGTGAGTGTTTGCTTGTGCCTGCTTTGATAACTGACCTATGAGTGCTTGTTCGTGGGAAAGCAAAAGGATGGTGTGGCTCTCTGATGAATTATGGTTTGTTAACTTCTTTGTTGCTATGATAGATTTGGTTTTTCTGGTATTGGAATTTGACTCTCTGGTGTCTGAATAAATGTTTTGCTTCTATATATGGAGAGTCTATTATGTTTTGTGCTTAAGAACTATGCCAGCATATTCATAGTCACTGTTGGTGCTGTGAATATTGCATTGGCCCTACAAGGTCATAGTGAGGACAAAGAAATAACTTTGTAAGTCAAAGGAAAGAAAGATATAAACTTTGTAAAACATTATGATTAGATGAGGGAATATCTAGTATACAGTATAGTATATACTATATAGTATATAGTTCAGTATATAACTGAGGTGGAGTAGAAGAATATTTTGGTCATGGCAATTAAGTAAACTGTAAAAAAAAGAATAGGTTATGTAAGAAAAATGTATAAATTATGGGAAACTATGCTCATTTTTAAATAAAGAAAATAAAAATAAAATCCAGGAGAGTCAGAAAAGCAAATTTTATTCAGAATTACTACATAATTTATAAAATACCTGGGATTACAGTTACCAAGACATAAATAGGAATTATGAGAATATAACCACAAAATACTCTTTAAAGAAACATAGGACCCTTAAATGTTTGGAAAATAATTGCTTTTTCATGGTTGAGCCACACTAATGTAATGAAATTGCAATACCACCTAAGTGAGTTTCTAGCTTTGGTGCCATGTCAATCAAACTACCAAAGGGTTACTGCATAGAACTAGTCACGGGGAAAAACAAAATATCAGAAATATGATGAAAAATGGGAGGGAAGGAGAAGGGGCTAACAACATCAGATCCGAATCTGTTCTGCAAAGCATTGACTATGAATACAATGATACTTTTTTTAAACAAAAGATGATCAATTATTGAGAAGATTCAGTAATGATGAATATTAAAATCAGTGGAATAATTAAAAACAGTAGCATAATTTTTCAAAACCCAAGTGCACAAATTACTCAGGGAAGGACTCACGAATGGACAAAACCTCTGAGAAAACTGGAAAGCTATTTGGGGAAAAATTAGACCTAGATCAATAGCTCAATACACATACTATGATAATTTCAAAGGGACACATGACCTAGATTATAAAAGGTAACGTCATTTTAAAAATTTTAGAGGATAATGAACAGAAATGCCTTTCACAATTATGGATCAGAAAATGAGGTTTTATCAAACAAGAGATAGAGACGATCATAGGAAAACTATCATGGTATCATAGATTTAGAGCTAGGAAGGATATGTAGGGATCAGTCCCAAAATCTTTGCTGTAAGTTTTTTGTAAAGGTCTCATTTCTAAGAAATATAAAGAACTGAGTCAATTTTATAAAAATAAGTCATTCCTCAGTTAATAAATGGTCCAAGGATGTGATTAGGCAGTTTTCAGAGGAAAAAATCCAGGCTATGAATAGCCATATTAACAAATGCCTGAAATCACTAATATTTAGAGAAATGCAAATTAAAATAACTCTAAAATATCAGCTCACATCCATATGATTGACTAGTTGACATAAAAGGAAAACAGCATATACTGAAGGGGCTATGGGAAAACAGGTTGTACTTCCCTGTTGGATCCAAACATTCTACAAAGCTATTTGAAGCTATTTCCCAAAAGTTTTTAAGCCTTGCATTCTCAGTAATACAGCTACTAGGTCTATACCTCAAAGATATTAGGGAAGAAGAAAACAATCTGTGTATTGTATACACACAATGCACATGTATGTAATGTACACATATGTATTGTGCGCACATGTATGTGTTCATTCATGCATATGCAATATTTATATGCCTGTGTGTGCATGTATATATACATAACCTCATTTTTGTTTTTGTAGCAAAGAACTGGAAAAAGCATGTGTACATCCATTGGGGAATGGCTGAACCAATTATGGTATATGAATAAGATTGAATACTATTGTGCTGTAAGCAATGATGAAAGAATTTCAGGGGGAAAAACTAGTGAGACATATGAATTGGTGCAAAGTGAAGTGAACAGAACCAGAAAAATAATTTGTATAATAGCAATATTGTTGGGACAAACAACCTTGAAAGACTTAGTAACTGTGATCAGCACAGTGACCAACTATGATTCCAAAGGATTCATAATAAAACATTCTACTCCCCCTCCAGATACAGAATTGATAAACTTAGAGTTCATATTTTTTCTCCTTCTTTTCAATCCACTGGTCTTGCATTTAATCCTGGTTCTGACTCCATGGATCTTTGTAAGATCTACATAAATCAGCATTTCTAAAGTTAGTGTTTCCCTTCATTATTCCATGGGACAAACCCAAATCTTTATCCTTGGATGGATCCTATGTTGGAATGATGAATGAGTAAATATGCATTTATTAAATTTCATCTAAGAGGCTGAATGACATAGTGGATAGACAGTTGGTTGGCCTTAGGAAGTTTTCCAGTCCTACCTTTTATATATACTGTGTGCAGCACTTGCAAATCACATGCCAAGTCACTTAAACAACTTAAACAACTCTCTAAGACTATAAGTTGTAGAAAGGATGCTATTTGTAACAGTAGAGGAAACTTTCACTGGGAGTTGCCTTTACCAATAAAAACACAGTTCAGGTAAAAAGCGAAGAACGTATCAGGTATTGTGCTAGGCAGTAGAGCTACAAATGCAAAGTGAGATAGGTCCTGCCCTCAAGGAACTTATATATTCAGAGAGAAAGGTTAAAACACACACATACACACACACACACACACACACACACACACACAGGAGCAATAACCAGAGAAGAGAATTCTAGCTTGAGAAGTCTCAGGAATCATGACTAGAGAAAGAGCCCCAAATCGTTATGCCCTTTCAGGAAGCCAAATGTTATGGAGAGATGAATCTAAAAATCATGATGGAGAGCTGGTTGGATATAGTGGGCAAGGTGAATGTTCAACCCACTCAGTGGGTAATCAATGAGGTGTATCTGAGATGGCAACTCTCAGATCCATGGCGGAGATTCCAAAGTGAGTGAATCAACTCAATGGAAAGGGGAGTTGCAACACTCTGAAAGTCAGATAAGGATGGTATTATTGCAGGTGAAAATGGGAGAGGGGGGCAGGCAGATCACAAAATATTGAGGTGAATTGTTATCTCTGTTGTTGTTCAGTCCTGTCCAACTTTTCCTGACCCTATTCAGTGTACTGTCCATTAGGCTTTCTTGGCAAAGATACTATAGTGGTTTGCCATTTCCTTTTCCAGCGGGTTAAGATTGCCCAGTAACTGAGATCGTATTTGAACTCAGGTTTTCTTGACTCCAAGCCTGGTGCTCTCTCCACGAAAGCACCTAGCTTCCTCCTGGTTATGATTTGGTCCTACTAATTTCAGAAATCTGAGATGACATAAGACTGGCTTTTACAGTTAAAGCTTTAGAATGTCTAGCTCTAAAGAAAAAGGAAAGGAGTTGGTGAGTGGGAAGATAGAAGAGAGAATGTAATGAAAATTTACAAGTGTCAAAATTGTATATATTCCCTGACTCAAATTTGGGGAGATCACTGAATAAAATTTTGATAGTTATTTGGTTGTTTGTCCAGACCTTAGAAGACTACAGTCTTCAGCATAAGATATTCACAAAACAAGAAACAATAGACGATGGAGAACTTTATAGTTCCTCCTCTTTATCGCTTGAAAAAGTGCATTGTCTTTAGTTGTAGTCAGTTGCCAATATCAAATGCTGCAGAATGCTGCCACTCTTCAAGACCTCATCAGAAGTCAGAAGGAATTCCATGATGTCCTTGGGCAAACACCTTTTGGACTACTAAAGCAATTCAATACTACTTAAGATGCAACTAACACATGTTTCAAAGATAGGCTTCTCCTCCAGGCATGCTATTTGTAGAAGGAAAATAGTAAGGTTGATTTCTTCCTTCTGACATTGACTTTGTCACCCTACTTTCCTCTGAAGAAACTTTAAAGAGTAAAAACCTCCTTTTTTCTCCCCAATGTATCCAGCCCTGTCAGTAGTGGTAAAACACACTAGCTCCCATTTAGTATTCTTCTGTTTCTCTCTCTCTCTCCCAAAAGCAGTGAGAATGATTATCCATCTAACAGTTTCACCCATTAAGACCTGTAAGCGTTACCATGTCTATCAGTCCCATTGCGGACAAGGAAAATCAATGGATTTCAGAGGCTCAATCTGTCTTCATCCAAATCTACTATTGAGTGTGCAGAAAACATCATGGAACTCTCTAAGATTGGTCAACCCGCCACACTGTGGTTTATATGAGAAGATGAGGAAAGAAAAGTCTCCTCTCATTCTTTCGTTCCGGTATGAGATTAGTGAGAAGCTAATACAACTCCTGGGATAGAGACAGTGCAGTGGGGGAAAATAGGATGAAAAGGATTTAATTGCTTCTCTCTGAGCATGAAGCTGCCCAAGGAGTTTGGGACTTGAAGTCAGGAGCTCTTGAGTTCAAGTCTAGCCTCAGATACTTACTAGCTGAGTAACTCTGGACAAGTCACTCAACCTCTTTCTGCCTCAGTTTCCTCATCTAGGAAAAAAAAGGATAATAACAGCATCTACCTCCCTGGGATTTTATGTAGACTGAAGGAGATAATATTTGTAAAAGTCATTTGCAAAACTTAAAATGCCATATAAATACTAGCATTTAGCTAGTATTACTAGCAAGGTGTTATATGAAATGATTCAAACAATCAAAAGGCTTGTTGAAACAAAGTGAACTGGAGTGAATTTTTAAGTACATATATAAAACACAATACTGGGTGCTTTGGGACATGTTTGAAAGAAGTAGAACCATAGAGATTATGAAAGAAGAGACTGGGACATACAATTATCCATTATCCGTTGAAGATGGTAGACCAAACTCATAACCAGACATTTCTATGGGGAGGAATGTGGTTGGAGAAGACAGAAAACTGATGAATAAGGAACAAAATACAGAAATCAATGTGTGTGGGGTGGACAGCCAATCAACAAATAATAGACCTTATTTCTTGTGTGTAAGGCATTGATTTGTGGGTGAATACAAAGAGGTATAAAACAATCTTCCTGTGATTTCTGTTATCTATGAATTCACACTCCAAATCATTCAATATTAAGTATATGTCAGATATAGTAAAGGTAAATTAATTTTATATGAATTTTCCTAATATGTGCATGTGAATTAGGATAATAAGAGTTGGCTGATGATTGATAATTAGCTAGTGCAGAGGAGAATTCTCTATACCCTTAACTATTGGATAAGGAAAATCTTTGTGGCTCAGAAGAAGAATTCCAATACATTTTGGATAAAAGGAAATGAGCTTTCAGTGCATATTGTGGGAAAGATGGCTTTAGGTGAGAATTATAACTTGATTTGGTGAAGTTGTCTAATTCCAGATAACTTATTGAAAACATACTCTGAAAATTTGACTTTAGGATTATGACTGAGGCTTAATGGGACAACACACATGATAGTATTATGCATTGGAGGGGACAGAAGTTATTCAATAGGATAGATAAAAAAGGAAAACGAGGTAGGATTGTATATTGGTAGGCGGGTAGGCAGTGAGTGGACAAAGTATTGAATACATAGTTGGGAAGATCTGAGTTTAAATTTGGCTTCAGACCCTTAATAGTTCTGTGACCCTAGGCAAGTCATTTCTCTTTTTGCCTCAATTTCCTCAACTATGAAATGGGGGAGATAATAAATTACACCTATATAGTATGATTTTAAGGGTCAGATGATATAATATTTTGTAAAGTTCTAAGCACAGTTTCCTGCACATAGTAATCATTCTATAAATGTTAGTTATTGTTGTTCATAGTATGCTCCTGTGAGGAAATCCAGGAACCTGAGGGAAAATCTTTCTAGAATGGTCCCTGATCCCTAGTGGATTAAGGCTGAGATAACTGACAGGTAACAGTGAAGAAAAGAAGCCCCATGGGAGGTAGAGAGAGAGGTATATAGGTAGGTAGGTAGACAGGTAGGTAAGATTAACAAATGATAATGGCAGAATGATCTGCCCAGTGTTAGAAGTAGAGAAATACAAAGGAGAAAGAGAGGAGAGAGTACTGGAGATGTGACAAACAGTGGGGGCACAGGAAATATGTAAGGTAGGACTATTAAAAAGTAGAACCTCTAGAAACCCAGAAACTAAGGGAAACAAAATCTTTGTGGCAGTTTCCTCTGATAAGGGCCTCATTTCCAAAATATAAAAGGAACTAGTTTAAATTTATAAGAATAAAAACCATTCCCCATTTTATAATTAGTTAAAGGATAAGAATAAGCAGTTTTCTAAGGAAGAAATTCAGGTTAACAGTGATAATATGAATCACTAATAATGAGAATAATACAATTTAAAGCAACCTCAAATTCTACCTTATTCATCAGATCAATAAAATTGACCCCCCAAAACGACAACTGCTTTAGGGACTGCTGACAAACAGACATTTTCAGTGTACTATTGATAGAGCTGTGAATTGGTACTCTCATTCTGGAAAGCACCTTAAACTATGCTTAACAAATCCTTTGACCCAGTGATATCACTACAATGCCTATCTCTTCCCCTTCCCCCCCAAAAAAAAACCAAAGAGGGAAAGAACTCCCTGATCAATAAAATCTAGTAGTTCCCTATCTCCTCCAGGATCAAAGAATCCTCTGTTTGGGATTCAGAGACTACCCCTTCCAGTTTTCCTGTCTCCTTCTCCTGTCCATGTGCCTGTCCATGTGGTCTGCTATCTAGGGACACAAAACCCTCCATCTCTCCTTTTCTCTAGCTGTCCCTCCTCATCTCCCTCCCCTGACTTCCTTCAAATCCCAGCTAAAATCCCACATTCTTATCTAAAGGAAATTGTTTTCAATTTTCCTGAATTCTGGTTCCTTCCCTCCATTCATTATTTCTCAATTTATCTTGCATATAACTTATTTGTACATAGTTTGTATGTTGTCTCTCCTTTAGACTGTGAGCTACTTGAGGTCAGGGAATATCTTTTGCCTTTGTCTGTATGCCTAGTGCTTAGCACAGTGCCTAACACATAGTAGGCACTTTATAAATGTTTGTTGACTGATACTCAAAGAAAGTGGGCACCTCTTTTGTGGTGTCAAAGAACTTAAACTAAGGGAGTACCCATTAATTGGGAGTGCTGAATAAATTAAGATGTGTGAATATAATGCCATAAGATATTATTCAGCTCTAATTCATTAAACTGTAATCTCTGAGGAAAAAACAAGGAGAACCTCAACTGACAGCAGACCTAGAAAAAGACACATGGCAACAACATCAGAATATGTTGGCAACCCTTCGTTATAGGTGTGTTTTTCCTCTTGGGGGAGGGAACACATATATTCTGACCACATCTTGCTTATATGTAGATCCCTTAATGTGTATGATATTCATGCATGTTTATTATGCAAATGTCTTCATGTGTCATCCATATGTATATATGCTCCTCTCACTGCTGGGGAGAACATTAGTGTATCCCCAATTTATGGAAGGAATTTTCTATTGCTTAAATGTCTTTTCTTTGTCCTCTAGCTGACTAATAAAGGTGAACAAATCAGTGTGTGCTTACGTTTTGAGTGCATGAATATTCACAGAAGACAAAGGAATTAGGGTAGCTTTTTCTGGAAGAAAGGAGGAATGCCAGCTCCCACAATAGATTCATCATCCATGAGGGAGAGTCATGTTAATAAAATGTTCAGAAGTGTTCTTTCCCTGATCTATTGTTAGAAATTATCTAATGGTACAATGGATATAGTGCCAATGACTGTCTATCTGTGTGTCAGTGTACATAGAAACCATATTTTGTTGAGATAGTTCCTAGTTCAAGAATGGAAAATACACTTTTAAAATACTTGTTATTTTCAACATTTTTAAAAAATTGAGTTCTAAATTCTCCCCCTCCCTCTTATCACTCCCCCACTCACTGAGAAGCAAGAATTTGATATCAGTTATACATGTGAAATCATGCAAAATCTACTTCCACATTAGCCATATCTCAAACAAGCAAGAAAATGAAAAAAAATTGTATTTCAATTTTTACTAAGATCATTGGTTCTTTCTATGGACGTGGACAGTATTTTTTAGCATGAGACCTTTGAAACTATCTTGAAAAATTGCATTGATCAAAGTAGTCAAGTCTTTCACATTTATGAATTATTATTATAATATTGCTGTTACCATGTACAATGATCTCTTGGTAGTGATCATTTCACTTTGCATCAGTTCATGTAAGTCTTCCCAGTTTTTTTCCCCCTGAAACCATCCTTTCCATTATTTCTTACAGCAAAATAGTACTCCATTATAATCTTATGCCACAACTTGTTCAGTCATTCCCCATATGATGACCATCCTCCTCAATTTCCAATTATTCGCTATCACAAAAAGAACTTCTAGAAATATTTTTGTACATATAGGTAATTTTTCTTTTTCTTGAATCTCTTTGGGATACAGACCTAGTCATGGTATTGCTGTTTTAGTCTTTTGGGAAGAGTTCCAAATTGTTATCCAGAAGGGTTAGATGAATTCACAACTCTACCAACAATTCATTAGTGTGTTTATTTTAGATCATTCCTTTTTGCCATTGTTATTTCTGATAGGTGTTAAGTGGTATCTTAGAGTTCTTTGAATTCGTATTTCTACAATCAATAGTAATTCAGAACATTTTTCCTCCATATAACTAGAGATAGCTTTGATTTCCTTTTATGAAAACTTCCTGTTCAGATCTTTTGACAATTTAACAGTTGGAGAATTATTCTTAGTTTTATAAATTCAACTCAGTTCCATATACATTTGAGAAGAAAGGTCTTTATAAAAGAAATTTGCTTCATTTTTTATATTATTTCATCATCTATAGTACCTCTTAGCAAAATGTAGTTTTGCTGACTGTCTTTTAGATCTATTTTTGCTTTTGCTTTCTCTGAGTCATGAATACTACTGCCGCAATTTTTTCTTCTATTGATTCTGTTCCATCACTTTATTTTAACTCTGTGTGTGCATTTCAGTTTCAAATGTGTCTCTTGTAAACAACTTATTGTCGGAATCCAGTTTCTAATCTATTCTGCTATCTATTTCTGTTTTATGAATGAGCTCATTCCATTCTCATTCACAGTTATGATTACTGTGGATTTTCCTCCATTCTGTTTTCTTCTGTTTATGCTTCTGTTTTTATCCTGTCTCCTCTCAAAAGTATGTTTTGCTTCTAAGTACTTCTTCCTTTAATCTACATTTTTTATCATTGCATCATATTTCTTTCTCCTAAGAAAATATAATTTTGATAAACTTCCCAAATGAAAATATTCTTTGTGAGACCTTGGTTTAGTCAGTATCTCATATGACTTTGTAACTTTTCAATGTGCTTATTCTGCAATACCATTATTGGTATTTTATAACTTATCCTCCTACTGAACTTTCAATTTCTGTCTCTTTCCTAAATATTGTATCCCTAGAAGACCTCAGCACCCATTTCTACATTTGCCTAACAAATGTTTTTCAAACGAGCTAACTTTTTAGCCAATTCCTGAAATATGTCAACATAGATTACTAAACTGAAAGGAAATTGAAAGATCATCATATGTACATATCACTCACATCCCTAGAGGTTTATTGCTAGACATCTAAACACTATAAAAGCAAGAATTTCAAATTTAAAATAAAGTGTTGATGTGGAGGTTTTATTTTGTAGTGGATCTACAATGGGTTTTGTCCTTGCATTCACCTTTACCAATAATTTCAATGAGAAAGCAAAAAATTAGGAGGGTAGAGAACTAAGGGAAAAATATAAGACCTCAAACCCAGGTATTACTTTAAAATTACATTTTTATTTATACCACAGTTTTCCCCCCATCCACCTGTTCTATACTGAACCTTTCCTTGAAACAGAGTGAAACAATTAAGCAAAAACCTCTGATAAAGAGATAATATTTGGTAAGGTATAAAGTATTCAATTCTAATAGATCTTCACCTCTCTGACATAGAGGAGAAAATACACTTCATTATTTCTTCTCCATGTCTTGTCAGTCTAATACTCAGAACTCAACTTCCTTTGTTGTTCATCGCAAAACAAAATGTTTTGAGAATTTGAAAAGTTAGCAATCAGAATCTGACTGAAGTTAAAGGATTCATTCTAATCTATCAGATAAAGACTTGGAACAGTTATTTTGACCCTAGCAAGAAGGGGGGAAAGCAAACGTCAAAGACAGATTAAATGTTATGGGCCCGTTTAGCCAACAGAGTGTTCTGTGTTCCCAACATCCTGACTTCTGAAAGGAAAGACTCTTCTGCTAAAGCAAAAAACCTCCAAAGGCAAAGACTCCAAACTGACAGATCTCATTCTCTTTGTGGAGAAAAAAAAACATCTAAAAATGTTTTCCCCCGTCTGATGCTGAGTGTAGAAAGGACCTGATTAGAGGGACTGAAACTTAAGCCTCTGAGCTCTAAACTGAAAGAGAATAGAACTTGCTTCTCTTATTATAAAGAGATAAGCAATTTCTGGGAGCCAAGATGGCAGAGTAAGCACTAAGTCATTCTCATTCTCCCTCTTTGACTTTGAAAAACCTAGAAAATACACCACAGCAAAAATCCTGAAACAGTGCAGCCAGTACAAAGATGGAGTATGGTGGTCTTTAGCTTGGGAGGCTAAGGAGACTGAAGGAAAGGTCTTTCTTGCTATGACTGAAGAGGAGTGGTACACAATGGGAGATATCCTGGCAAGCAAGTGTAAAGCCCCACCTCAGATGACCAGCAGGAGATCCTAAGCCCCAAGATGGTGGAGCAGGCAACTGCCAACACCAGGACCCCCCCCCCCGCCATTTTCCCTGCTTATATCTTGGTACAGTCAGTGGAACTGGCATATGCCAACATGGAGAACTACCACTTGTGCCAGTGAACACTTGTGCCACCTACCACTGAGCCTACTCTTGCTCTAGCATAGGCTCTATACCTCACCCTTCAAACTTCAGGATAACCCTAGTGAAAACCTGGAGAAACATGTAGAAAAACCCCAACTGTTCTCTGCATACACCAGCCACAACCATCATTTCTAGCTCGACACCAGGTAAGCTATGGCCTCTATAGCCTCCAGCTGCCAGCACCCGAGACCTCAGCACACAAAGTTAGTAACCAAAACCCTAGCCCACAGCACCAGAAGCATGCAGTGGTGCCCCCTGTGCCCCAGAAGTAGAGATCAACTGTAAAAGCCAGGAAAAAGGCAAACATCATGAGCAAAAAGCAACGTAGAAAAACAAAGACCATAGATTCTAACTATGGGGATAGGGAATAACAAAATACAAATTCAGAAGAGGACAGCATTGTCAATATACCCACATCCAAAACCTCAAAAGGGAATATGAATTGATCTAAAGTCCAAAGAAGTCTTCTTGGAAGAACTCAAGAAGGCTTTTAAAAATAGAATTAGAGGGGTAGGAGAAAAATTGAACAATTCCTTTAAAAATACAATTGACAAAATGGGGGGAAAGTACACAGAAGAAAACAATTCTTTAAAAAAGTAAAACTGGCCAAATGGAAAAGGAAGTGCAAAAGCTAACTGAAGAAAACAAGTGTTAAAAATTAGAACTGAGCAAGTGGAAGGTAATGACTCTATTAATGAATAGACATCAAGAATCAATGAAACAGGGGGCGGAGCCAAGATGGCGGCGTAGAAGCAGCAAAGCACCACAGCTCCCACACAAACACACTAAAAAACTCATAAAATGGGACGCTAAACAGATTTTCAAGCTCCAAAACTCTCCACAAGACAGAAAACACTAC
>CM053594.1:340552753-340622025 GCA_028646575.1 Pseudocheirus occidentalis | reverse complement strand
GAAAGAGAGAGAGGGGGGAGAGAGGGGGGAGAGAGAGGGAGGGAGAGAGAGAGAGAGAGAGAGAGAGAGAGAGAGAGAGAGAGAGAGAGGGAGAGAGAGAGAGAGCAGAGAGAGAGAGAAATAGCACCTTACCGGACAACTCTAGCTGAAACCACAAGTTGGAAGAGAACAGTCTCACCATTATATGCCCTGCAAATAGAAAAGCACGACCTGGAAGGGAAGTTATATTTGGAAACTACTGAATGCCATAGAAGACAAATGGGGAGCAAGCCCAGGAGGAACATTCTACTGACATCACCATAAGATATCCATGATCCTGAAGAGTCAGGAATAAGTTTCCACTCTATTTACCACCCATTTATGAGTCTGTATATGTGGACCCTGATCACAATGTTCCTTGCATGTGTGCCCCTCCACACAAGCATGTAGCCTTGTCAGGAACACTAAAAATAAGAGGAACATACCCTAGGTACTTTGATTAATATTATAACCATTAACCTTTAAAGTAAAAAGCTTGTGGATTACTGATGGTTCCTGAGCCACAAGTGTGAGAATCTCAGCTATTAAAATAGCAGATTCCTAGTCTTCGAGAAATTTTTTTGAAAGTATACTGAGACAAGAAATTACTTTTCTTACTGAAGAAAATGATTAATTCTGTCACGGCAATTTGATTTTCAGCAAGGATGGACAAAATGTCACCCTTAATAAACTTTTTTAAAAAATTGAGCTATTGAAGAATTTCTAGAACAGATACATTAAAATCAGTTAAATATTCTCAAGGAATAAAATTTTATTTAAAAAATGAAAATGTTATTTCAAGTCTTTCGAGGTATAAGTTCTTGCTGGATTTACCTTTCTTTGAATCCTTGAAGGGGTTGAGGGTTAAATGGGCATCTTGAGTATAAGAAGTTCCCTGCATACTCCTGCCTAACTTTGCATCAAGGTTGCCCCATTTTTCACCCTAAGAGACAGAGGAAAAATAGGCTTTCTATAGCATAACCAATCCCTCCTACCCCATCCCATATTTTAAAGAAAATAAACAAATAATAGCTCTCTTCCCCTTGGAGACCATTGAACAGAGGCAGCTAAAGCTTTCCCTTCTGTGTCCTTTTGTCCTACCCAGATTAAGAGGCTCTTTGTGTTTGTCTCAAAGCAAGATGCCTCTGAGACTACAAACATCATTCAAGATAAACTCCTGCCAGAAACACTGGTGCACTCCCTTGATGCTGACTTAAGCTGTGACTCTTTCTGTGAGAGACACACCAGAATCCCTTTGGCACCTCCTCCAACTTTTCAAATAGTACAGAAGTTGTAGGGCGAGCTAACTAGTTCAGAAGTGATCAGAGCCCAAACAAAACTGCTTTTCATAAATAATTGAGCACAAGTTGCATGCAGCAAGATAAATAATAAAAATCTACACGGATAGATAGAATTCGCAGTGGAATAGCCAAGTGCTTTCGGTGAACTTTTTTTAAGCAACATGAAGATATAATCTCTTTGCTGTTTCTTTTTTCCTACTTTTGTTGCCTTGTCACACTTTTGAAGGTCACACTTGGAAACCACCAAAAAAAAAAAAAAGAAAAAAAAGAAAAACGTTAAGACAACAAAACCCAGCACTTTTGTTCTAGATGGCAATTCTAACATTGTCAGTATTTAGCACAGCTGTTCACACTCCATAAAAATAAAGTTTCCCTTCTGATAGGAACAATGCATTTTAAGCCTACATTTTGCAGGAGATTTAGATGTGTAACTCAGTGCTCAGAAGATTTAAAGTCATGAAATCAAACACAATAGCTCAAAGTGAAAGGTGAAGAGTCACAGAAAGCTTAAACTACAGAAAAGTGGCATTCAACTTTCAACTTAGACATTCAGAAATAAACACGCAGACATCAATATTAGAAATATACACGCATAGGTAGATAGAGATATGGGTATATAATTAACCCAATAGAGTCTATGGTATGATACAATTATCTGCCACAGAACTATCCTTTGATTTCATAGATTCAAAACCTCAGTGAATTTCAAATATAAATGGTTGCCAGGATATTTTCAGCACATACAGACCAAATACATGTACAAACAGAAATTTGTTAAGAATAAAATTACCCAAAAAACTCTACCTAGTCATCAATTAATTAATTTTTATTAGGCACCATCCACTGGGATTATGGGACCTGGGTTAAAAAAACAAGATCTACTCTAATTTTAATGATATGTTTCTCACATAAAGATAACATGTGGGTCATGCTCTTTTACATGGTTATTCATAGAGACAGACTACACTGAAAAAGTAGATTTTAGAATCCTATATAGGATTAATATATATAATTAGTATATATATATATATATAATCCTATATAGGATAAATATATATAATTAATCTTACATAGGATTAATCGCAGAATCAGAAATTTGTTTATGTAGACTAAATAAAATTCTAAGAATCCTTCATGATTGTTGAACACTTCAAAATTTTATAAAATTGTAGCATGACAATCGTTGACTAGAAGTCAGAATGATCTGAGTTCAAATCCACATCCAACACTTGCTAACTGAGGGAGCCTTTAGTTTTCTTATCTGAAGAATGGGATGAAGAAATATCTTTAGTAGCTATCTTAAATGGCTGTGTGAGGCTCAGATGAAATAATTTATATGAAGCACTTTGCAAATGTAAAGTAATAAAACCAGTTAAGAAATATAAGTCTTCTTCTAAATGAGACTAACTCTCCTTTTACAAACTGGCCAATTATACTTTGAATGATCATATATAAGGGGCAGCTAGGTGAGGTAATGAATAAAGCACCGGCCCTGGAATCAGGAGAACTTAAGTTCAAATCCGAACTCAGATACTTGACACACTTACTAGCTGTGTGACTTTGGGCAAGTCACATAACCCCAATTGTCTTTCAAAAAGCAAAATAAATAAATAATAAATAATCATATATATAAATATATATATATACATACATATATATATATATAATTATACCATCATAAATTATAAGTAGGAGTCAATTTTGGAGTATGTTGTCCAATTCTCTAGTTTTATGACAGTGAAAACTAAGACCAAGAGAAGTCAAGTGATTTTCCCTAAGGAGCACATCCAATAATTTTATCAAAGAAGAAACTTGAACTTAGACTCCAGATACAGTGATCTGTTCAGCTCTGTAGGATTTCAGTAATTCAAGTGTCCTATCTTCTGGGACATATTACATTCCTTCAGCACTTCCAGATGCTTCTGTTTGTTTGTAGAATTGTCGAAATGTTTGCAAAGATAAGAGTCATAAAAAATCTTGATCATTTGTAAAATTCATAATCATCTGACCCACTCAGACATATCAGAATCTAACTATTGCTTTGAATCTTTCTTAGACCTGCATGATATTGTTCATAGAATCCTCTGATATGTTTTAGCCAAGATCACTTACAAGAAATTAAGACAGCTAGGTGGCACAGTGAATAGAGCACCCACCTTGGAGTCAAGAGGACCTGAGTTCAAATCTGGCCTCAGACACGTAAGGCAAAAACTAGCCCTGTGACCTTGGGCAAGTCACTTAACCCCAATTGCCCTCCAAAAAGCCAAAAAATTAAAAAAATAAAATAAAATAAACGTGAAATGACCAGAACCAAGAGAACACTGTATGCAGTAACAGCAATGTTGTTTTAAGAATGACTTTGAACAAATAAGTTACTCTGCCTATTATAAATACCCAAATGACCTATAAAGAGCATATGAAGATGCTATCTGTGTTCAGAGAAAGAGCTGATAAATAAAAGTATGTATCAAATAATTTTCCACATATATGTGTGTATATATGTGTGTATATACATACACATTCCTATTTGTGTCTAATGGTAGCCATCTCTGGAAAGGGAGGGGGGAGAATAAAAGAAATTTACATGAAAACTTACGTGATAATTGTGTTATATATTTGAAAGGAAGAGCAAGTTGTACATTATAGTAGATTTGCAGTTTCATGTACAATTATCTTTTCTTTGTACTATTATCAAAATGCTTGTTTTATCCCATAATTAAAAATAAAATTTAATAATAAAAAATTAAGATAAATTAGAAGACAGCAAGGAAAACCTAACTTTACTCACTGAGTTCAGCACAGGACCAAGGCAAATAAAATATTATTATATCAATTTCCCACTGTGATTTCTCAATTGATTTTAATTGAGCTAATTTTTTTTTGTTTTTACTGTTTATGTGGGCTGATTTTCGCTAATAGAATAGCTGCTATCCAGAGGCCTGAAAGTAGATAATTTGAGAAGCAAAGAACTGTTTGATTATAAATCATTTGCTGATTATAGTATAAGGCAATCATAGGAAAGTATGATCTCAAGAGTCATAATTGTGGGTGTCCCAAAGGCCAAAGTCATGACTTAAGGTGGGTATAAATAGGATACTGTGAGTTTTTTTCCCCCAATGATGACTTCAACAAAAGATAGTATAAAATATCTCATCAAGAACATATTTAACCAGAAAAGCATGGGCTAATCAAATGGAGTGACAGAAAAGAGATAGAAAATCAATGTGTTTCACAGGTATGCATCAAATATTAACAACATTAAAGGAAGGTCTTCAGAAGATTGGAGAGATTCTCTAGGGAAGATTTACAGACAGATAAGAACTACACAGAATGAGAAGATGTGGCTGGACTGTGATGTTCACAATATACTTCCAACTATTACATAAAAACTGGATTTTAAAAAAATCTGTACAAAGCTTGTTACCTAAGTGGAGTACAAGAAATAAAAATTGTTTGCATTTGATGTAGTCTTTACTCTGAGGTACTTAAGCAGAATACTTAATGATATCAATGTGTACATTCATTTCAGGCAGCAGATTCTCCAATTTCTGTCTCAGAGGTTCACAAACTTCAAGTCGTTTCTTTTTCACCAGCAATTACATTTTTTTGAAAAATGTTTTGGACGTGCTTTGTTGTATGATATACTTTGCTAGAGGCAGGAGATACCTAGCTACTGCCATGAGACTGCTGGGTAACTCAGGGGACAGACCAGTGGACTTGGACTCAGGAAGCCCTGAGTTTGAATGCAGCTGTGGACACTTGCTTCACATTGGGCAAGTCACTTAACGTTTGCTTCACTTTTCCCATCTCTAAAACAAAGATAATAACAGCATGTCTTCACAGAGCTCTTAAGGATACCAATGAGATAATATGTGTAAAGCACTTTGAAAACCTTAAAATGCTATGTAAATGCTAATTGTATTATTAATTAT
Organism: Pseudocheirus occidentalis; assembly: GCA_028646575.1. Classification (NCBI taxonomy): domain Eukaryota; kingdom Metazoa; phylum Chordata; class Mammalia; order Diprotodontia; family Pseudocheiridae; genus Pseudocheirus; species Pseudocheirus occidentalis. The sequence goes on along the minus strand of CM053594.1, from coordinate 340,616,774 downwards.
TGTTATTATCAGACTGGTCTGGAGCCATAGATGCTGTGGGAGATAAATATACTTGGGGAGAGTGTTGAACAAGCAATTCTTCACATCATAACTCTGTTGTCCAAGTAACTCACAATAACAGAAGAGTTGACAACAACAGAGAGATCTCTTTTCCCCTTTGCCTCATGGCATGACTTTACTCCTACAAGTACAAGATCTTTTGTCATTCTTCTACTTTTGTCAATAAGCATGTTATTGAAGAAAACCTCCTTCTAGGACATAGGTACTCGAATAACTGAAAGGAGAAATTTCGTCAGCTTTTTGTGGTTCTCAAATCTTTAAACACTCAAAAAGTCTACTCTCAAGGTTCCTCCTCGCAGGGATACACACAAACATATACAGGCATACACATGTCTATGTTCCTCTGTAAAAACTCCATCATGTCCCAAATGTTGTTGTATCTTGGACATGAGAAATTGATTTTTAGGTACTTTTGACTCACAACCTTGTCCAATAAAGGAAACAGAAAAGGGGAGTGGTAAGAAACCTACAGTCCAGTAAACTTAATGCATTTGAGTAAGTACATACCAATTGCTTTATGCTTATACAAGCCATCCGTATCCTAGGATGATCAAGAAAGGAGAAATTCTCTCTTCCCTCTTCCTAAACTTATGTTCAGAGATCCAAGTAAGAGAAAGTGTGAGTATGCTTTTAAAAAAAGACAGAAATGGGGATTCAAGAGAATCTAGTCTCCTTCCTTCAGTCATCAAAGTTCTCACAGGCAGTTCCACTTACTGGGAATGAATGGGAGAATGTCTTCTTTACAAGATATCAATGCAAAGGCTTACCTCCACAGAAAGTGCCCTTTATGCAAAAGTCTAACCCTTCTAATCTCATCCAGGTGACTAGAAGACTCATCAAATTGGTTGATGTCTCCCCATAAACATCAAACTGCCTTACAAAGAAAAATAAACAAAGAAATTGAATTTTCTGTACCTTTAAGTCAATTGTGCAACTATAAATAGTGGTATGCTATAGAATATTAATTCTGATAACCCTTTTATTCCTTTCTCATACTTTCACCGAGGATTTCCTTGTTACATATAAAAATTAATTTTCACAAAGCTTTCATGGAGATGAAAGTAGGCATATGGGTAAGTTTGGGGGTTTTTGGTCACCATTTAAAAATTAACTTAAGAGTTTAATGCTTATAGACTATCTCAAAATTGTGTGATTCTTAATGACCTCTACCACTTTTTCAGCTGTTGTTCCACTGTGGTTCCAGAAGGGTCCAACTACAATAACATTAGTTATTGTAGTTGGTAACTGTGGTTGTGGTTATTTCATTCTTTGCTATGGCTAAATAATTCATCTTCCAGAGGCTAGCCTTCTGCTCCTGATCCCCTTAATGCTTACGCTGGTCTTCAGAAAGCAGATTAATTGTATTCAAGACTTTTCCATCTGGCTAGAGCCTGCCAGTAGTCATTCTCTACTGAGACAGCCTTCAACAAGGACACCCAAGGAAGACTTTCTAAAAGCCAGAGACACAAAGATAAAAAAAACTATCACTATCCCTGTCTTCAAGGAACTTACAATGTAATGGGTATGGGGGTTGGGGGAGGGGGAGGAGAAGAAAGGAATAACATATGGGCAAAAAAAATAGGTACAAAGGACAGAGAAAGATAAGTACACTTTGAATATTTGAGAAGAGAAAGATAGATTTCAGTCAGATGAAAGAGGGCTTCATAGTAGTGGTGGTGTTTGAACTAGCATTTGAAAGATTTTAAGGGTTTATTTACTGGTGGTCATGGACAAGAATGCCAAAGGTTAGGAAGACATTGATGCATTGTAGTTTGTACCATTGAAAGATTTTCTTTGATCTATGAAACTGTGAGTCTGTTGAAGTAGCTTCTCATTGGCAAGTTAGGACACCCAAGTTTGAAATTTGTGGTTCGATAAAGTACTTTGTCAAGTCACTGGGAACAACAGAAATATTAAAAATCCCTTTTAGGCCCTATTGTTTCCTCCCCTACTAATCCTATCAGCAGTGAGGCTTATAAAACACTGACAACAAAAAAGCTTTACTGTCACAAGAAAAGGTATTGAAGTAACCCCTTTCCAAAGAATCTCACCTCCAGGAGACTCAGACATTTTTTCTGACAAATCATCCTCCAGTTCTTGGCCACAATTCAGGAATGGCAAAGAAATAGCATGGTCATGGCACTTGTCTCCCTTCTACAGTCTATTAACTTTCTTTCATCACTGGCCTCCTTACTTTTCTTTGACCTAGACATGCTGTCTCCCAATTCTGGACATTTTCACTAGCTGTCTCGCTTGCCTGGAATGTTCTTCCTCTTTGTTTCCACTTGACTTCCCTAGCTTCTTTCAAGTCCCATCTAAAATCCTACTTTCTAGAGGAAGCCTTTACCAATCCCTCTTAATTCTTGACTTCTGTCTGTTATTTTCTCTTTATCCCGTATATAGTTTTTACATATTGTCTTTTCCATTAGATTGTGAACTTTTCCAAGGCAGCGATTCTCTTCTGATTTTCTTTGTCTCTCTGGTGCTTAGCTCATAATAGTAGTTAACAAATATTTATTCATTGACTGCTACTAGTACTTCCACTTCTCTGTTAACCTGAATGCTCTTTTTGGTTTATAGACTCCACAGGGTTGGGATCAGTGCCCTTGCCATCTCTCCCTTGAGAGTACGGTCACTTTCAAGTGGTTAGCTCCAATGCTCCTCATGACCACTCAGCTAGGTGTCTTAGACCCTACATGCTTAGACCCTTTCATGCTTCTAATGTCATGTCTCCAGACCCAAAGATCTGCCTCTCACTATGCAAAGAGGAAGTATAGCCCTCAAACTACCTCAACTAACACACAGTTTCCTTTTTTTTTTAACCAATCTATCGCTCCTACTGATTTACAGCCTAAAAAGTTTACATGCTCTAATATAGTCATATGACCTACTCTGTTCTTCACGGAAATATTCCATCACAGAATCATGGGCTGCTTTAAATATTTCATTACTCTACCCACCCCAGGAAAGGAAGAAATCCAGGAAAAGCTCAAATTGCTTGAGTCACCCTGACAAAGTAAGGGGTGTTATACTGGCCTTTTCCTTCTGGCAGGGAATTTCCCAGGCATCCGCCCTCTCCATCACTCCCAAGTATGAATCAGCTCCAGTTCCTGGGTCTAGGATCCTTGCTCCGTCATCACAATTCATGGACTTATTTGTCCCAGAGAAGATCACCATATGTAGCACCAATGCAGTATTTACAGTGCCCATGATCACAATAAAGACCTTGACTATAAGTATTGCATGGCATTTGATCGTAAAATATGCCAGACTCTCCAGATAGAAGATAAAGCTGAAGGATTTATTTAGACACCAGAAAACCGAATCCCAAAACCAGTAAGCTGATTCCATCATAGTACCAAAGATATTCAGAAGCCATAATAATAATAATGCTGAGAGCCATGCCATCCTTCAGCCTTCCTGTAAACCCATACAATATCAATATTACCCACAAAACTCTCTGTCTCTTTGCCTGAGCACCTCTGTCTCCAACTATCTGGCTTGCTCTCTACTAGCTTCTCTGTGGGCTCTGCTTCTCCTCACCACAGGCTCCATGTGCCTACATTCAACCTATCAGGGGACCGAGTTTATCTTCACAGCGGGGGGGGAGGGGTCTTCAAACTCCCTCTATCTGTCTATTGGGGGGAAGGAAGATCTTCAAATTTCCATTCCCACTATACCACAATACTCCATAAGATTTTACTGGTTTAGATGCTCCTTTCCACCAAGCCCAAGTCAGGGCACCAGACCAATTCCATTCTCCCTGGCTGTCCTTCATTGTGACTATTTCTCCCTCAAAAAAGCTAGTTATTTTTACTATCTCTCTGAGGACCCTACCTTGTGTTATTTGTGTTTTCTTGTACTGTAGCCTAGGATTCTAAACCCTTCTCTACCTGTCTTAAGACAGATATCAAATCCTGCTCCTTTTTGGTCACTCAACAAGCTTTAATTAAATTTTTACTATCCAGTGAGGTAATATTTGTAAACCACTTAGCACAATGCCTAGTATATAGAAAAACTATATAAATTTAGCTGTGATGATGGTGATGATGATGATGTGGTGTCAGGTACTTAGCAAAGCACTGGGGATACAAAGAAAGGCCCTGCCACAAGAACAGTTCATGACCTACATGCAAACTCTTTACAGCCAAGCTAATTAGTGAGCAAATTAGAGGTAACCTTAGAGGGAAAAGACTAGCATTAAGGGGAACCAGGAAGTGCTTTTTTGTACAAGGTAAGATTTTAGCTGAGATTTGAAGGAAGCCAGTGTAATGCCGTGCATGAGCAGCTTTCCAGAAGAATGCTACTGTGAACAACTTTTAAGGTTCTGATTATGCAGTATAGTGAACACTCTGTTTATTCCATAACAAATCAAAACAAAACACTGACAGAAAATCAAGGTACAGCATTCACAATATTACAATTTGCCACAGAAAATCACAATATAATATTCTCAATGGATTATCATTAAAATGGCAACATAGTTTTCACCAAAGTGGTCACAATAGTTTTCAACAAAGTAATGTCATTTAGTACATTCAATTATCCCTAAGGAGGTTTTCCTCCTTACTCAGTCATTCAGTCATCTCAGAGTACAATAGTCAAAATCTTCCACTTGTGGGGCACACTAAGTTAACTACATCTGTCACTTATTCAGCAATCAGTTACTAACTATCATTAATCACTAAGTACAATCATTAGAAAATACACAGACCCTCCACTCTTAGGTCACTAGTAAATTTACAATTCCTCAGTCAGTACACAGTATCCAAGTAAAGTCATTCAGCTTGATTTAGGGTAGTCCCTCAGATTCCCTGGATCACCTTCCATGGTCCCAGCTCCTACCTGAATATACCAAACAGTCACCTGGATTCAGAGGCAGACAGCTCCCAGGTCCTTATCCAGTTTTCTGGGCAATTCTTATTCTGTATTGTAGTTGACAGTGTCCAGTCCATCTCAAATCCTTCATAATTTCTGTTCCTAGCCATTCAAGGCTCAACCAAACCACAAAGTCTTAGCATCCAGGTCATGCATCCTCAGTCTTCTGCAGCTCATTCAAGGTTTGCAAAGCACAATATTACATCATTTGATTTAACCCCAAATTCTGTGAGGTTGGTACTATTATTATCCCCATTTTACAGGGGAAGAAACTGAGAGAGACAGAAGTTAAGTGAATTCATTAGATCACACATTTAGTAAGTGAGGATGGTGGGAATTTTACCCTGGTTTTCTTGACCCCAAATCTAGCTGTCTATCCACTATTCTACCTGGCCACTTGAGTAGATATGAGGTGAGAGAGAATGAAAAGTCTTGGAAGACTCATATATTGCAAGTTTAGGTGACTGGGAAGATAATATTGCCTGTGATAGCTGTAAGGACATTTGGAAGTAGGAAGTGGTTTTAGGGGGAAGGATAACGAGTTTAGTTTTGGACATATTGAATTTAATATGTCTATGGGACATTGAATATAAGATGTTAAACAAGCAGTAAGAAATAGATAAAAAGAGATGTTAGAGCTGCATAAAAACATCTTAGAATCATCCACATGAAGATGATGATAATTGAATACATAGAAGCCAATCACATCATCAAGAGAAATAGTACAGAAGGAAAAGAGAGAAGGGCCAAGGATAGAGATTTTGCAGGTGTTACAAAGATTAAAATTCATCAAAGAGGAGAAGAGAACCAGAGTAAAGTAGTGTCACAAAAACCTAGATTGCAAAGATTATTAAGGAGAAGAGAATATCAAAGTCTGTGGAGAGATCAAGGATAATGATGGGGAAAAAGCCATTGAGTCTGGCAATTAAGAGATTATTAGTAACTTTAAAGAGAATTAAGGAATAGAAACAGAGTCACTGATTGTAATTGTCCTTCTCAAGGAATTTAGTCCTGAAGGAGAGGAGAGATATAGGATGATAGGCATCAGGGATTGTAATAGTAATAAAATATGAAGAACCTTTTGTATTGCTAAACTGAGAAGTACTTAGCACCTACTTTCAGATTAAGCCTCTGTTAAAGAAACAGAAGGTATGAGTCCCTCTTGCTGATGTAATAGGAAAGGGCTGAACAGGGAGGAGCTAATACCTATATAAGGAAAAGCACAAGCTGAGAAAGTCAGAATTTTCTTGGAGTAAGCATCTGGAAGCTGGCACTTGTGCCAGAGAGAGAACTTCCTGAATTTGAGAATGGGAGAAAGTCATGGTGATTTTGAGAATGGGAGAAAGTGATTTTGATTTTGATTTTGAGAATAGTACTGTCAAAGACTTCCAAAGGCCAGCCAGAGCCACTGAGGAGCTGCTGAGGATTTCCAGAGGGCCAGCCAGAGCTACTGGGGATTTCCAAGTGCCAGCTGGAGCTGTCAGAGGAAGCATGACTATGGTGTTGGTATTTTGTCTTTGGCTCTGTTAAGTTTTCTCTTCCCAGGAACAGAAGCTGTGAAGGACTTGAGCTGGACTGGATACTGTGAGCATCAATACAGAGCAGGAACTGCATGGTGAGTTGGACAAGGACCTGGGAGCTTTCTGCCTTTGAACTCAGGTGGCAGTTGGTTATATTTGGGTGGGAGCTGGGACCATGGAAGGGGAATCATGGAAACTGAAAGCCTTCCCTGAGTCAAGATGAAAAACCTCTCCATAGGTACTGAGTAAAGATTGATAAAATTGTGATTTATTTGTGACCAAGGTGTGGATGGCCTGTGTATTTTCCACTACACCTTTTTAGAGGGTACTGAGTAGTGACTGATGTCTGAGTAGTGACTGATTTGTAACTTAGTGTGCCCCATGGGTGGAAGACTTTGACCTTTTGTACTTTATGATTTAATGGTTGAGTTACTAAGTGATTGATTAACTAAATGATTGTACTTTGTTCAAAATTATGTGACCACTTTGGTGAAAATTATGTGGCCATTTTAGTGACAAATCGCTGAGTTATTATGTCATTGTGAATGCTGTATTTTGTTTTTCTGTGAATGTTTTGTTCTGATTTGTTACTAAACGAATGAAGTGTTCACTATACTATATAATCTAAACCTTGAAAGCTGGTCACAGCAGCCATCCTCTGGAAAGTTTCTCAGGCTTGGCTTTAGAGGGATGGATGGAACAAATGAGTGTTTTAAAGATGAAGAATCCTTAACTATATCAGTAATTAGCCGGGAAATTGGTAGTTGACAAAGTAAGACGGAGGATTACTGAAACAATGAAGATGATGGGAGGAAATCCGCTGAATGCAGGATGTAATTGGTTCAATGTTGAAGGCAGAGGAGTTTGATTTGGTGTAATGGTAATGGTAATTTGAAGATCTTCCTCACCCCTTAATGGGCCTAAGGAAATTTAAAGGTCTTCCCTGCCCCCTAACAGGCTGGATAAAATCACATGGAGCCTGTGATAGGAGTAGATTGCTGAACTGATGAAGCAGAGGCCAGAGGAAGGTGGAGAAGCAGTTAGAGCTGGCGGGAGGAGAAGATGCAGGCATCTAGACAGGTAGTTATTCTGTGATTCCATGCTGTGTCATGGCGTATTAACTTATTTATTGCTATAATGGATTCAGTTTTCTGGTGTTGGGATTTGACTTTCTGGTATCTGAATAAATGTTTTGCTTCTATCTTCTATATGGAGAGTCTGTTATATTTTGTGCTTCAGACTTATTCCAGTATATTCACAGTTGCCATTGGTGCTGTGAATATTGTATTGTTGCTTCACTTGGCAAGGATTAACATGACTTCTACATGCAAGAAAGGGATGAAGATACTTGTAGAAAACATTTGTGTGATATGAGACAAAGATGAGAGGAGGGAGAGTCATGAGGAGTATAAAGAGTAATATAAAGAAAAGATACTTTGATAAGTGGGAGAATTACTTGATTGAGGAGCTATGAAAGGATTGCCTTGCTGTGGTGAGGCCCCAATTGAGATTATATAACAAATTTGTAATGGATCCAAACAATAAACAAACAAGGCAGTCGGTGGTAGGAGTAATGCAAGCCTGGAACTTGGCAGAGCATTATTGGTCATAGGCTAATGGAACAAGGAAGTCAAGAGCAGACTACATTATAGAGTTAAACTAGTTCACCAAGAGGCCAAGTGGGGAAAGGGAGGAGAATGTAGACAGTGTAAGAGTTATGGCCTGGGAAAGAGCTGAGGCATGGAGGGATTAGGGGTCACAGTGAGGTTGAATAACAAGGTTAAGAGATCATAGAATAGTGAAATATGGAATGATAAAAGATTATAAAAATGAAGGAATTTCAGAGTTCGTGAACATGAAAGTGCAACACTTGGGGGTGATGGCAAGATCATTCTTTCCTGATCAAACAGTATCTGTCATATAGTAGACACTTAATGAATGCTTGTCATAGATTGATTGATATAAAGTGACTGTAAAGGTCCCCAGACTAAAATATTTTTCATTCAAAAAAAAGGAAGGAAGAAAGAAAAAAGAATGAAATGATTTTGCCCAATTGGCTGAGTTTTACCTCCTGAGATGTTTTTTATTTGTTTTGTTGGTTTTTTTTTTTGTGGTGGTGGCAATGGTAGTGGTAAGGGAGGAGGGATGGGTGGGTAGGCAAAAGTATTTGTTATAAAGGCAGTGGAGAGGAATGGAGAGGAGAAATCAGACTATCACCTTCTTGTAGTTTTAAGACTTGCAGGAGCATAGATACAGAGTCAGAATCTATTAAGATGGTTGAATTCCTCATTTTCATTATTTTTCATGGCACCACATCCTTCCCTTGCCTTCTTATAACAACATTTGTTTTGCCAATTTACAATCAGTGAGGCCATGGGTGAGAACCTAGAACAGATCTTGGGCTTAAATTTGGGGAGGGTGAATATTCCCCAGATAATTCATACATTTAACAAATTTTTAAGTCAGGGAGAAAGCAGCTCAAAGTTTGGAGGGATGAGAATTGGGTGAGCAGATGGAGAAGATATAAGTGTGTTCACTGGGATAGGCAGGATCTAAAAAGTCAGACCCCAAAATACTCTAGTGAGGTCAGATGCAATGTCTAAATATAAGAAATTGCTTTGATGATATTTCCTGGTGAATGCTGCTTTATAAACCGTGTGCTTACAAACACCATAGACCTTTGATCAGGGGATTCCATTATCATGGAAGGGCTTGAATTCCTCAGCAGTTGAAACCCCATCAATGCATTTACTTCAATTTTAGGGATATGATTACCACTCTACCTCCAAAGTCTTTTGACCTTTGCTTCCCAATTCATCTCCAGAACTTGGGTTAGAGGGTCATGGGTCATTACACTGTAAATCATATAAAAATGCAAATCATAATTTTATCACATTATTAGTGGTATGCAAAAATATTTCTTCATTCCTATTATTCAGTCTAAAGAAATCTTTGTATTTGGGGGGCTGAAACAAGTTAGGGCCCATTGGTATCCTTCAACAAAAAAAATACTACTGCATATTTATATAATCTCTTTATTCTGAAAAACTCAAAACACTTCAAAAACATTTTCACATAAATTCTCATGGCATCCTGCAGAGGTAGGAGGTGGAAATATTATTGTTCCTACTTGACACCTCATCCCACCTACTCACCTGATTACAAGTTCATTTGAACTGAATATGTAATTTTGGCAGGAAAATATACTTGCCCAGAAGAAAACAAAACAAAACAAAACAAAACAAACAAAAACCCACCAAGGTATTCCTAAAAAAAGAACATGACAGTTTAGGATTATGAACATTTGCTATGACAAATGCCAACTGACCTTTCTTATTTTCATTTTGATGATTGCTAAACTGAGAAGCTATCGACTCTTTTAAAATATTCTTTTTTTCTTTTTAAAAATTTATTTATTCTTCAATTCATGGAGCAGAAGCATTACCATAACACAGTACACCCAATACCGTGATCTTGATGCAGGCAGGTTAAGGCAAGAGAACTTAGCTTCTGAATGATTGACCCCGCTGCAATCTGCAGGCCGGGAGCTTCTGAAGCAGCCATGTGGAAATGGCTGTAGGGCTGCCACTTCTGCTGCTTCCTTACCCCAGAGGCAATTTGGCCAGAACCTCTCCCCTTAATTTAGCCAAGTTCCACTAACTTTTCACTTGGTCCTTATTTCTTATGGCTTGATAATTCTGGTAATCACCACAGCTGCTGCTGATGCACTCTCCTGAAGGCTCATGCTGTGGATTGTCCTGGCAGCCCTGGGGCCAACCTGTGGTTTCAGGCCAGGCTGGTTTTGGCTCCTAGCACTCTGAGATCAGCCCTTCCTGTCCCACCTGCCAAGCTTCAGTGGGAGATGTGTTTTTCTGTCATTTTGTGAGTTCTAGAGCCCTAAAATTTGTTTAGAGTCCTATGTTATGGATATTTGAGGTGGTTATGTGGGAACTACAGAGTTTTCTCGCTTCTATGCTGCCATCTTGTCTCTGCTCCCTGATCTCCCTTTTGAAATATTCTTGACAGAATAAGTATTACCAAATTATCAAGCTTCTTTTTTTAAAGTATTGTCAAACTAAGGAAAATAAGTTCACATTTATTTTCCAATGTTTAAAAAGTAGGCTAACTAAATCCTCAAACAAAATTTCCACAATGGATATCACTAAATTTTCCAGAAGTGGTAGAAAAAATCCATAGTCTCACTAGTGATATGTTATAAGTTCTTACCTTTCAACAACACAGTATAAAAGTGTAATGAGTATTAATCCATCAGTCAACAAGTAACTTACTATGTGCCCGGCATTGTGATAAGATGTGAGGAGAGAAAAAAAAAATCAGCGATGTCCTCTAGGAGCTGACATTCTGATATGGCATGAAATACATAAAAATTGGTATATATGTAATATGTACAGAGTACATAGAAGGTGTCATGAAAGGGCATTAGCATGTTGGCATTGGGGGACAAGAAGAGTGTGTTGGAGTGATGTCTTAAATAAAGCCAAGAAAACTAAGAAGTAGAGGTAAGAGGGTAAAGCTTTCCAGGCACCAGTTTCAGCCCTTTAGAATTCATGGAGATGAGAGATAGAATATCCTAAGAGAAATAGCAAATATTGTTGTTGAGCAGTTTCAGACCTGACTCTACATGACTCCATCTGGGATGTTCATAACAAAGATATTGGAGGTGGTTTGCCATTTCCTTTTCCAGCTCATTTTTCTGATGAGGAAACTGAGGGAAACAGGGATAAGTGACTTGCTCAGTAAACATCTGAGGATATATTTGAACTCAGGAAGGAGGAGTATTATAGACTTTAGATCTGGTTCTCTAGGTGCATATATCTGATCATCACAACAACTGTAATAGTAATTTGAATTTGAAGATCTTCCCTGCCCCTTATATTTGCAATGAAACAGGTACTTAGTATCTTGTTCCAAGGTCATGATTGTGTCAAGTATTAAGACCCACAACTTGTAAATCCCACAGCGGGGTAAACTTGTTGATGTAACAAGAAGGAGGAGAACAGGTAAGAGCTAATACCGCATGTAAGGAAAAGCCCAAGTTGAGAGAGAGGCTCTCTTCTGGTAGCGAGCATCTGGAGGCTGGGCTGGTGCTATTAGAGAGAGAAAAGGGAAATGAAAACTGAGAACTTAGAAGAAAAACGAGAACTGAGGACTGAAAAGGGAAATGAAAACTGAGAACTTAGAAGAAAAACGAGAACTGAGGACTGAACTGAGAATTGATAAGAACTGAGAAATGAGAAGAGAGGAGAACTGGAAGGGGGCATGGCTGTGGTGCTGGTACTTTGTTTTGATTTTATTTTGTCAGATTTGTCTGCTGATAGAGGACAGCACTGTTGATACAGAAGCCTTGGGACCTTACTGCTGGTTCAGAAGCCCTGAAAGAGGATTTTCTTGTATGTTTACAGAAATCCTGGAGGAGGGACTTGCTGATGTTTTCTGAGCCCCAGGAACTATATTGAGGATTTGTGTTGATTCCTCAGACCTTGTTGTTGGGTCAATGTTGATTTCACAGCCAGAAAGTGAAGAGATGAGGGTGCCAGCAATGCATATGAATGTTATTGTGGCTTTGTTAAACTTTGTCTTCCCAGGAACAGAAACTGTGAAAGACTTGTGGTGGACCAGGCACTGTGAGCTTCAATTTAGAACAGGAACTGCACACGGAGCTGGATAAAGAACTGAGAGTTGTCCACCTTTGAACCCAGGTAGCAGTTGGATAGATTTGGGCAGGAGCTGGGACCATGGAAGAGGGATGATGGAAGCTAAGAGTCTCCCTTGAGTCAAGATGAAAAGACCTCTCCTTGGGTATTTATGCAAACTGAGACAATCATCACTCACTGTGGCCTAGGGGTTGGAGAACTCTGACCTTTATATTTAGATGATTGAGTTAAGGACTTTTCCAATTAAGCAAAAAGAGGACTTTTTGATTGAAGAGATTAAGACAGTGTGACCTAGGGGTGGAGGACTGTGACTTTTGTACTTTGTGTCGATTAAGGAGGCTTGATTCCTTAAGGATGATTGAATTAAGGACTTACTAAATGAATATTATCTTTTGCTTAAAACTATGTGAAGACTTTGGTGAAAACTATGTGGCCACTTCAGTGTTAAGTTGTTAAGCCATAACATTATGAACGCTGTATTTTAATTTCTATGAATGCTTTGCTTTAATATACTGTTGAGATAAATAGAGAGTTCACTATACTGTGTAATCAGAAATTTGAAATCTGTTGACAGCAGCAGTCCTCTGGAAAGCTGCTCATTTTTGGCTTTATATCATCTTATAGTTGAAGATCCTGATATCCACACATATAAGGAAACTCACATGGCTAAGAAGTTTCTGAGATTAGTTTTGAACTCAGGTCTTACTAAATTTAGCCATAGCATTCTCTCCACTGGACTTCCTAGCTGAATCTAGAGACTCAAATGTCAAAAGGGGAGCTCTCTGAAGGTGCTAGGAAGCCACTGGAATTCATTAAGGAAGGGTCTGATAAAGTTAAGACTACATTTTGGGGTGGGGGAATTCACTTCAGCAACTGAATGAAGGATGTAGTAGACTGGGGAGGGACTTGAGGTGGAGAAACCAACTAGAAGGTTACTGTGGTAGCTCAGGTAAAAAGTGATGAGGACATTACCCATAGTAGAAGCTGTATGAGTGAACAGAAAAGAAAGGATATGAGAGCTATTATAAATGCAGAGATAAAATGATTGAAAGTAAATTGTCAAAGATGACATCAAGATTGATTACCTTGGTCCCTGGAAGAGAGGCGATACTCTCGAAAGTGGTGTTTGTTGTTCTTGCTTCATTTTAGTTATGTTCAAGTCTTTGTTAGCCCACTTGGGGTTTTCTTGGTAAAGATACCAGAGTGGTTTGCCATTTCCTTTTCTAGCTCATTTTACAGATAAGTAAACTGAGCAAACAGGGTTTAGTGACTAGCCCAGAGGCACACAGCTAGTAAGTTTCTGAGGTCAGATTTGAACTCAGATCCTTCTAACTTCAGGGCTGGTACTCCATCTATTATACCACCTAGTTTCCTGAAAAGTAATATGACAGTCTAAAACAGGGAGGGTTTTTTCTTTTTTTTTAATTTTAATTTATTTTCTTGGTTACATCATTCATTTCCACAAGGTTTTGAGTTACAAATTTTCTCCCCTTTTTGCCCCTACCCCCCAGCCCAGAACATTGATCCCACTGTAAGGCCCCTCCTGCAATCTGTTCCCTTTTGTGCCCTCCTCCAACACCCCTCTAGCTTTCTAGCAGGGCAGGGAGGAGCTCCCTGCCCCCGTCAACAGGGAGGGTTTGAGAAGAAAGATAATGAGCTTGACTTTGGCTAGTGATGTTAAGTTTAAGATGCCTAAGGGACATCTAATTTGAAATGTTTTATAACAGCATTCAATGCTAAAGAGTTCAAGAAGGATCAGAATTCAGAAAAAGCCACTTGATTAGGCAAATGTTTGGCACATCAATGCTACTGTGTCTAGGTCTGGGCATTCCCCTTTAAGGAGGACATTAATAAGGTAGAAAGTCTACTCCAAAAGAGCACTTTCAGTATGCTGAAGTCTCCAAATGATGCTATGTGAAAATTAATTGGATATACTGAAGGATGTTTAGAGTGGAGAAGAGAATATTCAGGATGCCATAATAGTTGTCTGCCAATATCTACAGGACTATCCTATGTAGTCAAGTTATAAATCAGAAAGCATGTCTTTAGTTGAGTGCTTTTTATATGCCAGGGACTATCCTAAATGCTAAGAGTACAAATATAAAACATCGAAACAATTCCTCCACTTAGAGAATTGACCGAAAGTTTCTAAAGAAGAAAATTTTGGATCAGTAGAAGGGACGGAGTTCTACCAATCAGAGCTTTTTAGAAGTATAAGAAGCTTCTTTCTAGGTCATCATGGATTCTTCTATAGGAACTTCATATGCAATCTCCTATCCTTATGGTTCCTCAAATCCCTAATGAGAGCAGATTACTCAATAGTGTTTCATCATGTGTTCTCCAGAACCAAGAATGTGAGTCCATTTATTCTCTTAGAAGTTTCTAGGTCTCCTCAGAAAACCCATTATTAAATCAGAACTCTAAAGGCTGCTCCAAAGGAGTGTAGGTTTGATTGAAACTGCCCTTTCGAAGGTTCTATTGATCATTACCCTCACAATTCTTGTGAAGATACGGATCGGTTTAATCACTCTCTGAGGTTCCTTCCTACACTGAAATTGTGTAGCTTCGCAATCATACGAGTCACTGCACTCAAGCAAAAGTGCACATACATGTATGCTGAAAGCAAGCTGAGTACCAGGATTCTAGGGCATCCATTGTTTCCCTTATCAGATCCTCTTCTGAGCACTGAACACTAACCCAAAAAAGGTTGTGAGAGGGTTCTGAAAAATAAACCAAGACGCATTAAGCCATAGTGACAGACCACTCAACCCAATTTAATGGTTTTTTTTCCTTGTAATTTGGTTAACCAGGGAAGCTCAAGTCACTTGTAGCATCTGCTAAAAATTACAGAAAAAGTTGAAGTAACCCCAGATCCTTCTTTCCCCCAATCCATTGCCTGAATAACTTAAATTACTCAGAATATGTGACTTAAACCATATTAAATAGTTCTAAAAGGTGTAATGATCTATTCCAGGATGTCACTTACCCATGTATTAGGAATTAGCCACCTGGATTGCCTTCACAACAAAAGTATATGTATAAAAATATATAGGAAATGTGGAAACATGCCCATTCAGAAGTAGATTAGTTAGATGGCCCCTGTCCAAATAGAGAGTTCTATTTAGCCCATTAAAATGAAAATATCATCACAATTGGACACAGGACCAACAGTGATGCAGCTTGTCTTTCATCTGCCTTGGAATTAGCAGAATAAATAAAGCAACAAGCCTATTAGAGGGTGCGTATAAGACTCGGACTTTTAAGTCGTTTCAGTTTTAAGGTCAGGAACCTTGTCTTATTTATATTTTTATTTATCTCCATCTTTCTAGTTTAGTATTATCAAAGCAGGTACTTGATAAACATTGGTTGTACATCATTGAAAGTCATCAGAGGTAGTTTGTACATGGGCAGGGAATGTCTGAACATTTACAAGTGGGTGGCCCAAACTTTGTGTATGCAAGTGTTCTTTCAATATATCTTGGTCGTGTTCTGGTACCTGAATGGTAGTATTCTGGTACATAACATAGTAGTCCCTGGCACAAAGTAGCCTATTGATAAATAAATTACTGTTGGTTGGTTGGTTGGTTGATGGATTTTTAGGGCTTCTGAAGACACATCATTATTTGAATATCCCCTTCTTCAGGGGTCAGCAGATTATGACCCATAGGCCAGATCTGGTCTACCACCTATTTTTTGTACAGCCTATAAGCTAAGAATAGCTTACCTTCCGAGCCATACAAAAACAAGTGGCAGGCTGGATTTGACCTATGAGTTGTAGTTTTGCAACTCCTATTCTCTACAAACTATATCCTACACAGCATAACAGTAGGACAGGCAGTATGGTACCGCAGAAAATATGCTACCTTTGGAAGGAGAAAAACTGAGTTGCCTCTGTCACCACGTGCATAAACAACATTGGAGAATGTAATTAGTTTCTTTGTGACTCAAGTTTCTCTCCTATAAAATGACAGGTTTTGTACTAGCTGGCCTTTAAGGTACCTAAGATGCTTTGATTTTCCTTTGTAAAATCTCCTGGTGCTTCCAGGAACACACTGTCTTCTGCACAAAGGATAAATCGTCTATGGCCAGGCATGGGACTACTTCAGTTCCCTGTTCCAAACATGATGTAGCAGATGGTCTCCAAGTTATCCATAGAGTATTCTTTCACAAGAGCAATGAAACCTTTTTTTTCCACAAAAATCCAAGAAAAACTAAGAGCTAGTGCTCTTTTGTGGCTCACCTCTCTGCAGCTCCAGGGCATGTCCCCATTTAGCCTCTCTGTGCTTGTGGTAATGAATATTTAATGAGGCTAAGGTTGAAGCTAAAGAGCAGGTGTGTAGGTGGCCTTCTCTCCTGCATGAGCATGTGATAGTCATAGCAATAGAATATTTCAAAAAGCCCATTCTCACCAATATAAATCCTTTAAGTTAAAATTTTTTAAAAGATCAACTGTGTGTGTGTGTGTGTGTGTGTGTGTGTGTGTGTGAAAGAGAGATGGACAGAAAGACAATCACAGTCTGTCTTAGACCCTCATCTAGAAAATAGGGATAATATAATGATAGCCCCTATGACCCAGGGTTGTTATGAGGTTAAAATAAGATAATATTTGTAAATTTACCTTGCAAGCATTGAAACACCAAAAATGCTATTTAGTAATAATATAGACACAAAGACTTCTCTCCAGTGCAGCTTCCATGAGAACCAGATCCCCAAATAGCATATTTATTAGTAGCAATCATAACAACAAATACCTATTGCTTTAAAGTTCACAAAGCCTGAAAAATATGATCTCATTTTCTCCTCACAAGAACCTTGGAAGGTAAAGGCTATTATAATTCCCATTTTATTGCTGTTCTTCAGTCATTTTAGTCCTGTCCAGCTCCTTGTGACCTCAGGGACCATGTCGTCCGTGGGGTTTTCTCGGCAAAGGACTGGGGTGGTTTGTCAAGTCCTTCTCCAGTAGATTAAGGTAAACAGAGGTTAAATGATTTGTCAAGGATCACACAGCTAGTAAGTTTCTGAGGTCAGATTTCAAATCAGGTTTTTCTGACTCTCAGCCTAGTGCTCCATCCACTGAACCACCTCCAGAGCTGCCTCCAGGGCAAACAGAAGTCATTTAACATAGCTAGTAAATGTCTGAAGCTGGATTTGAACTCATCTTCCAGATTCCAGCCTAATGCTCTATCCACCAAGCCATCTAGTTTCCTCAATCTCCGTTTTACAGTTGAGTCAAAAAGAGCTCTAACGACTTGCCTAGGATCAAGATCTAGCTAGGCAAAGTCTAAGATTAGATATGAACTCAGGTCTTCCTGACTCCAGACCTGAGTGTCGATGTTCTGCCAGCTGCATCCTCCGTAATCCCCCCAAATTTCCTTTTATTTTGTTTTTTATTTTTGTTTTTTATTTATTTGTTGCTTTATTGGAAGGGGAAGTTTGGGCAGTTGGGGTTAAGTGATTTGCCCAAGGTCACACAGCTAGTAAGTGTGTAAAGTGCCTGAGGCCGAATTTGAACTCAGGCCCTCCTGACTCCAGGGCTGGTACCTAATTCACTACACCAACTAGCCGCCCCTTGTTTCCTTTTATTTTGGATCCACAAGAGTATGTTGATCCAGCTTTTCTTTTTGTTTGATTTTAATTATTACTGATACTTTTTTTTCTATACAAAAGTCTTAAATCATTTTTACAACCTGTGACATCACCATTGAGCACCCCCTCTTGGAACAAAAGAAAACAGTTAAAATGAAACTTAATGACAGAGCAACTTCTTGTGCAGTATCCTCTCCTTATGGTTCCTCACATCTCTAATGAGAGTAGATTAGCAAGTAATGTTTCATTATCTGTTCTCCAGAATCAAGCCTGTGGGTCTGTTTATTCTTGGAGGAGTGTCTAGGTCTCCTCAGACAATCCATTATTGAGTCAGACCTCCAAAGGGTGCTTCATAAGAGTATATATTTCCCACTTAAGATTTGAATGAAACTTCTCTTCCCAGAACTCTGTTGGTCATTGCGCTCAAAATCTTTTCATATGCACACTGTCCTGTTGACCCTTCCTAAGTACTGAACCCTGGGGTACCACTAACAAGAACTCCATTATATAGATTCAATCCATTTAGTATTCTACAAAAAATATAAAGATTTAAAACCATTGTATCCCAACAACAAACACAGAACATGACACATAATAATGACTTAATAAATTATTTCTCATTCACTCATGCATTCATTCATTGAGATTGTGTGGCTTGTTACAGGGCAATTAGTAGCCAATCCTATGTTTACAATTGATAAGTGCTAGAGTTAAAACCATATATTATTCACTGACCCTGTAAACCTTACTCTATCTAAACATTATCAGCCAAATGCTAGATTTCTTGTTTCGAATATTTTGCAAAGAAATAACATTGTTAACATGAGAAGACTGATAATTGGCTATTGACTTTCAATAGCAGATAGTCATCTTTTGCCATTCAATTTCTCTATCCTACTACCCCAATTTTTCTTCCCCCCCTAAACACTATAGTTCCTTTCCTGATCAGTGTGCTTTGGGGTCATTCCTAAATCCTAGCTGTGGCTCACTCTTTGACATAGACCGGCTTCTTAGTTCTAACAATGGCCAACTGAATTTGAAAGTGAAGGAGTGCCATGATGCTTCCAGAAGACATTGCTTGCAGGCTCATTCAGAATCAGTGAAATATTTGACAGGAAAGAATATGTGTTAGTAATAGAGCTTAATCCATGAAATTCAACAGATTCAATAGAAAAATCGAAGCTATTCTCCCATAGGTTACTGGCATAGATCACTGAAAAAGATCTTCTCATAAGCAAAATGATGAAGGCCCTGCTTTCTTCTTCATCTTTTATTCAATGTATAGAAGTAGCTTTCAAAATTAGATGTGTCAAAAGTTTTATAATTCATTTCTGAAGTACACGTCTAAAACTACCATTGAGAAAATATATTAATTACGTCTGGGCACTTTTTTTCTAACGAAGTCCATTCAGAATTCATGGAAGATTCCAGAAGGACAACTTTCTGAAAAGAAGGCTTCTTTTGATTACAAGAATAAAAATATTTTTCCATCTTCCCTCAAGGAAAATGCCGTAGCTGGAAACTAGATAATGAGCCTGAAGCTCATTGTGGAGATTGTGGAAGAGTAGGGAATCCTGTCTGTGAAGTAACTGTAGGCTTCCATGTGCAAAGAGAAAGTTTCAATGTCAAAAATTGCCTGGAATTTCTATTATTGGTTGAAACACTGGACTTTAAAAATGAGACATTTTCTAAAGTGATCCAGGAAGCAGTAGTCTGTTCTGTGTATTACATGATTATTTAAGGTTAAAAAGTCCCTGTTCCTCTAATACTTTACTCATTAAATTGACTTGAATTCAGTTTTGAACATTTGAGGAAGAGCGCTAGAATTTCAGCCACTGCATTGTATACCATACAGTTAATGCTAAACATAAGGTTGAGAGAAGATTGAGTCAATCAATCAAAACAATTTCTCTGAAATTTTGAGCTTGTGGCATTTTGTTTGTGAGGTCTTTTTAATGAGCTATGCCTACAACTTATGGAAGGATAGTTTCAATTTTGCTCTTGGAACAGGGATCAAGTACAATCGCCAACACATATACTGACATCTGACAATATGTTACTACAGATACCTTTGTCAAATGAAAACACATCTTGATTAAATCAATCAATCAGGGGGTGTGAGCTAGGTGTGAACAGGGAAAGGACAGGTCCATTGAATCAATCAGTGCTGGGATTTAGTTCATGTGAAAAGTTCTGTCTTTGAAAAATCATTAGATAAAAGCCAGCTATGTTATACAAGAATGAGGAAATTTGTTCAAATTAGTTGAGAAAACTTGGTCATGCCCAGTGGGCCATCTATACAAGAGTGAAGTCAGTTCAGAACCAGAAAGTAGAAACAAGGAAGCTCCTGAGAAGCTATCAAATAGAGAAAGGGCAAAGAAGAAGCCTTCCCCCCTTTCCTTAAAGAATTCCTTAAATTTTTCTGCTCTTGACCCCTTCAAAGACCCTGTGAACTCCATTAGACCAGAAGATCTGGGCTCTTTTGTTGGTGTCCTAGCAGTGTTTAGAGAGCAGTAGTTCTTGTCTTGGAAGTCAAAGATAGCTAGGGTTTGATAGGAGACCACTTTAAGGCTATACAAGGAATTCAGTAGAACATCTGCATCATCAACCAGGAATTCCATGAGGACTCATTTCACAAGAGGAGAAAAGAACTACCAACAAACAGGAAATGTGAATTACACCTTTCCCTTCTGTGCTCTCTCAGCCTAACATTTGTCCCCCAGATTCTGCATGTATTTGTGGGATAGTGTGTTATACATCTGGAAGAATATTTTGTTCCAACTTTTCTTATTATACCACTCTAGCAATATCCCTTTCTTACAGTTAAATAAATCTGATTGAATGACTGATATCAACTTGCCAGTGGGGAAGTGCATGAGTAGAGGCTTGTGAGCTTTATAGCTTTATAAAGCCATCCCCGCACACTTTTTTTTCAGGGATATTCCTAGACTCTGAGAAGAAAAGAGCATCCTTGCCATGGATAACTATTCATCCATTGTCACTGAGTTGTGATAACAGCCCTAGAGTAAGTTCTATATATGTCTTTCTTTGCAAATAGGACAAATCATGGGATCAGAGTTGTGTAGAAGGGGAACTAAGCTATATGTAACATTCTTTAAAAATATATAATAGGGAAATATTTTATTTCACAAAATATTTTAATTGATGCTCTGAGATAGGCATGTATAATAAAGAATAACCAAACATGATAGAAATACCAATTCTTCATTATCTTCCATTCACAAAATGGTTCTTTGTATCATAGCAGACAGCTCTTGCAACCAGAACAAAATATTTCAGTATTCACAAGATGCTGAAATACAGTCTCTGACACCTCTGGGGACAACCTGAAGATTAGGCCAAACTTATAACAGAAATCCCCAATGAGATGACCAAGCCATTGGTGAATAGCACAGAAGAAGTCATTATATAATTACACCAGTCTATACATTGTTTCAGTTATATGGATATTCTCTGCAGCACATCTTTTTTTTGATAAAAGAATTTTAAAATTATTCCTGGGAATTATTAATAAAAACCAAAGGAAGTTCATTGATGTTAGAGGAACAAATTAAAATAAGGAGGAAAAGCTCTCTCTATCTTTTATATGTGTTTACATAAAAACATTTATTTTCTGGGATATTCTGATGAATTACTTCTTTTTAGCAAAGGTGTTGAATTAGATTCTCACACCTGGCCTTTGTATCTCAATTTTCTCCATCACTTTCTGGAACTTAGAGCTGATTGTGTAAGGGAGGGACTTTTAAAAAACTTAATCTCAATTCTTATCAACAGTTTTCTTTTAGTTTAGCTTTTTAGACTTGGCCAGGGAAATCTATTCACCTCGGGCTACTTGAATATTTTGAAGGGTCTATTCCAAGAGGCTCCCTGTTAAAATATAATAGTATATAGATTAATTCTGACTATAAGTATTTCAGCTACAAATGATGATTAGTGTTATTTTAAATCTCACTGGTTCATTCTATTATGTGGAAGCTCCTCTAACCTTTCTTGACCAATTCTCATGACTAGATACCATTCACATTTCATCCTCTTTCATTTTAAAGTAAACAATCACCTTCACCTCACCGCAGAGAGGAAAGGGGTGGCACTATGGAAATTAAAACTGCATATATTGTCAAATATACTGGTTGTATTGGTTAGTCTTGTTGAACTGTTTTGAATTCTTTTTTAAAACTCTTGTTGTAAGGGATGGCTTGGTGGGGAGGGTAGGAGATGGATATATTAGAAATTGAATATGATATAAAAACAGAAGGCATAAAGAGAATCAGATACCAAAAAATAAAAGGCAGGATTTGGAATGTAGAGATAAACTATATATATAATATTACACATGGTTTATGATGCATTTCTCTCTCTATCTCTCTCTGTCTCTCTCTGTTTCTCTCTGTATCTCTCTTTCTCTGTCTTTACACACACACACATACACACACAATAAATATATATATACATACATATAGTGTGTATACACACACACATAGTGTGTATATATATATACACACACACACATAATGTATATATACATACACACACATACATATACACACACGAGTACATATATCATCAAATAATCATTGCTTTCCATTTTTTAATCTAATCCAAAGCTGGAAGGCTGCATCGTTCTTACTTGGGTTTATAGGTTTATTTGGTTTTACTCTTTTTCGTTTTAGTGTATTGGGGGGAAATAAGCCAGAATCTCTAAGACTTCAAATATCAGTCTTAGACTCTTATCAGGCATAGGGCCCAAGCAAAACTTATGAGACTGATATATACAGTGATCAGGCTTTTTCTTTCTTTCTTTTTAAAAATTTGTTTGTTTCAGCCTGACACTTGTTTCTGAAGTATCACTCTTTTCCAAGCTAATATGACATCCATCAATAGTGATTTGAGACAAGACAACTCTTAAAAGACATTTCGCTATTTCACATGTTCTAAAATTAGTTTTGCCTTTTAAAAGACAGAGGTTCAATTCAGAAAAGTTTCCTGGTGTCTCTGCTGTTCATCTGTATTGTATCAAATTTGGATAAGTATGGAAATTTCCGTTGAAAAATGCATATGGTAGCCTTATCAAAATGCACCAAGGTAAAGTAAATCTAGTCCCTTCAAAAGAACAACTGTGAGAAGTATTCTTTCCAGGGTAATTGGAGAAGAAAATGAAAAAAAAAAATTACTTTTGGTAAATAGAAACTTATGATTGAAGGGAATACTTTGTATTACATATTATTACATTCTGAAGTTCAATTTATTTTAGATTAAAGATACATGTTATTGAAGCCTTTGACTTTATATTTAAGTCATTTCTGGAAATCTAGATTGAAAAACAGCTAGGCAAAAAATGTCTGATACAGTTACTAATAACCTAGCAATCCCCTACCTCTCTGTCCTGAAGAGAGATGTGTGTTCCATTCCTGTTTTTTCCAGAACTGACCAGGATCTCAATTGCTCAAAGCCAAGATTCCTTTTAATAATCTTTCCATCTACATTACTGTTGTCATTATGTGCATTTTTAAAATTCTGGTTTTGTTTTGCATCAGTTCATGTAAATCTTCTCACATTTCCCTGAATTTCTGGTATTTGTCATTTCTTACCCACAGTATACCCTGTCACCCTCAAAATTATTTTTTTTTCATCTCTGTTAGTTTTCAGGGTAGAAAGTGAAATCTCAGAACTCTTCTAATTTTTATTTCCTTAAAAGGTTTATTTGGAACATGATTTCTCATGTTAATTTTTTTTTTTTGGAAACTGCTATGACCTTGACCATTTAAATGTGATGAATTTTCAGTAGTAGAGAAAGTGATTACTCCATGCCTGCATCTGGGATGGAGGTGGTCACAAGAGAAGAAAGGCTTTTTTCTTTCTTCTTGGTTTAAGAGGTCTCATGTGTTTCTGCACAAAAGACTTTGTGAATCAGCAAACATATAGGGGAAAACTAGTCCCTAAACAAGTCTCCATTTTCCAGTGTGGCTCCTTAGAGATTTCAAAA
This sequence comes from Pseudocheirus occidentalis, assembly GCA_028646575.1. Taxonomy (NCBI): domain Eukaryota; kingdom Metazoa; phylum Chordata; class Mammalia; order Diprotodontia; family Pseudocheiridae; genus Pseudocheirus; species Pseudocheirus occidentalis. The sequence continues at coordinate 340,593,051 of CM053594.1, read as the reverse complement.
GATTACTCTTTCTATGAGATTGAGAACTCTATTTCTTTGTCTCTTTGTCTCTGTCTATCCTGCTATCTGTGTGTCTCTATCTCTGTCTTCCTGTCTCTGTCTCCCTCTCTCTGTCTATCTCTCCATCTCTGTTTCTCTGTCTCTGTTTCTGTCTCTATCACCCAATGGAAAAGCTTATTTATTCTGTGTATTATCTGGCATAATTCTACCATCTCTATGTGACTTCCCTCTTTTCTATTTGAGATCTATCTGGATTAAAGATTATTTTCTAATCACTATTCATGATGGCCTTTTGTATTACACACATCTGATGTGAAGTAAACTTTTAAAATTGTATTTATTTTTAATTTACAACATTCACTTCCATAAGATTTTGAATATCAAATTTTCTCCCCATTTCTCCCTCTTCCCACCCCAAAACAACACCTAATTTTATATCTATCTATCTATCTATCCATCTATCTATCTATCTATCTATCTATCTATCTATCTATCTATCTATCTATCATCCTTCCATCTATCTATCTATCATCTATCTATATGTATATGTCTATATATATATATATATATATATATATATTCACATTGAATCTATGTTCACATTAGTAATGCTGTAAAGAAGAATTAGAATCAATGGGAGAAACTATGAGAAAGAAGAAACAAACAAGCAAAGAAAAATAAAGAGAGAAAATAATATGCTTCAATCTGCATTCAGACCCCATACTTCTTTTTTCTGAATATGTACAGCATTCTCCATTATGAGTTCTCTTGAGTTGTCTTAGATCCTTGCATTGCTAAGAAGAGATAAGTCCATCAAAGTTAGTGAACCCACAATGTGGCTGTTACTGTGTACAATGTTCTCCTGGTTCTGTCTACTTCATTCACTATCAGTTCATTCAAGTGTTGCAAGGTTTTTCTGAAATCTGCCTGCTCATCATTTCTTAGAGAACAATAGCGTTTTTCTATTACATTCCTACACTACAACTTATCCAGTCATTCCCCAATTGATGGGCATCCACTCAATTTCCAGTCCTTTGCCACCACAAAAAGAGCTGCTATAAATATTTTTGTACATATAGATCCTTTTCTCATTTGTATGATGTCTTTGGGATACAGTTCTAGAAATGGTATTGTTGGGTCAAAGAGTATACACATTTTTTAGGCCTTTGGGCATAGTTACAAATTGCTCTCCAGACTGGTTGAATCAGTTCCCAACTCCACCAACAATGAATTAGTGTACCAATTTGCACATGTCCTCTCCAGAATTTATAATTTTCCTATTTTGTTATGTTAGCCAATCTAATAGAGTTGTTTTGACTTGCATTTCTCTAATCCATAATGATTTAGAGCATTTTTTCCATATGACTATTGATTTTTAATTTAAACTTCAATTTTTTCATCTGAAAACTACCTGTTCGTTTCCTTTGACCATTTATCAATTATGGAATGATTTGCATTCTTATAAATTTGACTCAGTTCTCTATATATTTTAGAAATGAGGACTTTATCAGAAACATTGGTTGTAAAAATTCTTTTCCTGTTTTGTGCTTCTCACCTAATCTTGGTTGTATTGGCTTTGTTTGTGCAAAATCTTTTCAATTCAGTGCAATACAAATTATCCAATTTCATTTCAAAATGTTCTCTATCTCTTTTTTGGTCATAAATTCTTCTACTCTCCATAAATCTGACTTTGCTCTTCCAGTTTCCTTATAGTATCAACATTTCTATCTAAATTGTCTACCCATTTTGACTTTTATTTTGGTATTTGTTATAAGATATTGGTCTATGACTAGTTTAAGTAAACCTTTTGATATAAGTTGCAACCCTTCCTCTTTAATGGAGAGTGACAAGGGACATGTTTGAATGTCAATCATTTCCCTAGTCTACTACTGTACTTCTAATTGAGGAAAAAATGTAGAAGTTAACATCTTTGTGGCTTTTCCAACTTCTCTTGGTGCAGGAATCAAAGTCCCTTTTGGAGAGTTGTGGGCAAGATTATAAAACTATCTTTCATGCCTTCTTCTAAAACATTTTTAGATAAACCCATTTGGATATACCAATCATTTATATAAAAAAAACCATACACACCTTGTACATTATTTACAACAATTATTTATATACTTTGAATATCAGACTTTTAGCAGTGATATTTGATGTGGCCACCTTCTTCATATTTGTAAAATTCCATTCCAATGGATCCACCAACGAGAACCAGAGGGGGAAGATATCTTCTTGCAGCTTTTCTTTAGGTTCTAGCTTTTAAATTAAAAAATGATTTAACAATATTAATTACTGATTGTGTTGTTATTCTTTCAATTTACATGGATATTTACTTTGTTTTCTTTGCTCTGCTTGAATCACTTTGATTCAGTTCCCGTAGGTCTTCAAGGTCTTCACTATATTCATTTGCTAAAACAACGACAACAATTTAATAGTGGGCAAATGTTAGGAACTCTTTTTGAAAATGTGATGTTCTTCAATCAACTTGATGGAATAATAGGTCAACTAACTATGGCTTGGTTGAAGGATTAGTCATGCTTCTGGCATTCTTATAAAGCACTCAAAGGCTCTAAGAAAAGTGTCATTTATGGTAGTCAAGAAAGGGCTGAAGAGAGAGCCAGGTATTTAGGAAGAAATCAATTAATGAAAAAGAATCAGCATTTGTCTGTTTTGTGTGTACTTTTTTTCAGAATCTAGCCAGGGTGAGGGATTTCTTTCTCCTCTTCCTTCCTCCTCCCCTCCCTCCGCATTACATCATGTTGGCAATAGTATGTCCAAGTGGAATGACTCACCCAACAACTCTCCTAGCAAAGTCAAGGGCCAGATAATATAACTGCAAAGGTGAGCTGAGCTGCAAAGAATCAGAACAAGGGAGTCTAGTGAAGACATACCCATCAAAGTTACAGTGCTGACAAGGAGTACCATGAGTATACCTCAAGAAGAAAAGTCATTGGGGTCCTATGCTGACAGAGATCTGAATTGTCTTGGCTATGAGAATTCCCTGCATGACTGCCTTCTGTAGTCAGCCCTATATATGAATCTCTTCTTTCTATTTATATTGTATATATTTATGGAGGAGTATAATGGCAAGCAAAGTGGTACTTTGATCCTTGTTTCAGTTATTGTAATGGCAAACAAAGTAATACTTAAGCTCCTTGTTTCAGTTATTCAAGTGCCTTTAAACCCCACCTGTGATTTTATCAGGTCTTTGTTGGAAAGAGTATACATTATGTTGCCTATAATGGCCCTAAGGGAGTTTGGAGACTTTCCTTGCCCTTAATAGTCCTAATATCTTTACATGGAGTCCACTGTGGGAGGAACTTGCTGAAAGAGCAGAACAGAAAGGATGCAACAGGAAGGGTGGAACAGGATGGAGCAGAGCAGATAAAAGCTTGAGCAGGAGGTGGGATCAAGCAGAACTGAGAACAAGAATACTTGTGACTTTGGCAGGCCACAGATCTCTGTCTGTTGGTCTGTGCTTTTGGACAAAAATCCTTAAAGAGGACTTTATTGATGATCCAGAGGCCCTGAAAGAGTACTTTATGGCTCTTTACAGAAGTTCTGAAAGAGGACATTAATTGCTGTTTACAAAAGTCCTGAAAGAAGACTTTACCACCATTTAAAGAAGCCTTGGGAGTTTACTGCTGATTTGTGTTTGATATCTCAGACAGAAGCTTTGTCTATTGGTTTATGTTACTTTGCCAGATAGAAAGTGAATTGAAATGATAGTGTGGGCAACGTGTGTGAATATTGTTGTAACTCTGCTAAGCTTAATGTGTGTAAATATTGTTGTGGCTATGTTAAGCTTTGTCTTCCCATAAACAGAAATGGTAAAAGGCTTAGAGTGGACTAGTCACTATGAGCTGCTACTGGAGAGCTTTGAATCCTGTGAATCCAGGCAAGAGTTGTGTAAATTCAGGCAAGAGCTGGGAGTGAAGAAGAGGAGCCATGGAGTTTGGAAGTCAGCCTCCAGTTAAGACAAAAGGACCTTTACTTGGGTACTTAGTGCTGACTGATGAGATTATGACTTACTTTGACCTAGGGATGGATGGCCTTTGTACTTTCCATTACCTTTTATGGATGATCAGCTTAAGGATGATTACCCCTTAAGGATGATTGGCTTGAGGATGACTGGAAGGCATCCTCCATCAAGATGAAAGAAACCTTTAGATGAGTACTTTATATTGATTGAGGAGACTGTGACTTATTGAATGACATGTTTTCTTTAAGAGTATATATGACCACCTTAGTAATAAATTGTTATGTTATATTGTTGTGAATGTTGTAGTTTAGTTTCTTGAATATTTTGCTTTAATTTATTGCTGAATGAATGGAGAGCTCACTATGCTATGTAATTAGAACCTTAAAGTTATTCACAGCAACAGTCCTCAGGAGAGCTGTTCGTTATTGGCTTTACAAGGAGTACACCCCAGGTTTATGGGGGAAATTTTATTATTACTCTTCTTACCATGTCATCAATAAAGTCATTTGCTTTGAGCTTTTTAACTGGTTAACTAGTGTAAAGCGGGAAAATATCAACAGGGTCTCTTGAGCTATAGTTTTAAATATGCACATAGTACGTTGAAATTGGGATAACTGTCCCTCTGGGACTCCACCTTCCAAGTTTGAGTTGGAGGGTGTCTAATATAGTATCTTGGTGCCTACCTGGGTGGGCAGTGGCAGTGGGAGAGAAAATGATGCTTACTCTTCCTCCTACTCCGGTTCTTTCAGGGACATAAAAGAAGGTGCATTCAACACTGAAGATGCTAGCCAGGGATAGGTTCTTCATGGGGGAATGGGGATAAAGGGCTTTGTAAATGCCAGGATGTGGAAAGAATAAAGTAGGAAAATTTCAGATAGACAAAATATAATAGAAGAAAGAGAATAAGCTGACTTACACTTGGAAAACTGGAGTGTCCTTAGAATTTTTGAAGCAATGCTCCATAGAACAAAGTTCCATCTATTTTTTTGAAGAAATGTCTTGACCTCTCTGAAGAAATCGTTTCCATTGTTTGGAGTCAAAAACAAACAAGCCATATGTTATTGGGTGTTAAATCAGCATTTAATTGTTAAAACACAGAAATATCAGATGTTATATAAAATATTTAGAGTTTGGAGCTATTTGTATATAGCAATTTGATTCCTTTAGACATGTACTAGAATGAAATATAAATGTAATTTTTTTTAACTTAGCAAATGAATCTTTGAATGAGCAATGTGTGATGCACTTATATCTGTATACTTATAAATTCACAGTTTTAGGATTTAATATCTTTTTCAAGTTTAGAAGCTTTTATTTAGGTTTCCATCTATTCATTCTTCCTCTACTTTCTATTGCCTAGCATGAGTCACTTGCAGTTCTAAATGTGAATGAAAATAAAATCTATTTGTTTTTCATAGCAGAGGCTGAGAATTGAAAGAAAGTCTAAAAACACTGAGACCTTGCATACAATCCAGGCCTCTGATCTAAGAGCTCAATGGCACTGTTAAGTTTTGATTTGGTCATAATAAATATGGCCAAATTCACAGGTACAAAGGGATTTAACCCAAGAGGTCAGGAAGGACAAAAGCCCAAATTCTTATTTCCTCATTAAAATTAATGTCGTCATGCATAGTATGTTAAAAATTCAACTATGTGGCGATCCCTTTGAAAAATTAGGCTTTTCAGTTTCAAAGAACTCATAATAGAAAATTCTGTCCACATCCAGAAAAAGAACCATGGAGTCTGAATGCAGATGGAAGCATACTATTTGCTCTCCCTTTTTCTTCTTTTTTTGTTTCTTCTTTCTCATGGTTCCTCCCATTGGTTCTAATTCTTCTTTGTAACATGACTAATGTGAAAATAGGTTCAAAATGAATGTGTATGTAGAGCCTATATCAAATTACACATGGTCTTGGGTAGGAGTAGGGGAGAAATGGGGAGAAAATTTGCAACACAAAGTCTTATAGAAGTGAATGTTGAAAACTAAAAATGAATTAAATTAAAAAATTAAAATTATGTCTTTATGTCTCAGTGAGTATAATTTTTATAAGGTGGTAACAATAAGATTTGAGAAGAAATAGCTGTTTTCTTTTCCTAGTTATTCAGACTGGCTAACTCATTCCCTATTTTAAATAATTTATTTTATTTTATCACACTGGATCTCCTCATGACACCCACACTCTAATATATTGGTAACTTATTGAGAAAAGTATGGGAATAAAGAGTCATATCAAGCAACTAGTTGTTATGGTCATGGGAATTTGAATATCTTCCCTGCCCCTTAACAAGCCTAAGGAAATTTGAAGACCTTCTCTGCTTTGAAGATATACCCTTCCCCCAATATGTTGAATATAATCATATGGAGCCTGTGGTGGGAGGAGTTTCCTAAAGGGTGGAGCAGAGTCTGGAGGAAGATGAGAGTCAGAGTAGCTAGATTTTGGGAGAGAGAGAATGCACCTCAGGAAGACAGTTAGGCTTGTGAGTAAATCTTGGTTTGTGTGAAGGCTAAAGGATGCTGTGGATTTCTGTACTGGTATAGCTTATTAACTTCTTTGCTACTATGATGGAATTGACTTACTGGTTTGGGGATTTGGTTTTCTGGTGTCTGAATAAATGTTTTGCTTCTGTCTTCTACATGGTGAGTCTGTTATATTTTGTGCTTGAGGACTATTCTGGCATATTTACAGCAGCCATTGGCATTGTGAATATTGCATTGGTGCTACACTAATATGGTCTCGGTACTGTGCTAAGCTTTTTACAGATGCAATCTCATTTGATTCTCACAAAACCCTGAGATTAAATGTTAAAATTGTCCCCATTTTATAAGTGAGGAAACTGAGACAAACAGCAGTTGAATGACTTGCCTAAGGTCACATAGCCAGTAGGTACCTGAGGATGAATATGAACTCAGGTCTCCCTGAGTCCAGGTCTGGCACTGTATTCACTGTAACCCCTTACTGTCCCTTGTTTTAACATGCTGTTTTTCTGACCTAGGCCAGTTTGCCCCTTTGTACGCAGCTTGGTGGATCTCTACTCCCTGTGGACTCACCTACTGATTTTCACTTTACTGTAGCTCAAAATTCCCAAACTCAAAGGATCTATCAGCTTCAATTGACCCAGCAACAGGGATTATAGTATTGCTATTGGCAGGCCCTTCCACACTGGATCATTCCCTACTTTATTTGATATAATTGCAAGTTTCTTCACTTCAAAATCTGATTAGAAAATCTGATGTATCTTCTTTCCCATCGCAACAAAAGTAGGACAACTGGTCATTAGCACTGGTCAGAAAACACTGCTGGTTGTGAGATTGGTAATGAGAAATAATATATGAGTTTTACCAAGAAAATCTAATTAGATGTTGCAAAAATGTAAGGTGACTAAATCAGAATTCTTATTATATTAATGGCTGCATTAGAACCATCTTTTAAATATTTTATGTTTTTCCTCTATGTAGTTTGTTTGTACATAATTGTTTGCTTGTTTTGTTCCTCATTAGATTATGATGGCTTCTGCTTCTTTGTCTTCTGCCCCTAGCAAGTAGTAGAGTGTTTAGCATATTGTAGACATTCATTCAATTGTTTTTCAGTCTCTTCATGACTTCACTTGCAGTTTTCTTTGCAAAAAACCCTAGAATGGTTTGCCATCTCCTTCCCTAGATCATTTTACAGTTGAGGAAACTGAGGCAAACAGGGCTAAGTGATTTGCCTAAGGGGACAGAATTAGTAAGTTCCTAGACCAGATCTGAACTCAGGAACGTGAATCTTCCTGACTCCAGGTGCAGCATTCTACCCTGTGCCACCTAGCTGCCCTACTGCAGTCACTTAGCAATCGATCCAAAAATTAGCCAATGACTACTATAACAAATTTAACTTCACAGTCTTTCTACCCATTAACGCAAAATTTCTAAAAGGCTAAAGGCTACATCATTGTGACTTTTTTTTCCCTTTAAAGCAGCTAAGAAACAATGTGTTAAAAGACTACCTTGCTTCATGGAAAATAGAATGTTACTGACTGTGTTGTACTCTCGATAATGTGTTCCACACATGGGTTCCTCTAATTACACGGTCCTATTATGGAAACAAGGCATTAGTTTTATTCTACTGGCAATGATGACAGTTTTTAATTTCAATTTGTTAAGATTTAATTCTATGAGTTAACATCTGAATAGAGAGACATATGCATTGACAGAGTTATGTTTTTCTCACTGATGGTTCCCCATACCTATGAAATCATGAGTCAGAACAAAAAAAAATTAAATTCATTTAATTATATTTAGTAAACACCTACTATGTGTCAAATACATAGATAGATGGATGTAGTTAGACTCTCTCTTGCCCATTTATTTTTTTTTCTCCTACATTCCCTCCAAAGGGAAGACAGTCTTTTCAATAACTTGATCCATTTATGTTTACATTCTTTTTATGTTGTGAATGGCCAGAGCAGAAAACCATTAATTAATTCACGTCTAGAAAAGAAAATGCATTTATTCAAGTCTAAATGAAAAAGCAAAGAGCAAATCTTCTTTTCATAAATCAATTCATCACTTTGTGACAACATAAAATGTTTTTGCCTGATTTCGGAAATAGGTGCTGAAAGAACACATTCAATAATAAGTGACTCAGGTTAGAGGGAAATATTGAACTAAGACTTTCCTAACCCAGTTACTTCCAGAAAGGTAAATTCTCCTTATCTCACTGGGAGAATTCACTCTCAATGAAACCACTGCAGCTTTGGTTTAGTAATAAAGCTGTTATAAGGCTTAGTTTCTGAGCTTTTCAATGGTTTTCAGAATAGTGAAATATTTAATGAAGTTAGATTGTAAGTTCAAAATATTACTTGACTTTTATTTAAGTTGAAAATGGAATCTTTACTTTTATTATATCATTTTGACATTGATCACTGAAAAGATACTCTTGCAAACAAAGCAATATAAAACAATGACATTCTCTGCAACTAGAAGAGTGTAAAAGATCAAAACAAACACAAGAAAAAGTAAATTTTCTATGAATGTAAACATGTTTATTGAAGTATGATCATACAAAAATGAAGAAAAAAGTTCCACATTCAAATGGACAGATGCATAGACAAAGGAAGCCCTGTGTACTGACTTGTTAGTGGTGCAGTGGATAGAACAGTGAGCCTGGAGTCAGAAAGAACCCATAGTCCTGAGTTCAAATCTGACCTAAGATACTAACTAGTTGTGTGATTCTGGTCTAGTCACTAAATTGTTTGTCTAAGTTTCCTCATGCATAAAATGAGCTAGAGAAGGAAATGACAAATCACTTAATATCTTTGCCAAGAAAATCCCAAATAGGGTCACAGAGATTTGGACATGACTGAAAAACAATTACACAACTTCTTCAGGTGAATAACTTTAAAATAGTTATGAGAATTTCCATTCTTTATTTTAAAGATAGTTTTATTTTTCCTCTTTTCTTCATTTCCCTATCTTTAAGTTTTCTTTTTAAAAATCATATATTCTTAATTTTTTTCTTATTTAAAACAATAGGATAAAAAATGAAATACTTTTCCCCATCAACTTCACATGTTAGAATTCTCAATTTCTTTCTAAGTTTAGCTCAGGGGCTACCTCCTTCAAGAAAGGAGCTTTCTTTATTTTCATAACTGTCAATGTTTCACAATTGAATTTATTTGACATTTTTATGTTCATAATGCTGTATTCTAACATCACTCCCTCACCTTACCACCCCCCCCAAAAAGAATGTAATGAGATCCTTGAAATTTGAGACTTTTTCCTCCTTTGACTTTTGTTTTAGTTTTTTGTTGTTTTTGTCTTAGTTTCTTCAGAAACTTGACTAGTACCTTACATAAGTAGAGAAAGATAAAGTTGGGTTTTTTGTTGTTGTTGTTTTTAAGAGTAAAGGAAATCTTATGTGCTCTAAACACACACACACACACACATGCAATTAGTCATAGATTTAGAGGGGGAAGTAATCTTAGAGCCTGTCAGTTCCTACCCCTTCATTTTACAGAGGAAGAAACAAAGGCTAAGAGAATCACAAGTCATAAATGTCTGAGAGAAAATCTGAACCTAAGTTTGCTTGTAGCCTATTTGCTAGACCATGTTGTCTTTTTGGTAATCATTCACTAAACATAAGTACTAACTATGTGTCAGGAAAAATCCCAGACACTGAACACACAAAGACAAAAAAAAACCAAAAACAAAATCTTATTATCAAGGAATTTGTATTCTATAGGGTAATATAACATGTACACAAATAATTATGTTCAGAATACATGCAAAATATACACAAGTACCTTTTGGAAAGAGAGGATATTAGTATCTGGGGGAATCAAGAAAAGTTTCACACTCTCACAAAAACATTTTCTCTAATCTATTTATAGATGTTGAAATAATATATTGTTAGTAGATATCTACTTTTGTGTCATCGAGAAAGACAGCCATAAGGTTGTTGTTCTATCAGTACTATGATCTAGGATATAAATTTAATATAATATTTACTACTTACAGAAAAAATAGTTTGTTCTTTTTTTGTCCCTGTGGAAAATATGAATTGTTTATCAAAGTTTATCCTAGACCAGAAGTTGGGAACCTGTGACCTCAAGACCACAAGTGACTCTCTAGGTCTTCAAATGTGGCCATCTAGATCCTTATTTGTGGCCTTGTGACTGAATCCAAAATTCAATGAACAAATCCCCTTAGTAAAAGTATTTGTTCTGTAAAACTTGGACTGAGTCAAAGGCTGCACTCAAGGACCTAGAAGGTAACATATGATCTTAAGGTCACAGGTTTCTTCACCCTCCTCCTCCCCTGGCCTAGACCTAAGTTCATACAGCATAACACTGGTCCCAATCTTCTTTGTGAAGGACTTTAAAAATAGAAGTTACAAATCTATTTTTTTTTTGTAGAACAGAGTGACCCAGATTGGGAAGTATGACTCAATGCCTATCCATGGTCTACATTTTATCTTACCTTTTCTGTCTTTGAAATATTTGTTGGCAGTATCTTGTGTCAAAGTCTGTTTTGGAAAATAAACAACAAAAACATTTAACACAGGATTATACAGAGCATATATAGTGAAGCTATCTAGGGGTATGCGCACATACACACATAGACATATATAGCACCTATAATGGAGGAGACTGACAGACAGACAGGGAATAGAGGAAATCAGTTGCGTTTTTTTAAAACTGTCTATTCTAAGAACCTTTGTCATGGGAATGGGGAATGGTTTCTAGTTACTCACATTTCAATATTTCTCAATATTAATCTCTGAATATCCTTCTATTTCAAATTTATTTGAACAGAACAAGGGAGAAAATGATAATAGTAATGAACTGAAAGACTATTTCATCACTGGGTGGAAGGAGGGCTGGTGCACATAACTAAATCTTTCTGTCACTAATATTCATAACTAGTAAGGTTTAAATGCTAGATTTATGAGACTTAGCAATCCATCTCCATCATATGCTAGATGGCTTATTCGAGGTAGGTTCAGTGGAAACTTAATTTTTCATGTGACACAGTCTACTGTATGCTAATCCATAAAATATTTCCCTTTCCAACTTCTTTTCTTTTGAATTGCATTGTGGTTGTACCTAACGTCTGTGCATTTTGATAGGGACTTAAACGGTGATGACTGTTAAAATTTTCTGAATATTGTCGATGTTTTCAAAAGCATTTAGGCATTTTTCACTTGACAATCAGATAGGCTTTCTGGCTGGTAATAAATGGTGGGGCATAAACTCAACATGAATTTGGTTCCTAATTAGCGGAAAAGACTGTTATTTTATGCTAAAAGTTCAATATTATATTTCAAATCCAGCACTTTCTCTAATACCGAATTAGCACATGACCTAAATGTTGAGTTGGCCCTAGTGAATTAGTGTCAAATTTAATGTAGAGAAAGCTTAGTTGTAATCCTGTCCTTTGTCAAATATGTATAATTATTACTCTTCCCAATTAAGAAGATGAACACATCAATGATTTTTTTTTTAATTCCCAGTGTTTGGAAAATAATTTTGTTTATTTCTATCAGTTAACAAAAACAATAAATTAAAATGATGCAATAAGGCCTCAGTCTAATGAGAAAATAAAAATGCAACTTTAAGAGTTTAATAAATGATCAGAAATGGTTGTTGTAAAGATGTATTCCAGACAGTTATTTGCCCTAAGGTATGAACTTGTCAGGACTTACTACCCAGAAATAATTCTTTTTGGTCAGCAGGTCTTGAGAGCTCTGAAGAAGAGAGCAAACTAGCATTTTAATCTTTCTCTTTTTCCCCCCAAGGGAAACAAACTGAAACATATGGGACAAAGACATACTATCTTAATGTTAACCCAAATCAGCAGAATAATGACAGCAGCAAAATAATTATTTGGAGTTGACAATGGCCTGTGGGCTTGTAAATGGTGGAAACCTAACACTCCCAATGCTATGGATTCCATCTGAAAGACAGAGGGTTGGAATGGCCAATGATTAAGCTAAATTGTCACATATAAATAGATTTACTGATAGTCTTAAGGTTAAATAATTACCATACTGTGGACTAGCATTGCAAATGGTTTACCAATATTATACATCACATAAAAAATAAACAAGAAGATTCAATGATTAACTGGAAACCAAAAGAGTTGTGTTTTTGCTTTGTTTTGTTTTGCATTCCATTTTTAAATTATTCTAAAAACCTTTGACATGTGAATGGGGAATGGCTTCTTGTTACTCATACTTCAATATTTCTCTATATTAATCTTTGAATATCTTTATACAAAGACTCTAATGGAATTTGTTTAAATGTATCACATTCTATAAAATGAAAGGGAAACCTCTACACATGTATTTCATTTGGGACTAATAAAAGCACTCAAATAAGCTATCTTGCCAGGCCCATCATATGTCTAGAGGTGTCATGATTAACCGGCAGGATGTGTAATAGTTACCCAAAGGATAGGCTATCAATGCTCTTTGCTTTCCATATAATAATGAGCAATATTACAACCAACTAAGAACTAAGGATAAAACTCTTCAGGTCAAAAGTATTTAGATATACATGCAATATCAGATATGACCCCCAAATTTACTCTCCAACTAATTATTCTCTACTTGAATAGATGAGTTACAAGTTTCCAGAGCTAGTCCTTCCCATATACAGCCATCTTAAAGAAGTAATCCCAAGGCAGAACTTGGCAAAGCTATGAAAGGAGTAAAGGGTGTTATGTCGATTCCTCTATCTTTGTTTTGTTCATCTTTGTATAGTTCCATTTTTAGCATATGTGTTGATGAAGAGAGCATCCTCCATCTTCATCTTGATGCCTTTCATCTATCCCTTTAATGGTCCATTCCACACAAGAGAAGCATCTTACCCAGCTCTGCCTAATGTCACAGGCACTTCCTCATGTTCCAGAACTCTCCTGTTCCCTCCCACACACATACATTTTCCTTTCACACAGCTACTTTCTCTTGTCTCCCTGACTTTGCATTGACTGAACCCTTTCCCAAACTCTGCTTTTTGGTTCCCTTGACTTCTTTTAAGAGTCAGTTCAAGGGCCACATCCTCCAGGAGGCATTCCCTATTCCCTCCAATCATTTGTGTCATCTACTTTGTAGATTGTTCTGTAACCTTATAGTAGTATAGTATAGTATAATAATTTGCCCTGTAGATTACTATATAGCTTTATAATAACCTATTATAGTACAGTAATAGTATAGTATAGTTATTTACCCTGTAGATAACTGCAACCTTATAGTAATTAGTATTGTATAGTACAGTATAATAATTTACCTCATAGATTACTCTACAACCTAATAGGTTCTGATTTTTTCATGTCTTCTTTCCACCCTCCTGGCTCCCACTCCGACATTAAAATGCACCCTTCTTGAGGACAGGCATTTTTTCTTTACACATACAGTAAATTCTTAATAAGTATTCATTGATTGATTGCTAATAGTTATATAAATTTTATCCTCCTTGGATAGACAAACATTTGTGTCTTTTTGTATAAAATTATGTTTTATTTTAAAACTTGATTAATTTATTTTAAAACTTTTGCCATACCTCCCAAAAGAAAAAAGAAAGTCATTCTAACAAATATAGTTAAGTAAAACAAATCCTTCATTAGTCATATTCAAAATTTGTATGTCTCATTCTGTACCTTGAGTTGATCACTTTTTTGTAAAGAGGTGGAGAGCATGCTTTCTCATCAGTTTCCTGGAATTAGGGCTAATCATTGCATTGAGGAGAATTCTCAAGTTTCTCTGTCATTATTTTTAATTTTTAATTGTATTATATTATTTATTATTTCTTTTATTATTATTATTTTTTGCTTTTTGGAGGGCAATTGGGGTTAAGTGATTTACCCAAAGTCACACAGATAGTGTGTATCAAGTGTCTGAGGCCAGATTTGAACTCAGGTCCTCCTGGCTCCATGGCCGGTGTTCTATTCACTGCACCACCTAGCTGCCCCTCAGAGTAATTTTTAAATATTTTGTTACTGTATAAATCATTATCTTACTTCTCACTCCACCCATTATCAGTTCATACAAATATTTTTAGACTTCTCTAAATAGTTTCCTCCCCCCCCCCCGCAAGATTCCTTAGAGCTGAATAATATTTAATTACATGCAAGTAGCATAATTTGCTCAGTTGCTGCCCACCACTTCGTGGAGACCTCAACCTGTATTTGCATTCTTAATGGGGCCATTTAATGTCTTAACCCAAAGGAGCAAAGCAGTGACTTAAACCTCAAAACGTCAAAAATTTGTCATTTTGTTGGTACAAATATATCTTCCACCTATGCAAACTATCTCAAAGATGGTTTTTGAAACACAGTCAAGTGATGATCTTCTCTAAACTTAGCTCAGTCATCCTCATGTAACAGACCCAGAAGTCGTTATCAGGCTCATACTTGAACACTCTCATATGGTCATACTACCTTTTCCTTGCACTATAGGTCTGGTAGTGAAACAAAATCCACTTTGTGGGAGAAATTTGTATGGTGCTCATTCTGTAGAGATGGAGCCGTTGGCACCTGTGTTGGCATACATAACAGAGACAAAATTGATTCCAGGAAACAATCTTTCTCATATAATCCCACAACACAACATAGATTGTTTTTGTTGCTAATACACAGTAGCTACTTATTAAGTACCTACTGAATGAATTAATACTTTTTGTGAGCACATTCTAAAAATATTCCTTTCAGCGTCCCCATTTCCTCAATTTGAAGACAATAGTGGAGAGTTAGGAGGAAGCTTGGAGAGTGTTAAGTATAGCTCTGAATTTATATAATCATTGATTCACTTTATAAATAACTGTAGCAGGGAATTTCCTACACTTACTTAACAATTTGTGCCAGTAACTAACTAATCAGATAGGAACAGAGACTAAATGAAAGGAAAAATAGTGAAAAAAAAATGGCCAAAACACTGTGGATGCCATACTAAAGGACAATGCTTCATTTTTCCTTCTTTTTTTGTTTGCTTTTTAGAAAAGCAGTTGGGATTAAGTGACTTGCCCAAGGTCACATGGCTTATAAGTGTCTGAGGCCAAATTTCAACTCAGGTCCTCCTGACTCCAGGGCTGGTGCTCTATTTACTGCACCACCTAGCCACCCCTGAAAAAGCTTCATTTTTAGAGATGCTATGTTCACTATATTCTAGGGATTTTCTTAATGAAATTATATAACAGGTTTTTAGATTACATATTATTTTATTAAGTCAGTAAGCATTTAAGTAACTTGGAGTTGGTATTTCATTTTCTTTTAATGTGACATTTATGTATTACATCCAGTTCAGGGATGACATTTCTATTTTGACACATACACTTAAAATTTAAATACTGGACAGAATAAAATTAACACCTCAACCCCGTCAACAGAAGTCAGGAAGAAAAATCATAAATTCTCACTTGTTCTTTTTTACCAAGAAAAGCTTACTAGAATGATCTTTAATAGATAGCACATCTTTAATAGATAGTCACTATTTAGTCTAGGGGTGTTCTAGAATTCTTTGAATGTGTTTTAAAAGTATGCCTTAAATTAAATTCCTTAAATTATTCTAATTTATTTCTTCCTATTACATTTTGCTCTTTTGGATTGGAATTAATGACATGGGAAAGAGTCAAAAGTACTGAGAAAAGGGAGATACTACACCTTATATCATGGAAAATGTCCTGGACCCAGAGTCAAGAAGACCCAAATCACCTCACACACTTAATTTTATGAAACATGTCTCCTCCATGCAAAAACAAACAAACAAAAACTTTCCATTAGTCATTCATTTTCTACTAGCTATCATTTCATATTTCTCCTCCCTTTTGCAGATAAACTCCTCGAGAATGTCATTTAAAATCAATATCTTTACTTCCTCTCCTCTCACTCTCTTCTTATCCCTCTACAGTGATAATATTAAACAGAAATGACTCTCCAAATTGACAAATTATCTTTTAAAAAATGTCCTTATTAATTTCATCAAATCTTTCCCAATTACATATAAAAAAATTAACAATCTTTTTTTTTTCTAATTTCAAATCTTGGTGGCAAAGGGATCAGACAACTGTTCAGAAGGAGATTAAAGGTTTCCCTTTACTGGCACTGGTTGTAGGACTCAGTAGCTTTGACCATACATAAATTTGGCTCACAGTACCAAGGCAAGGGGGAGACCAACTGTACTAGAGGTTAAAGTTGCAAGGAAGTGGGGATAATGGTCACAGTTTTAGGACAGAAAAGACTACTTGTAGTCTCTCACAGACAAGAGCACAAGCCAAGAGAGTAACAAACACAACTCTCTTTATAACATACAACCTTGGAAGAAATGAAAACTTATAGACTCCCCAGAACCAGCTCTGAAAACATCTGTACAAAAAAAATATGAAAATTGGAATAGTTCCACCTCTACCTCAGAAGTTAAGCCCAACTTTAATAGAAAGTTAAAAGCTAAGAAATAGACTAGAAAAAATGAGCAAACAACAAAAAAAAAATCTTGATCATAGAAAGTCATTATAGTGAAAAGAAATATCAAAACACAAACTCAGAAGAAGACAACATAGTGAAAACATCCAAAACCTGAAAGGAAAATGTTAATTGGTCTCAGGCCCAAAAAGAATTCCTGGAAGAGCTCCAAAATAATTTAAATATCAAATAAAAGAGGTAGAGGAAAACTTTGGGAATGAAATGATGGTGATGCAAAAAAAAATGAGGAAAGACAAGTTAACAGCTTGGTAACACACACACACAACAGAAGACAATAACATCTTAAAAAACAAAATACGTCAAATGGTAAAAGAAGTACAAAAATTCAATGAAGAGAAGAGTGCCTTGAAAAATAGAATTGGCCAAATGGAAAAAGATATAAAAAATTAACTATTTTCCCACATATTCTCCAACATCAATGATTTTCCTTTTCTGTCACATTAGTCAATCTGATAAGTGTGAGCCAGAAACTCTGAGTTGCTTTAATTTGGTTTTCTCTAATCAGGGATTAAGAGCATTTTTTTATATGAACACAAATAGCTTAAATTTTTCATCCAAAAATTGCCCGTTTATATGCTTTGACCGTTTATCAATTGGAGAATGACTTTTATTCTTATAAATTTGACTCAGTTCTGTACATATTGGAGAAGTGAGGCCTTTAGCAGAAACACTGAGTATAAAACACATTTCCCAGCTTTCTACTTTCCTTCTAATCTTGGCTACATTGGTTTTGCTTGTGCAAAAATCTTTTTTCAATTTAATGTAATCAAAATTATTCATTTTACATATAATGTTCTCTATCTCTTGTTTGGTCATAAATTCTTCCCTTCTCCATAGATTTGACAGATAAACTATTCCTTGTTCTCCTAATTTGCTTATGGTATCATCCTTTATGTCTAAATCATATACCACTATTACACCCCACCCCATCCCCCCAAAAATCACATACCCATTTCAACCTCATCTTGGTTTAGGGTCTGTAGGAAGGTAAGGAGATGGGGATTTACAGAAGGGTGAGTAGATTTGAGGAAGTGGTAGCCAGAAGTAAAACACTTTTGAGGATATTCAGGGTGAAAGAAGAAAGAGAGAGCAGAATAAGAAAGGAGAGAATATGGAGGGGAACACAATTAGTAATAGTCATTGGGGAAAAAACAAATTTCTCTGGTAACAACCTCACTTCTAAAGAATATAGAAAAGTGAGTCAAATTTATAGAAATAGGAGGCATTCCAAGTTGACAAATGTTTTTAACTTCTTCCAAGAACTCTTTTTGGGTTTGTGATCATTTGCCGTCTTTCTTTGAAAAAGGAGTGGCTTTTTTTTTAACTTTATTGTTTCCCTCTGAATACAGTCTTGGCTATCCCCGTAATTGTCATCAATGGTTAGATTCTTTCTCCTTTCCTTATTCATTTTTATTTTGTCATATTTTAAGCATATTATTATAATCAATCTCTAGTCTTCAGGTGTGAAGAATGGTGCCCCTGACCTCAGGTCTTTCTTACTGTAATTTTCTGAGCTGTATTGTATGCCCAACTTCAGGTATTCTTCTCCACCTCTAAGCCATGGCTAGGGCCTCCAATCTCACTGGCCCACAAATACTCTTTCTTCTGTTGGGGTTTAAAATGTTGAGGTTAAGGGTGCTCAGGACCCCACAATACTGACACACTGGGTCTTACCTGAATGAATTTGACCCAAACATTCTTTCAGCCAAAGAAAAACAAAGTTTATTACAGATTCTCCATTTTGGGTAGACTCTTAAGGAGCCTAAGCATTTGTAACACATGTATTGACAAGCTGGCCAGATAGAATCTCAATTAGATTGCATCTGAATTAGATTGAACCTTAGCATCTTCATGGAGACAAGATGGACCTTATATATAGAAAGACCATGGGAGGGATCCAGGGGTGGTCAAGTAGTCTGGAATGACTAGAGGTTGGATTCCAGGAACCAAGAAAATGGGATTAAGGGTGGGAAATAACCGGAAGCTATTGGAGATAATAAACAATGGAGGACTAGTCTAGGTTAAGGGTAATCTGGATTCAGGCATAGGGATAAGAAAAGTTTTATGGTCTGAGATGAATGCCAGATCTAGAGGAAAGATTCCAGAAGAGTTCAAGGAGGCCCCCAAAGCATATATCCCATCATCCCTCCCTCAAAAAAGAGGGACCCAAATTCTTTTGGGGTAAGGCAAAAGGTCTCAGCTTGGGCCCAGACCTGTCACTTCCTGCCTCCCTCCTGTGACTGAAAACCTCGGCTCTCTTCTCTTCCTTGAAACCAAAGCCAGGGAACTGCTCTCCTGAAAATTCCTGAGCCAGAAGGGTCCTCACCCTTCTGCTACCATACTCAACCATGTACTACTCTCTCCTTCTTTCCCATAGCCCCAGTCTAGATTGTGTCTGGTCAATACAGCTGGGTCTGGCATCCTGAAACAACAGAGAGACTTTCAGTCTTCCCCTACTCACAGCTATGAAGTGAAAGCTCCTGAGGGGATGTGGCCCAAACCAGCTCTCCCTAGGATTCCTTCTTTGTGGATTCTGCAGAATCTGCCTGGAGGTAATTTCACTTCACTCAGGGAAGTCAGGGTCTTTCCTGAGGTCTTCTCAAAGTGTCTTAGGAGGACAATTACTTTATCCTGATTTTTATTTATTTCTGCCATTCTACATTCACTTTGAGGAGATGTTCTATCTCTTTTTGTGGAAGAAATTCGGAAAGCCTAGAATTTTCTGACCTATTCCACCATCTTCCCAGAATCCTCTCCTTGTTCACCTTTGAAAACAATCTCGTTGTGTATTTATGTATATGTATATATGCACATATATAAATACACATGAGTATATAAATTGTATTGGATAGCAAAAGCAGCTAAACTGTATATGAAACACATTTAACTTCAAAGGGATCGCTGGACAAAATATCTAGGAATATGATACTTGAAAACAAACATCATACCACAGTTCTCGAAAATCACATGGAATTTTGAATCCAGTGACCTTCTCCAGCGTCATCCATCTAGATATCTGGTGTATGTATCACACCTTACCTGGTTAAAAGAACATGTTTAAACAACATGGCTCCTATCATTAAAACATTATTTTTCAATGTCTCTTCCTTGAAGAAAATGATAAAAGTATATATTTAGCCTTAATAATTATAATCAGATGTTGGTTATTGTATAGAATGAAATGCATACATACAAAGAAAAAAAAGATGATTTGGTGAGCCTTAGTTTGGGGAAAACGACTGGAATTTCAGGTTTAATCAATTAATATATCAAAATCTCTATTGATCCTACAATAAATTCAGTGCGTGAAGTTGCTAATAAATTTATTTGATGACTTAAATGAGAATATACCTTCATATTTGTTTTCATACTTAATTATCCATTTATTCTTTTGATTCATATGCAGTAACTTCATACTGTTGATTCCCTCTTGACCTTGGGCTTGTAACTGAATCCTGAGATCTGGCTTGTGGCCCAGGAATATGTAGAAAATTGTTTATATTAGCAGCAAGCTGCCTTGAGCTTCAATGCTTTGATTTAACATTATAACGGTACTAAAAGTAGCATAGCTTTCCCATGTACTCTCTATTCTGTTCAAATCCCTTGTCATTATAACAGATGTTTGGATTATTGTTCTGTAAACTATGTCAGAATTTCAATCTCTAGTATCTGTTTATTATTCTCCAAGGGTGATATTACAAATGTTCTCATGCTCAGTTAATACTTGTAATACAGGCTGTCTTTTTCCCATAAAAGATCTCAACAGAAAGTTTTTATTAATCAGGGTAAACATAACTAATTTTAGAAGGAATATTTCTAGGTATACATGAACAGAAGTTTCCGGATGAAGATGAACATCATTACTGGCAGAAAGTTCAAATTTTAAAACAAAACAAAACACCGAAATCTCTCTTAATGTTGATTAAATACCACAGAAATAGGTCCTGCTATATATTTATTTTTACAAGAATGTACAAAATTAAAATTGAAGCTCAGCCATTAAATTATTTTGTTTTGAGGGTATAAAAAGCCTTTATTTTTGTATTAAGTATTTGATCACAGTGTCTTAAAAGACATATTTTCTGAAAGAGCCTATTTCAACTCCACTGATATGGAGTATTACTGAGAATACAGGAATAATTATTGGAATGGGGGAACAAGGAAGATTCTTGAGAAGTCTCAGAGATACAGTGGGAAGCAGCTACATATGTGTGTGTATATACACACGCATGTATATGTATGTACATGCATGTGTGTATATATGCATTTATATACATGTGTGCATATTATATATGTTTGCACATGTGCATAATTATTATTCAATAGTCAAAACATTCATTTTCTTCTGTTGTTTGAATTAGTTATGGTGGTTTTTATAGAGATCAGAAGTGAAATTTCCAAAAAGGACTCCATTCATTTGGAAATTGACTTAGGGCAAATTCTCTAAACGTTATTTGATGCTTGAGCATATTTATATATTTTAAATTCTTGTATGCAATGGAAGTGAATAGGTATAAGATCAACTGAGAGTAATATTCTACTCGTTCAGAGAGATTACAAAGATACTGACAATTTAAGAGACAATTTGACTGCATTTAAAGAGGAAAGGGCTTAAAACTGATATATAGATATAATTACATAAAAATAGCTTGCTTCTCTTGGACATGTCACTTTGTTGTCTCTACCTTTATTTCCATTTTTTCTTTCTTTTGACCCTAAAGCAGTGTTCTTGGGCTGGGGAGGGCTGCAGCAATGGGGAAAGAGACTAACCCTTGTGCAATGATTTAGAAAGAGAATGACAGAATCCTTCAGGGAAATGAAAGTAGCTAGGAGGGGAGAATTTAGGAAAAAAGGGTCAATTAGCTACTCAATCAGCCCCATAGGGGGAAAGAAAAAGCATTGTAGCTTTTACTTCATTCATTTTGTCTTAAAGAGTGGACACAGCCATGAGCCACTTCAAAGATTCTGTAAGAATCCCAGTGTGCATTTGGGATGGGGGAGGGGAACAAGGTCAGCTGCGGAAATGATGAATGCCTTTTTGCTGAAAGCTGTACTGAACGTCCTTGAGTTTAATCAAAACTATTTGTTTTTAGTCAGCTTTGCTGTTGTCTCTTTTACTCTTGTCCACTGATAGCTTGACATTAATGACATCATAAATCATGTGAAGTGGCGGCTGGGGTTTGGTAGCATTTCCAGTGTTTGTTGAGATGTCCTGGACTACTTGCGGGTCTAGGGCAAGAATGGATATCGGCCTGGCCTAAACCTAAAGTTTTGGAACTGTCCTGATGTTAAAAACCTGTACTATTATTGTTTACAAGATGAGACTTTCATCAAGTCTGACTAACTTATATAGAATTTGTGAAGAAATTAGGGCAATGTGGGTTCTTTTTCAACTCTTTTTTCTTCTGTATTTCTAGAATCTGGTGAAAAAAATTGTCATATATTGTGTAAAAAAGGGAGTTAGTCTTCTGTACTGATCGATTCTCGTGGTCATTTAATACTTTGGAAGGAAGCATAAGGGTAAATGTACACGGTCCACATTTATGTATTGCTTGGCCCCTTGACACCTGAACAATATGTCCAATTTACTCAAATCCATCATTTACACTTGAAAAAAAACCACTGCTAAATGTAAAGTATCTGTATATTGGAAATGTATTCTTTGAAAAATGTCTCCGTTTTTATCAGTTATTTGTTTCAGAATGATTTCACCGCATTGTTCTCTGTTTTAGGTCTTGTTATCTGCATGACTGTATTCCTAAAACATGTTTTTCATCACCATTATTCTATACTGTTAAGGGATGAAAAGATCATTCTTTAGCTGTTATATTTATTCAGTAGAATTCTGTTGCATTACAACCCATTATATATTTCATAGAATTGCACACAGATAATTTATTTCCTTATCAAACCAATTCCTTAATAAGTTACACAATGCTAAAGTGCCTACTTAGTTCTAAGAAGAGCTTCAGTCAGCTGACAAACTGAAAAGATTTCCTTTCTTCAATCATATAGAAAAAAATCTTATTTTCCACATATGATACAAAAGAACATTTATGCCAAAAGGAGATAGAGACTACTTACAAGAATAAATAGAAGGGGAAAAATTCTAAATTTTAACTTTATCTTTCTTCAGTATCTTTGTTTGTAAAATAATAGACTTCTCCTTGAAAAGAACCGTTCCTGCTTTAAATTACATTCTTAATTACCTTAAGAGTGGACAATCTCCTAGGTCCAAGAGAGACCTACTTATTCAGACTTAATTCACTTTACTGCACCTCATTCCCTCTGTCTTTCACCAAACAGGAGTATTTCTTGTTCTCCATCCATAGTATTCCATCTCCCATTGCTATCTTTTTATTTGCTGCTTCCCCATGACTTTCTCTTCATCAACACTGTAACCTCTAATTTCCTTCACTGTTCCACTTAACATGACATCTCCTATAGCAGGTGTTCCCAGGATTCCTCAATAGTTATTCTTGCTCTCACATTACTTTTTATTTGTCTGTGGACATGTTGTATCCAGCATGTAGAATGTCAGCACCTAAAGGAGAAGGACACTTTCATTTTCACCTTCTATTAATGCATGTGCCTTATACATGAAAGATTATTTTAAAGCAGCAGTTCTCAACCTGTGGGTCGAGACCCCTTTGAGGGTTGAACAACCCTTTCACAGAGGTCCCCTAAGACCATCAGAAAACACATATTTCCTATCATCTTAGGAATGCAGATAACCCTCTATCAGCCTCCAGGCAGGTCTGCCCACATGCAGATATGCCCACATAAGAGTATTAAAGGGTTGTGGCATTAGGAAGGTTGAGAACCACTGTAACAATTTTTAATTGAATTGAATATCAGTCTACTTTCAAAAAAATTTCAGATTTTACAATTCCTAAAACTCATAAAAAGAATCATGAATCCTGTAGGATTTTCCTGTCCAATAGGAGATGATTGGTTTGGTTTGGTTTTGCTTTGTCACCATCATGACCATTATCTATAACTCATCTTGTCCTAAGGGAACCACTCCAGGCAAAACAAGTTATCTATATGTCTTTTGATTTCTGGCCAGATTCTTCTATACTACTCAGTCATACATATGT
Organism: Pseudocheirus occidentalis; assembly: GCA_028646575.1. Lineage (NCBI taxonomy): Eukaryota > Metazoa > Chordata > Mammalia > Diprotodontia > Pseudocheiridae > Pseudocheirus > Pseudocheirus occidentalis. Next base: position 340,569,014 of record CM053594.1, on the reverse strand, counting down.
AATATTCACGTCTTCTCCTAATGTGATCTTTTTTTTTTATTTTTATTTTTATTTTTTTTTGCTTTTTGAAGGGCAGTTGGGGTTAAGTGACTTGCCCAAGGTCACATGGCTAGTTTTTTGTGTTAAGTGTCTGAGGCCGGATTTGAACTCAGGTACTCCTGACTCCAGGGCTGGTGCTCTATTCACTGCGCCACCTAGCCACCCCTCCTAATGTGATCTTAATGTCAATGTGTTAAAGTTTCACATTGGCATAGTCCATCCTGACATACTCAAACCTTCTTCCCTATCATGGAATTACTTGTTTAAGATTACTCACTGTATGAGCAAATAATATCTCACATCATATATATGTAATTTCTTTTGTTCAAGTCAATAAGAATTTATTAATGACCTACTTTGTGCCAGGTGCTAAGCGTTGGAGATAGAGAAACAAACAAAAGAAAATTTGTTACCTCAAGGAACTTACATTCTAGTTGGGGAGACAGCATGCAAATAAAGATGAAAAAAACAAGCATATAAAATATAATAGGAAATTAAAAGAGGGAAGGGACACAAATATAGAGGGGTGGGTTAAGGCTTCCTAAAGGTGATAGAATTTTAATTGAATTGTAAGGGGGACGGGAGGAGCCAAGATGGCAGAGTAAAGGCAGGAATTAACCTGAGTTCTCCCCCAAACCACTCCAAATACCTGAGAAAATGACTATAAACAAATTCTAGAGTAGCAAAACTCACAAAAAGATAAAATGAATCAAATTTCAAGACCAAGACAACCTAGAAGGTTAACAGGAAAGGTCTGTTGCATGAGGCTGAGAGAAGAGCACAGTCCAACAGAGGCCACACCATCATAGACCAGGGCCCAGCAAACCCAGAGCAGGACTCAGGAGGCTGAATCAGTGGCAGCTGTTGCAGTTTCCAGACTTCTCAAAACACAAATGCCAAAGACAACTTAGAAGGCCAGTAGGAAAGGTCTGTCAGACCTGGGGGAGAAAGGAGCACAGTCTAGTCCAAGCCCCAGCCCCAGCACAGCCTTGGCCACAGCAAACTAGGAATAGGACTTGGGAATGACTGACTCAGCAGCAGTGATGGCAGTTGTTTTTGGAGCTCTCAGCCCACAGATGATAAGGGGGTCACACAACTGGTCCAAAAGAGATTACAGGAGTCTCTTTGCTGGCATTGAGGCAGGATTCTGTTGTTTTGTCCATATTTGGGTGGCAGTCCTGAGATGAGGAGGAGTATTAGCATATCAGAGCTTGTGGCAGCATCGAAGAGGGAAGCCTTCTCACAGTTCCATGGCAGAAAAGAGTGCACATGGTAACGTACAGATCAGAGCACAGGCCAAGAGTGGAGTAAACACCTTTCTTTAGATCAAACCACCTTGGAAGAGCTAAAAACCTACAGGTCCCTAGAAGCATCTCTGAAAACAGCTGCACAAAACCCCTAAAACTTGGGACAATATGCCCTCCATACTGGAAGCAGATACCTACCTTAACAAAGGGCTAAAAAGTCAAGTGACAGACTGGCAAGATGAGCAAACAATGGAAAGAACTCAGACTATAGAAACTTACTTTGGTGACAAGGAAGATCAAAATGCACTCAGAAGAAGACAACAAAATAAAAACTCCTACATGTAAAACCTCCAAGAAAAATATGAATTGGTCACAGGCCATGGAAGAGCTCAAAAAGGATTTTGAAAATCAAGTAAGAGCAGTAGAGGAAAATTGGGTAGAGAAATAAGTTTGATGCAAGAAAATAATCAAAAACAAGTCAACAGCTTGCTAAAGGAGACCCAAAAAATGATTTTAGAAACACATTAAAAATAGACTAACCCAAATGGTAAAAGAGGTCCAAAAGCCCAATGAGGAGAAGAATGCCTTAAAAAGCAAAATTGACCAAATGGAAAAGAAGGTCCAAAAGCTCACTGAAGAAAATTATTCCTTAAAAATTAGAATGAAGCAAATGGAAGCTAATAACTCTATGAGAAATCAAGAAATTACTAAAAAAAAATCAAAAGAATGAAAAAAAAAGATGGAAAAATAACAAACCTGGGAAAACAGATCCAGGAAAGACAATTTAAAAATTATTGAACTATCTAAAAGCCATGACAATAAATAAATAAATAACCTAAAACACTAAGACATTATCTTTCAAGAAATTATCAAGGAAAACTGCCCTAATACTCTAGAACAAGAAGATATAATAGAAATTGAAAGAATCCACTGATCACTTCCTAAAAGATATCCAAAAAGGAAAACTTCTAAGAATATTATAATCAAGTTTCAGAGTCCTCAGATCAAGGAGAAAAATATCATAAGCAACCAGAAAGAAACAATTCAAGTATTTTGGAACCAAAATCAGGGTAACACAAGATTTAACAGCTTATACATTAAGGGATCGCAGGGCTTAGAATATGACATTTTGGAAGTCAAAGGAGCTAGTATAAAAGCCAAGAATCACCTACCCAACACAACTGAGTGCAATCCATGAGGGGAAAAACTGATATTCAATGCAGTAGAGGAATTTAATATGTTCTTAAGAAAAGATTAGAGCTAAATAATTGAATTTTAAAGGAAGCCAAGGAAGTCAATAATCAGAATGAAGGAGGGGCTGCATTCCAGGTATGATGGAAAGTCAAAGAGAATGCCCAGAGCTAAGGGATGGAGAGACTTATTTGTGAAACAGCTATTAGGCCAGGTTTACTGGATGGGAGAGTACATTATGGAGAGTAAGAAGACTGGAAATGTGTAAAGCCAAACACAAACAGCTTTCTGGAAGAATGCTACTGTGAACAGTTTTTAAGGTTCTGATTACACAGTATAGTGAACACTCTATTTATTCCACAACAAATCGGGGCAAAACATTCACAGTAAATCAAAATACAGCATTCACAATGTTACAGCTTATCACAGAAAATAAAAATACAGCATTCACAATAATTTATCACAGAAAATGGCCACATAGTTTCCACCACAGTGACCACAAAGTTTTGAACAAAGAACAATCATTTAGTGACTCAATCATTCAATCATCTTAATCATTCAATTGTTGTGCCCAAACTCAAATCCTAGGTCACTACACATCACTTGATTGGTGGCCCACCAGTAAGCCCCTCTGTATTTTGTCTTTGTCTCTATCCTACACCCTGCAATAGCTTGAAACAGCTTAAGGCATAGTCCTGGGTATTGCCCAAGGTATAGTCCCCTAACCCCTTTCTTCCTGAATCAGTATTCGGTATATTGACCCTGAATCATCATAGTATACAAGGAGCAGCCCTGGGGTTATTGTGCAAGACTATTTTAAGGAGAGACCACGCTGTTCTGTTCCGCTGACCAAGCAGTGTCCCCACACCCTTCACCCAGAACATGACCCCAGCCTGTTCTGGTGAATTGACTATTTTCCACTCCCCCTCACCCAATGACCCTCCACCCTGTATCCCCTACCCTGTTTTAGGAGGGACCCCCATGTTCCAGGAAGGTCCTTGTACTCTTGCACCATATTCCCAAATTAGCCCTGAGCTATTCATCTAACCAATGGCTTCTTTATGTCCTTGCTTTTGCTAGCTCCCCTCCCTGATTGTGGTTTTTGTGGTTTTAGCCTTTTTAAACACTTTTTGTACCCTCAGTGAGGGCTATATAATTCGGGTTCATACCCTATATAGTCACATGATTGATCAATAAATCCACACCTAAATTTACCTTGAACCCAGGTCTCAGCTTGCTCTTATTCTATGCACAACAAATAATCCTTAGGGAGGTTTGCCTACTTTAGGGACACAAAGTACAATAGTCAAAGTTGTCCACTCATGGGGCATACTGGATTACAAATCAATTACTTATTCAGTCATCAGTCACTAAGTACAATCATTTAGTCAGTCAATCATCCTCCATCATTCACTATTCAGTCATCAGAAAATACACAGACCCTCTACCCCAGGTCACTAGTAAATTATAATCTTCTTAGCACACAGTATCCAGGTAAAGTCTTCTTTCAGCTCGACTCAGGGTGGTCTCTCAGATTCCTTGGATCCCCTTCCATGGTCCCAGATCCTACCTGGATTCACCAAACTGTCACCTGGGTTCAAAGGCAGACAGCTCCCAGGTCCTTGTCCATCTCTCTGTGCAGTTCCTGCTCCACATTGGAGCTCACAGTGTCCAGTCCATCTCAAATCCTTCACAGTCTCTGTTCCCAGAAAGACAAGGCTTAAAGCCACAAAAAGACAAAGTCTTAAATCCCTCACAGTCATGCTTCCTCAGTATTTTTGGCAGCTCTGGCTGACCCTCAGACTCATCAGAAGTTTCAGCTGGTTCCCAGAATCAAGATCACTCCATCCAGGTTTGCAGCAGCAGCTTCAGCCTCCACAGAGTTTGCTTCAAGAAGATCTGTCTCAGTTACCAATTCTTATTTTTCTTCTCAATTCTTAGTCCAGCAGTAGCAGCCCAGCCTCCAGATGGTGCTGAGAGAAATTCTCTCTTTCTCCAGAGGCAGCAGCTTCTGCCTCCAGATCCTTGTCCCAAGAAATTCTGACTCTCCCTCTCTGGGTTTATCCTGTTTTAACCAAATCCTTCCTGTTATCATACCTTCTTGATTAATTACTAAGTGCTAAGTACTTGTTACCTTTTCCAATACAAAGGGGTCTTCAAATTCAAATTACATTACCATTACAAAAGGTAGGAGAGGACTAGCTTGTGAAAGACTTTGAATGTCAAACAACGCATTGTATATTTGCTCCTGAAGGCAATAGGAAATCACTGGAGTTTATTGAGTAAGGAGATGAAATGACCTGAATTCAGTTTTAGGAAAAATAATTTTCTATTTTAAGTGATTTCCATAATGGTAATCAGATTTTGAAGATCTTCCCTTCCCCTTAATAAGCCTAAATTGAACTTGAGAACCTTCCCTGATATGAAAATAAACTCTGCCCCCTAATAGGCTGAATGTGGTCACATGGAGCCTGTGGTGGGTAGAGTTTGCTGAAGGGTGAAGCAGAGCCCACAGGAGAAGCTGGCTTTGAGGGAGGTTTGTTTTTCAGGAAGGCACAATTTTTTTACTTTGTAGTCAAGTGGGTCATGGGGGTTGTGATGTTCTCTGACCCTGGAGAAGGTTATATATACCTCTGAGATATAGTTTTACTTTGGGGCTCACTTTGGGAAGAGTTGTGTGATTTGGCCAGATGAGACTCTGGGCAGTCATTGAGTCCCCAGCTTTGAAAAACCAGATGTTGGTGCTTCTCTCTTGTGACTAAATAGGTATGGATGTAATGGTCAGACAGCTGGATGCCCTGTCTGCTGAATTGTGTTATTTTCTCTGTATTTTTGTAAGCTCGTAATTTCTGTCTGTATTCTCTGAAGTTCTGGGTGCTGACTTTTTCCCCTGAAATAGGTAAATGATATATGTTTGTTGATTGAATAAGATTGTTAATTCTTTGAATTTGCTTTCCTTTAGAAAAACAGATCTAAGAACCTATGCTAGCAGCCACCCTGGGCATGTTAGGGTGCTTGCTGATACAATTCCTTATAGGAATTAGATACAGGACTCTGTTTACTCAGAAAGCAGAATGATTTTTCTTAATGTGTTACTTGTTTTCTTGTTTTTATGTCAATATTCTTATTCAATGAAGCTCCCCAGTTTATCCATTGATCCCTTATTGGTGAGACCTATATCTAAATAAAACAGGAAAGCCCTTGGTCATGTCTGTCATTCAACACCAAAATTCAAGAACTATTTCATGGAGTGGAGGGGGGAGGTGGCGTACTTTAAAGTCATGATTAGTAACTGAAATGGTTAGAGTTCTAGTTTGTTAATGTTATTTATTTTACATTATTGTGGTCACAGGGTAAATTGTACTCATTCTTCCATTCTGTTTCTCCATCATTTTAAGTGTTCTCAAGTTTTCTCTGAATTTTTTATCATCATCATTTCTCACAAAACAATATTTCATTATATTCTTTTATACCATCATTTATTAAACTATTCCCCAAATGGTAGATAACCATTTTCTTTTGTTTCTTTGCTACTGCTTAAGTGCTACAGTATATATTTTTCTTATATATGATTTTTCCACCTGCTTCTGACTTTCTTGAAGAAATATTATCATTATTATCACATTTGATAATTTGTTTATTCACAAGTGTCAACTAGTCCTGTCTTTAGGGGCCAAGCAAAACTTCTAATTCATTTCTCATGTGACAATTCTTCATTTGAAAATAGTTATATCCTTCCAAGGCTCTTCCTCAGGCTATAAATAACTAGTCCTTGTAATCTGTCATAGCAATATGGCATGAACTTGTGGCAAAAAATTCTTCTGCTTGCCTTCCAATGTACATTCCTAAGTTTATTGATGTTTTTCCAAAAATATAGGATCCAGAATGAAAGGCAGTGTTTTAGGTGAAGTCTGACAATGACCGAGTCCAGTAAGACTATCTCTTCCTTAGAAGTGCCCATTATTAACGCTGCCTAAAGTAACATTAGTTTGTTTTGGTTTTTGGTTTTTCAGTAGTCATGTCGTCATTATCTCTTGTTGGCATTGCATTCCATTCCAGACGCCAGATCTTTTTGGGATGGTTTGTTGTTGAGGAGAACCTTATAAATCTGTAATCATAAAGTACACAATAGGCATCATTAGAGGGAATTAATAAGTTAAAAATTCCTCCCTGTAACAAAAACATTTTTCTCCATATATTTGAGTAGTTTTCCTTTTATTAGAGGCAAAAGGCTGTCAAGATCTTTTTTGAATTTTGCCTTTGCCATGCAGTGTATTGTTTATCCTTCACAGATTTATGTCCAGAGCCAGGGATAGATTTCTGAGGCACTCCACTGCATTCCATCTTGCAATTTTCCATTAAAACATTGGTGAGACCTATATCTAAATAAACCAGGGAAAGCCATTGGTCGTGTCTGTCATTCAACACCAAAATTCAAGAACTATTTCATGGAGTGGAGGGGAGAGGGGGCATACTTTTTAATTCATTCGACCACTTTTTAATTCACTTTAATAGCACTATTCACTAACACAATAATCTACATCTTTTATATAAGGTAAATATGAGATCCTACATCTAGTGTTTTGCTAAAAATCTTGGTAAACTTTACAATAGGAATTCTTAAGCACAGGAACACAAGTACAGGTGTATGTGTATGAGTGTGTGTGTGTATACATATGTATACACATATATTTTATAACCCAATATAACAAGCTTCCTTTGCAATTATATGCATGTATTTATGCATTTTAAAGCCGTATTTGGAGAAGGATTCACCAGGCTGCGAAAGTTTTCCTTGACATAAAAAAGGTTTTAAATTTCTCATACACAAAATTGCCCTGATAAAACACTTCAACAACTCTAAGAAGAAAAAAAAAGAGTTCCCAATGATATGACTTAATTCTTAATGAAGGTATGTCTAATTTTTCTAATCAATACTTTCTTTGCTATGCATTCTCAAACCACCTTTTCAGTAAAAATGCTAGAATTCTGAGACATTGAAGATCATTGGCCTGCAGTTTAAAATGCTATTTTCTTCCTTTCTTCCTTCATTTGTTCATTCTTCCCTCCCTCTCTCTCTCTTCCCCTTTTTCTTTCTTCAGTTTTCATGTTCTCCATAATCTTTCTGAGATTACTGTCAGGGAGGCAGTGAGGAAAATGAAAATGTACTTAATGTCCTAAGACAAAATTCTTCTGGACTTGGTGACTTAAAATCATGAAGGTGCTCTCTTGTTAAACCTCTATGTATTTCTGGATATCAATTACCTATTAGTCATTTTTGTTTAATCTTTTCCAGTTAAACATTTTTCTTCTCAGAGAAAACAGAAACAAAATAATCATTGAGCAGGTCTTCCTTCTTTCTACCTGTGATTATCACTGTTCCATCCATTCCAATCATCAGTCATCGCATTTGATTCCCAGATCTTCCAAGTTTTAAAACCACAACCAACATTGCTGCCATCACCCTTTTTTATCATCTTTAATTTTCTTTGTGAAATCGAGCTCATCAGGAATGTAATAGTCCTAGTACTGTCCACTTGTCCTTTCCTGCCTCCACTTCCATCTTCCATACAAGTCCATTCTGAAATCTCACTTGGTCTAGTGAAGCAGATGTTTAGATGTTTCCCCCTTCTCTTTCTCACTGAAATTAAGTCTCTGTCTCTGTATCTGTCTCTCTCTCTAGATCTCTGTCTCTGTCTCTGTCTCTCTGTCTCTGTCTCTGTCTCTCCCTCTCTCTCTCTCTCTCTCTCTCTCTCTGTCTCTCCCTCTCTCTCGATCTCTGTCTCTGTCTCTCTCTCTCCGTCTCTCTCTCTCTCCCTCCATCCTTTCTTCCCTCCCTTCCTCCCTCCCTCCCATGAGGGTAAAAGCTTAAGATCTTTTCCACATTATAATTGAGTCATGCTTCCTATCCTATACCCATGGACTGATTTTTTGAGAGTGTGTGCTTTATCATATATCTATCTTCATTAACTTAAAAATATGGACGTAAAGTTGAAATTCTCATGTCTGACTTCTATGGGAAAAGCTTATATGGGAGAAAGTAAGATAAAGACTTTAGGAAAAGAAAGAACAAAAAAGAGGGAAAGGAAGGAAGGAAGGAAGGAAGGAAGGAAGGAAGGAAGGAAGGAAGGAAGGAAGGAAGGAAGGAAAGAAGGAAGGAAGGAAAGAAGGAAGGAAGAAAGGAAGGAAGGAAGAAAGGAAGAAAGGAAGGAAGGAAGGAAGGAAGGGAGGGAGGGAGGAAAGAAGATAGATAAATAAGATACATCCTTAATAAATACTTTGGAAATTAAAAAGGAAATTCTATCTTTATTTTGCATTTTAGAAACGTAAATAAAAATTAGCAAACCAAAACACCAGTTTCTCCAGCAGGAGACAAGAGAGTTTGATTGTATTCTGCCCTGCTCTGATCCTATCTGGCATGTCCTGTGTAATTCTGGGCACTGTATTCTGGGGGGAAAACTGATAATCTAGAGCTTATCCAGAGAAGATGATGAGAGATTTGAAGCCATATATACCATAAATTGGTTTAGTTTTGAAGGGAAAATTATTAGAGAAACAGTGTTTCTTTTCAAGTGTTTGAAGTATTGTGATATGGAAAGAAGAATTATTCTGTTTGGTATCAGTGTGAAGAACCCATTGGGTAGAAATTACAGGTGGACAGGTTTCCAGTCAATGTAAGGACTTCTAGGCTTCTTCATGAATCAATAAGCTCCCCAATGCAATGATGAGTCATGATATTTTAAAGCAATTCAGTCCTGGATAGAACTATATAATATCAAAGATTTTTTCCCTAGTTCTATGACTATAGAATCCAATGACCTGGACCCAGATACCTTTACTAGGACAAGGTCAAAAACACGCCTAATATTATCTATGTGGAGCAAATATTGAATTTCTTTTCATATCCTTCACATGATTTTCTAGTATTGTATCATGAAATAATGTTTGTTACATCATGTCATATTTTATTGTTATTTTGTTATCTCATTTCATCATATATTTGTATTATGCTACATTACATTTTATTGTAACATATAACTTGCATATCATGTCATAGCGTGGCATCTTATATATCATATTACATTATACTGCACTGTATTTTACAATCTTATTACATTTCAGGAATAGGAGAACTGAAAACTTCTCCTTATGATCCCAATCTGGGAGATATATATGTGTATATGTATATAAATAAATACATACATACACACCTATACATACATGTACAGGCACATATATTTACGAACAAACGTGTGTACTTATATACATATACATACTGATATATACCTGTCTATGCCTACATGCTTCCCCATAGAAAGTCCTAAGGAAATATATGTGTATATATGTATATACATGCATATGAAATTACTCACCTTGCACTCACCTCCAAAAAAGTGGTTTTTAACTCTTTTATTCTGAAAGCAGAAATATCATTCACTGTTGTTTCAGAATTTAATAGTCAATACTGGAAAATAATTTCATAAGTCACACCCCTTGTTGCAACTAAGAAGCTACTAAAAACAGAGAACAGCATTTAATACTGGGAATCTCTGTCTTGGTGAGTAAATATAATTATTTTATCTCCAAATAGTCAGTAGTTTTGCTTAATTCTTTCTTTTTACTAAGTCACCAGCCAAAGCAAACTTACCAAAACAGCCAAATGATGAATTCAGTACTCCATTTTATTTGAGGCCTTTCTTTCCCATTTAAGTACCTCTTGGAAGTCTGATGAAGAACTCTAAGCATTTTTGAATATATTCCAACATGAACCAAACTCAGGATCGTGTACGTAGAGTGAATCACGGTAATTACAGGGAAGGGTCTGGGGTATTATTTATTTCTAACTAACAGACAGCACCTGACAGTCTTTGTATATCAAGTTGTTATTAAAATCCTCTGTCTGGATGCTAAGCTGACTTATTTTACAACTAATCTTCCTTTACAACTAATCATGAAGTGTATATAAAGTTTGGTGAGTAAATTCATCTAATTTGACAAGGGACATATTAAAATGAAAGAATTTGTGTCATAAAGTATACCGTAGCAGCTTGTTTTCATGATTGTCAAATATAATTTCATAAATACATTGACATAAACATCTTTTGAGCAACTTCAAGCTTGTGTTAAGACTGAATTTATAGAAGAATGAATTCTTCAATCCTTATGAAATATACTTAGGTGCAGAAGGAAAAACAGGAAGACTCCGTTCTTTTAGCTGTCACTCCAGAGCAACAGTGACGCCAAAGACATCTTTCAAATATATTGTCCTTTTTAAACTTAGCGACCATAGTGTGTTCATTTCTCTCCTTAAAAGGAGTAAAACTGGATGAGATATAAAGTGATATTACTTTATTCTCTATAGTTAATTTATCTTTAATGTATGATCCTTCATATTGATACACTTTATTTTTAATGCAGAGTTGATTGTTTTTAACTATTAAATTGGATATATTAGCTAATGATAAGAGTGTAACAACAACCTGCATGTAACACTAATAAAATATGTTTTTCTCATTATTGGATGAAAAAATAATAATGAATCACAAAATAATTATTATTTTATTTTACAAGTGCCAATTTGAAAGAAATTAAAGAATATTAAAGTAAAAAAAAATCATGGATCTCATTCAATTTTATAGCTTTCAAAGAAGCTTAGTCAGCAACTGAGATGACTTTCAGAACTTTGATTCAATTCAACAAATACTGACCAAGACCCTAATTATGAAAGACTAAGTTTTATAGCAAAAAGTTCACTGTACATAGAGAACACAGACACTTGGATTTGAACCACAGTTCTAGATCCTAACTGTGTGACTAGAGAAGTCTCTTCAATGCTTTGATCCTTTGTGTCCCCATGTTTATAATTCTATCTATAGTACAATTTTTAAAGGATTATTGTGAAAATCAGGTGAGTTAACAGCTATTGGTTGCTTTAAATTCACATATAAATACTAACTATTGCTCCTGCTCTTACTGTTGTGTTATTGACTATTGGGAATACAAAAATGAAAAGTGATCATCTCTGCCCTGAAAAAGTTTATGGACTTTTAAGGAGGATGTGACATATAAACAGAAGAATATAATACAAGGTTGTATGTGAAAGAAAGCAGAGATTCAGATAAAACACCCCTGGAAAGTGTGAGGAAAATTGAATAGAGAGACAAAACTATCAGCTAGAGGAATTAGGGAAGACTTGAGGGATGGAGGGAGAAAGAGTATGGAGTGAGAGAAAGTGGGAGAGAGTTTGGGGGGGGAAAGAGAGAGAGAGACAGAGAGAGAGAGAGGAGAGACAGAGAGAGACAGAGAGACAGAAGAGGGGCAGAGACGGGGGGGGCAGAGACAGAGAGACAAAGAGAGACAGAGAGAAGTAGTGATGCCTTGTAGCTCCCAAGGGGGCAAATCAGAGGGTGATCATGTGGTGATTTCATGGAAGACACTTCAACGGTGCCATTAAGGAAGAAAAAAAGGTTTACCAATGGAGGTGAAGATGGAGCATCTTAGAGGCATGGAGGATGGCCTGTGTGAATCCATATAGGTCAGAGTAAAAAGACTTATACAAAAAACTTTGCCAGTGGGCAAAGAGGTGCAAAGTGATATAAAACTGTCTATGTAGGACAGAATCAAATTGGAAAGGGCCTGAAATCCCACACTGATACTAATTTTTTTTTTATTTTATTCTGTAGGAATTTGGAAGTCACTGATGGTTTTTTGAGCAGGCAGGTCACATGGTCAAAACAACAAATGCAAACATTGAATGCAGTAGAAAATGTAGAAAAGGCAATTTAAAATAATCATTAAAATGCTAAATTATATAACGTTGCCCCCTTTTCTCAGAGTGCATTTCTTAACTTAATTGTTTCATACTTACTTGACACAGACACACACTCACACACACACACACACACACACACACACACACACTAAACTAGTAATTATTTAATAGTGACCAAATCTTATTTTCTCCCAGATCACAAATTAACCTTGATACTTTTATAGTATAGAACAATATATGAAACTTGTCTACATTAAGGTTGTTAAGACAAGTATCAGTCATTTTCATATGTTCAGGTAGATCACATAAAATGAGTCGCATTTAGACTTTATACATATATGGAAGAAGAAACTCTTAGAATGTATCATAATTTTCAAATTATGGCACTAATGACACAATCTGACCTTTCTGTCTACAGTTATTGATGTGACAGCCCTAATCTTGAACTAGGTCAGGGTTAACACCAAAGAATAAGTTATTGAGTTTTACTAATATCTTCATGGTATATGTCAATAACATTCTGGTCGTGACCGGCTTTCATGTCTCAAAGAATCAAATAGTTCTTTTTATAAAGAATAGAAAACAAACATGAATGATTTCCCCTGGTCCTCTCTGAAATGATTTTCATTCATTTGATCATCCATCCATCCTATCCCCCCTTCCATCCATCCATTCAATAAATATTCATTGAATTCCTACTAAGTGCAAGACACCGGGAGGTAAGCAAGTTCTATATCAGGAGATGACACCATGATGCAGGAGAAAGAGTTCTGGACTTAGAATCAGGAAATGTCCACTCGTATTGTGGTTTTGATACTCAATAATTCTACTTTCAGTAAGTCTCAGTGCTATTGTGAGGAAAATACTTTGCAAGGTTTGAAGCGCTTTAAAAACGTGTATTGTTTTTGTTCTTAAGCCTTTCAAATAAATTATACAATATGATGTAACTGCTTTTATATTTAGTTTCCTACCATATATTCATTTATTAATTTCCTTTGCTCACTGAAATAGCAATTGTAAGTGGGGGGCAAAATGTTCATTTGAAAATATGTAACAACCATTTATCTTAAAGTATGGTGACCTGTTATATACTTGTTTGACTTGAGAGTGCTGACGGGTAAAACAGAATCAGAAGAGGTACATGACGTATGGCCTCCACAGCAGTATTTTACTATAAAAGCATGGAACCCTGCTGGCATATGTAATTTAATGGGCAGCATGCCTCCCCTAATTCAATCACGTCCCTACATCCCTTCTTTTATATTCCAATTGGATTCCATGTGCTAAAGCCATCAAGATTTTCAGGATGAAATGAATGCTTGTATTAATCCTGCAATTTCCATTTAAAACACAGCATCGATTTGATTAATAAGGTTTGATGCTGAATAATTATATGACAAATATGTGGGATATAGGAAAGCCACAGATGTGACCACTAGCAAAAGCCTTGTGGGAGAAGGGGGTCAAAGGGAAGCAGTGGCCATGACTGAGGTGATGAATTCTTTGGCTTTTCTCTTATGCAATTAACAAGCAGTGCTTCTATTAATTTGCCACCCCCAGAGCCTTGACTGGTCAGATGTGTCAGGGTCAAGGGTCACAGGGGCAGTGTAGGGGTCAGCATCACAGCAGCCCTGAAACAAAATGGGAAAACTACAGAAATCCAAATGAAATGGCTGAGTATACATTCTGCAGTGCAGAAGGGAGGGGAAGGAGTGCATTTCCTTAATGTTAAGATTGCTGTTTTAGAATAATAAAAATGTTCTCTGCCCATTTAATTCAAAGTAATCAATCTAAGGTGCAGTGGTTGAGCATCCAATAAAAGAAAATCAATGTGGTCTCTACAAGAGAAGACAAACAATGCTAGCTTTTACTAAAGGAATTATAGGTTAACATTTATTCAGTGTATTGTAATCTGATGTCAAGTGGTATAAAATCAAGCCAACAATCCATTACCACCCGTTATAGGCTAGGTGCTGATCTCATGCAAATTAACTTTTCATAGAACTTATTAAATCATTTCTGTGTTCTAGCTATGGAACATTTTTCTACAGCTGCTGAACTTCAATAAATTTGATTTCACATCTTGGACTAAGGCATATCAAAAAGATAAATATTTGTCATTTCAAAGCCAAGTCTAACTTTTTCTATGGCTTCCTTAGGCTTTCAGTCCTTAATTAATCATATGGTATGTATTCCTTCTGCTTTGTTGTAGCATGTCAAGTGGATTTTGGCAAAGAAATCCAGAACCAATGCTCTGACCACATTTTTTAGTTTACTTTGTCTTAATACAGACATAGAAATCATTGTACAAAAACCAATTGGTAGTGTATTTCCAAAATTTTGATAGCTCTTAATTTTCTATGGAAATTGAAGGGATTCATTTGTATTTTATCAGCACTATGCATGTCTAGGATTTTTTGTGAGCTTTCCTTTAAAAGAAATAAAAGTATACTTTACAATACAGAGGGTAAAAAAGCCTTTATCAAAAATGCCGTGCCTTTTAAAAACATGTATATTAGATCTGTTCGTATGTGCATGTGCACTCATGTGTGTGCGCATATCTGTGTATGTGTACGTATTATAAGATTATGGATATATTTATTTATTTATAACTCTCAAACTTTTGAAAGGGGAACTGCCAATATCTATAGTATGTGCCCTGGTCAATTTGGATACATTAGTTCTAGTGACTAGAGGTATTTATTTTAACAGTCACCGTTTATAGTGATTGCTGAGGCAAGGAGGGAATGATGTTACTGATCCCTGATTAAACATAATAAAAAACAGCTAGAGAACTTGTCAAAATTAACATTATTTTTAAAGCAACTTTGCTTATTGTCAGTCTTTGGCCACTTTTATGTGTGAAGAAAATGATTACCACATGTTTGAAAATATTGCTAATATTTGGAGGATTGTATTACGCTGCAGCCCTGTGTGGCTTCAAAATGTTGCAGAGCTACATGGTGGTAGAAAGGGAAATTGAATTTGACACTATTTTTATTATAAAATCTAAGTTTAGTTTTACCACCCCTGCTTCAATGACACATTTTAGCTGCAAAGTTGTTTCTTTTTTTCAATGAGAATTTGTGTGTTTTACATCTATGAACTTAAAGAAATCCTCCTTTCCTTATGATTCACATAAATGTAACATATGCTTTTAAAAGACGTTTCAATACTCATGGGTTGATGTGCTTCCCCCCTCCCTTAAATTATCTATGCAGCAAGTAGCAGCTTTTTTTCCATACTTCTCTGAGTCCTACAAGCTTTTTGGACACCACAAGTTGCCTGGAATACTCTGCCCTCTCACCCCTGCCTCTTATTTAAGCTGGTGTCTTTCAAGACAGTGCTCAAGTCACACCTTTCCTAAGATGCCTTTCCCTGGGCACCCTTCCCCCCAGCTCCCAGTGAGAGTGCCTCCCCCTCTCAAATTACCTTCCATTTATACCTGGTGTACAACGTATATGTGTATGCATATGTGCATATATAATTATATGTTATTATGTATATGTGAAAATAGAAATATATTTTATAATGATAATGGTGTATATTAATACATAGGTAGATAGATGATAGATGATAGACATAGATAGATAGATAGATAGATAGATAGATAGATAGATAGATAGATAGATAGATAGATAGATAGATAGATGATGGATAGATAGATAGATGATAGATAAATAGATAGACAGACAGATAGATAGATAGACAGACAGATGATAGATAAATAGATAGATTGATAGACAGACAGATAGATAGATAGATAGATAGATAGATAGATAGATAGATAGATAGATAGATGATGGATAGATAGATAGATAGACAGATAGATGATAGATAAATAGATAGACAGACAGATAGATAGATAGACAGACAGATGATAGATAAATATAGATTGATAGACAGACAGACAGATAGACAGATAGATAGATAGATAGATAGATAGATAGATAGATAGATAGATAGATAGATAGATAGATAGATAGATAGATGGATAGGTAGTTGATAGATA
>CM053594.1:340521478-340552253 GCA_028646575.1 Pseudocheirus occidentalis | reverse complement strand
GGAAGCACACATCTCAGTAAAGGGACAGGGACAGGGTAGAGAACAAAACAAGGGGGGGGTGCGAGATAGGAAGGAGGGACATACAATCAGCCTCTCACAATACGTCCACCATGGAGATGTCCTGCATAATTACACATGTACAGCCTGTATTGAATTGCTGCTCCTTCCAGTGGGAGTGGGTGACAAGGGAGGAACCTCAAGAATCTATAATTTAAAGCTATACAATCAAATGTTAAAACAAACAAACATATATATATATATATATGTATGTATGTATGTATGTGTACATACATATATATATATATATATAATTATTATTATTAACCACATGCAACTGGGAAATAAGAGATACAGGGACTGGGGTAGGGAGACCCTCCCTGCCCTACTTGAAAGTTAGAGGGGCATTAGAGGAGGACATAAAAGAGAACAGATTGTGGGAGGGCCTTTATAGTGGGATCACTGTTTTGGCCTTGGGGGTAGGGGAAAGAAGGGGAGAAAATTTGTAACTCAAAACCTTGTGGAAATGAATGATGTAATCAAGAAAATAAATTAAAATTAAAAAAAAAGAAAAAGAAAAGAAAAAAACAATTTTAAAAATGTAATGAATACTGTAACTGAGTTCCCAGATATTTTAGGACATTGAGAAGGCTGACCAATAGCACATAGGAAAGAGGTCTGCCTTCAAGAGGCAGAAAATATAGAGCATATTCAATTGTATGAACTTAGTTTTATAATTCTGTTACCTGGTGTTTTGTAGGATCCTATTTAAGAGAGATACCTTGGGCAAGGCACTTAATATCTCAGTGTCTTAGGCAGCTTTCTAAGGATATAAATTGCTGAAGCAATGCTGACCTTCATTGGTAGATGGATTTCCCAATATAAATGGAATAATATTCCTGACCCAAGCACCAAAATGCTTGGGGGCTGTTTAGCAAATGGAATTATTATTATTTCTCTTGCCTGATATTGAGATATAAAATGAGACTGACTCTTCAGAGTTCAATAGGGCCAATAAAAATCTTTCCAGGAAAGAGGGCAGTGATCAGTAGAAGATTTAATTCCAAGAGATAAAAAACTTAAAATCTATTTTAAAATATGAACAATAATTGCTTAAAATGTGGTGGTATAATCTATCAAATACCTATATAAATATCTATATATACTATCTTGCATAGACATAAATCTTATCTATACTTTTGGTCTCCACGGAACCTAGAGTGTGCATATATTACATACATACATGCATGTATATCTATACACATGTGTATACACAGAGATATACATGTATGCACACATGTGCATACATGTGGGGTTCTATGGAGACCAAAAGGATTGGTCAGATATGTTTCTACGTCTATGTAAGGTAAGATTTATTGTATATGTATATGTACTCATATGTATATGAGTATATGTCTATCTGTGCTTGCATATATACCTACTATACACACACTAGTTTCTATGAAATCAAAAGGATAGGTATGATAGTATCCCTGGCCTCAAAGAGTTTCTAATCTAATAGAAGGATAAGACAATTAGATTATTGAAACACAAGGAATGGGAAGATAAACCAAAAAAGAAATATGGAAATTTAAGGAATATACTTTGTTCTTTATTTGACTCAGCATATTTTATACGTCTAAAACCAACATCCTACTATAAAAGTAATCCTAGAATTATCTCATGCTTCATAAAGTGTGACTATACTTGGTTGAAGGTAAAGTGTCTGAGAAATTATTTAATCCACTCTGTGTCATACAGTTTGAAATAAAGAAATATTGAATCAGTGAAAATTGTTATTCAATTTTTGTGTTTAAGAAACCCAGATGTTCCTATTGGTCTTCAATAAAATAAGCCAGAAAGTGACCAAACAGAGATGCCTAACATTTAGTTAGAAAGAACAGTTGATAGTCAACTACTACATGATAAAAGGGACAGAATATAGTTGTTTTAGCACCAAGAATAGAGTATAATTTTGTAAGCAGACCAAGGAGCAGATTTTTTTTTCTTTTAAAAAGAAAATTAATTGTCAAACTGGAGATACCACTTCCAGTTGCAAACTATAACAATCCAAATGTTACCAGTAGGTGGTGATGTCTGGCAGGGTTTGGGGAGTTTTCACATGGAAAATGAAAGCAAAGGAAGAGGTGCTCTCTCCTCTCTCTAGTCCTTATCTCAGGAAATTGGGAGAGATCACTATTTCCAAACCAAACCTTTTTCCTCCCATTGAACAGACCTTCTCTCTAGTTCCTGTTTCCACCTCACTCAGAATGTATGGGAAGAAAATGAGAAAAGCAGCAGAGCTTCCCAGCATTTCTCTCCCTTTCAAGCTTCCATAGCGACTAGCCTAGGAGAATATAAAAAAGGCCCTATATCTCTGTGTTTAGTTTGTTCTGTTACTGGCAAGCTGATAAGAATTATTAAATAAGAATAATCAAAGCAATGAGATTTTATTTCTTTCCTCATCCCTCAGGATCCTCAATCAAAGACAAAATCCCAGCATTTTATACGGTTTCAAATTTCTTTCCTGCTTTTCTCCTAGTATACTATAAGCCATTCACTTGATCATTCTCTTAGATTCTTTTCCCCCAATGACAATTAAGAATATACCTATAGAAAGTTGTGAAGATGATATGGGAATCAGTGTGTAGTAAGGTCTTGCTAGTCACTTTTAGGTCATTAAACCTCAGTTTATGACTTCATTTTTTGAGACGCATTTGTCCTCCCCAAGTTCTATAGTAAACTAGGCATATGCTTGATAATTTATTGTTATTAATAAACATTAAATCTTTTAAATGAATTATTTTGTTCAATTCCCAAATATTTTGTATTTACTTGTATATCTGTAATCCCCTGGTGAAAATAAATGTATATCATTTCCTGGAAAGTAGGGGCTGTTTCATTTTTGCCTTTTAATACATTGCTTGAGACACAAAAGATGCCTGATAAATGTTTGTTCTACTGAACTGAATTTTTAAAGAATCAAATAATATATTTTTCTTAGTGTACTGATAGCCAGGATAGGCTGTTTTACAGTATTGCATTGAGTGTTGAACTTAACATCAGGAGAGAAATGTGTGCTAATACTGCCTCTAATACCAACTATTTATGGGATGCTGATTGTCAAGTTATGCCTCTTGATCCAAGTTTCCTCATTATAATATGGGGGTAATAATATCTGTACTACTTAAGAGACTGTTGTTATGATCAAAGGTGATCATTCTTGAAAAGTATTACAAGTCTTAAATGTCACATATAACATTAGAATTGCCTTATTTTTGAAAATAATAATTACGTGTGCATGCATGCATGCATGTATACATACATGTGTACATATGCATACAGATATAGATGATAGAAAGATGCATGCATGCATACATATACATACACACATACAGATACTCAGATAGATATTCTCACTATTGTATACAACAGAGTGTAAAATTCAATTAATCAAAAGCTTAGACCTTCAGGTTGAAATTTTAGAAACAATCAACTTATCCTTGTTAACCAGGCTCATCCTGCCAATCTAGGAGTTACTTGCATGATATTCATTGCTATTGCTTATTTGTATTAGAGAGTTAGGAAAGGCAGCTGATATTGTGCTGTAATACCTTTTGAACATCCCTTTTAGCTCCTCCAAGAAGCTTAGTGCCTAAGCAAATAATATTAATCACCATTTAATCAAGGTATATTTGTTTTCAGTTTAAAACTGAAGAGGAATGTTAATGTCAAATGTTTGAAAATGAATGAATAATTCTGGTGAGCCAAGCATCTCTCTCAGCAGAATTAGAATGTTTTCTGCAAGTCAGAAAAGACCTCTCACCATGATATTTTCCTGGTTGTTTGAAAATATGTGATCAATTAGAAATAAAAGTCTAATCAAGGAGACTTGGAAAAGCAGACTGCATACTAGACATTCTTCATTTCAGCCTAAAAAGGCCTGAAACATGTAATTTTGAGGAATTTTTTTATTTAAATGAAGTAAACGCTGAGTTTTTGCAAACTCTCTTCTGCTACCCAGGGTAACTGGGAAATAAGATGGGGATCATGAGAATATTTATTGCTTAGCTCTTTGATTCATCTTCTCATTTTAGATTGTTTGCATTTTGGCAATCCTGTAACACAGTTGTTGCCCCAAAAGCAGCATCCAGGAGCCCTAATTTCTGAAGTGAACCCATGATTGGTGAATTTGTTGGTGAAGTCTTATTATTATGTAACAGTTATGGAGTATCACTGGTTTGATGCAAATGTTTTGTGCTTATAGGAAAAAAAAACATACTCAGTAACTTGAAATTCACCAAAGTGTTAATGGAAGTTTTCTAGGATATTTTTAAAATTTATGTTGTTTTATTCCAATTGTGTGTAAAAACATTTTTTAACATATTCTATTTGTCCCTCCATCCCCTTTGACCTCCTGGAGAAAGCATATAATTTAATATATATTTTGTATGTATATTCATGGAAAATGTATTTCCATATTAGCCATGTTAGAAAAGAAAATACAGACCAAAACAACAATACCAACAAAAAAAACCAGGAAAAATAAAGTTTAAAAAAAGAACACTTCAATCTGTATTCAGACACCCTCTATTCTCTCTCTGGAGGTGGGTAGTATTTTATATCATAAATCCTTCAGAAATGCATTGGGTCACCATTTTGTTCAGAATAGCCAAGTTGCACACAGTTGATCATTGCATAAAACTGATGTTACTATGTACAATGTTTTTTCTGTTTCTTCTCATTTCATTTTGCATCAACATCTACATAAATCCTTGCACGTTTTCTTGAAAACCTCCTGGTCATCATTTCTTACAGCATGATGTCACAATCATTTGCTACAACTTGTTTAGTGATTCCCCAATTGATGGACATCTCCTCAATTTCCAATTATTTGCTACCACTAATAATTATCATAAACATTTTTGTACACGTAGATCCTTTTCATTTTTTGTTTTTTGTTTTTTAAGTCACGTCTTTGGCATACAAACCTAGTAGTGCTATTGCTGTGTCAAAGGGTATACACAGTACATAGTTCTTTGGACATAGTTCCAAATTGTTCTCCAGAATGTTTGGATCAGTTTACAGTTCATATTTATTTACAGTTCCATACATTGTGCATTAGTGCTCCAATTTTTCTACACCCCTTCCAGCATTTCTCATTTACCTTTTCTGTCATATTAGACAATTTGATAGATATGAGGTGGTAGCTCAGTTGCTTTAATTTACATTTCTCTAATCAATAATAATTTAGAGCACTTTTGTTTCACATGATTATAGGTAATTCTGATTTCTTCTTCTGAAAGATACCTATTTATATCCTTTGATAATTTATCAATTGGAAAATGACTTATATTCTCATAAATTTGACTCTATATGTTTGAGAAATGAGGCTTTCATCAGAAAAATTTACTGTAAAATTTTCCAGTTTTCTGCTTCCTTCTAAACTTGGTTGCATTGATTTTATTTGTGCAAAAACTTTTCAATTTTATGTAATCAACATTATCCATTTTATATCCTGTAATACTCTCTATCCATTGTTTAGTCATGAGTTCCTCCCTTATATAAAGATCTATCTCAAGGGTAAACTGCCCTAATTTGCTTATAATATAATCCTTTATTTCTAAATCATATACCAACTTTGACCTTATGTCAGCATACAGTATGAAATGCCAGTCTGTAATTAATTTCTGCCAAACTGCTTTCAAGTTGTCCTAGAAATCTTTGTCAAATAGTAAGCTCTTGTCCTGAAAGCTTTGGGTTTATCAAACTATAAATTCCTACAGTCATTTGCTACAATGTATACTGTACCTAATATAGTCCAGTTATCCACCCCTCTATTTCTTAGCCAATACCAGATTGTTTTGATGATTACCACTTCATAATATAGTTTGGAATTGGTACAGTTAGGTTACCTTCCTTCACCTTTTTTAAAATTTATTCTTTTAAAGTTCTTGATCTTTTGTTCTTCCAGAGGAATTCTGGTGTTGTGTTTGCTAAGTCTGTAAAGTAAGATTTTAGTAGTTTGGAATGTCACTGAATAAGTAATTTAATCCTGGCAGAACTGTTATTTTTCGTTTAGGTATCAACACCATATTTATATCAAAAAAGGTATTTGGTAGGACTCCTTCACCTATTTTTTCAAATAGTTTATAAATTATTGGAATTAATTTTTTTCTTCAAATGTTTGGAACAATTCACTTATAAAACCATTTGGACCAGGAGATTTTTCCTTTGGGGACATATTTATGATGTTGAATATCTAAGATAGAGTTATTTAAGTATTGTATTTTCTCTTCTGTTGATCTGAACAAAATTAGTTTTGTAAATATTTATTCATTTCACTTATATTGTCAGACTTATTGACATATAATTAGGCAAAATAGGACCAAACAATTGCTTCAATTTCATCTCATTAGTAGGTGATTTGCCCTTTTTATTTATGGTACTAGTAATTTGGTTTTTCTTTAAAAAAAATAACTAGCAGCTCATCTATTTTATGCTGGGTTCCTTTTTCATAAAACCAGCATCTCTTTTTATTTATTAGTTCAGTGATTTTCTTACTTTCCATTTTATTGATCTCTCTTTTGACTTTCAGGATTTCCTATATGGTGTTTAATTAGGGAGTATTAATTTGTTCTTTCTCTAGCTTTTTTTAATTGCATGCCCATTTCATTGATCTGGTCTATATTATACTGATGCAACTATTTAGAGATATAAAATTTCCCCTAAGTAATGCTTCGGCATAAATTTTATTATGTTGTCACTCTTTTTGATGAACTTATTTCTTGTTTCTTTGATTTATCACTCATTCTTTAGGATAAGATTATTTAAATTCCAATTATTTTTAATGTTTCTATGCCCTTTAGGGAATATAACTTTTATTGTACTATGATCTGAAAAAGATGAATTAAATATTTATTTTCTGCATTTGGTTGTGAAGTTTTTATGCCCTAATACATGGTCATTGTTTGTGTAAGTGTTATGTACTACTGAGGATAAAGTATATTCCTTCCTTTTCCCATTCAATTTTCTCCAGCAATCTATCATATTTAACTTTTTAAATTCTCTTTAATCTCCTTAACTTGTTTCTTATTTATTTCTGGTTAGATTTATCTAGTTCTAAGAGAAAGATTGAGGTCCCCAATTATTATAGTTTTGCTGACTATTTGGTCCTGCAGCTCATTTAACTTTTCCTTTAAGAATTAGAATGCTATATCAATTGGTGCGTGTATGTTTAGTATTGATACAACTTCATTCATGTTTTGGCAAAATGGAGTTTCTCTGCTCATCTTTCTTAATTAGATTTACTTTTACTTTTGTTTGTCTTAGATGTTGCTACTCTTGGTATTTTTGTTTGTTTGTTTGTTTAATTTCAGGTGAAGTATAATAGATTCTTCTCCAACCTCTGATTTTTACATTGTATGTGCCACTCTACTTCAAGTGTATTTCTTGTAAACAATATAATGTAGGATTCTGGGTTTTATTCCACTCTGCTATCTGCTTCCATTTTATGGGTGAGTCCATCCTATTCACATTTACAGTTATTATTACTGTTTATGTCCTTTTATCCTATTTTCCCCTTGTTTATCCTTCTCCCTCTTTCTCCTTTTGTCCTGTCCTTCCTCCAAAATCTATTTTGCTTCTGATCAATGTGGTCCTCAACTGCTCTCCCTTCTATGACCTCTCTCCATTTTTTTAAATTCCCTTCCTACTACCTAGGGCAAGATAGATTTTTATACCCAATTGAGTATTATGTATTGTTCCTTTGAACAAACTCCAATGCCAATAAGATTCAAGTGATTCCCCAATCTCCATTTTCCCCTTAAGTGTAAAAGTTTTATTTATTATGCATCTTTTATGTGAGAAATTTACCCCATTCTACCTCTCTCTTTCTTTTTCCCAGGGCATTCCTCTTTCTCAACCCTTATTTTTTTTTACAACTCACATGATTCACCAAAACAACTCACATTCATGATCATGTATATTCCTTCTAACTGCACTAATAATGAGAAAGTTCAGTTATTTCTTTTTAGCTGTTTGTAATACTATCTCTTTCACCTGGGAGCTCTGGAATTAGGTTACAATATTCCTGGGAGTTTTTTTTTTATTTATGGATTGCTTTTAGGAAGTGATTTGTAGATTCTTTCCATTTCTATTTTATCCTTTGGTTCTAGGTATCAGGGAAGTTTTCTTGATAATTTCTTGAAAAATGATACCTAGCCTCTTTTGTTGATCATTGTTTTCCTATAGTACAAAATTTCTTAAATTATCTGTCCTCAATCTATTCTCTATTTCCATTGTTTTTCCGATGAAATAGTGCATGTTTTGTCCTTTTTTTCTTCTTTTGATTCTATTTCATTGTTTCTTAATGTCTCATGGAGTCATTAGCTTTACTTTTTACTTGCCTAATGCTAATTAAGGAATTATTTACTTCAGTGAGCTTCTTGTACATCTTTTTTCTTTAAAAACAAAACAAAACATTTAGCTCATTCTTGTTTTTAAGGAGTTCTATTTAGTGAATTTTTGTACCTCTTTTACCATTTGGCCAATTCTGTTTTATAAGGTTTAATTTTCTTCAGCATATTTTTATTCCTCTTTTATCAAGCTGGGAATTTTTATTTTTGGTTGTGAAGTTTATATACATTAATACATGGTATTACTCCTTTTGCATGATTTGGTTGTTTTTCTCATTTCTTCCTCCATTTTTCTTATATGATTTTAAAAATATATTTTTTAACTTTTAGAGAAATTATTTTTGTGCATATGATCAGTTCACATTTTTCTTTGAAGTTTTGTGTATAGCTGTTATGTCTTTGTTTTCTTTTTCTAAGTTTATATTTTGATCTTCCCAGTCACTATAGTAACTTTCTATGATTAGGTTTTTTCTGTTGTTTGCTCATTTCCCCAGTTTCTTTCTTTGTTTCTTTGTTTCTTTCTTTCTTTCTTTCTTTCTTTCTTTCTTTCTTTCTTTCTTTCTTTCTTTCCTTCCTTCCTTCCTTTCTGTCTTTCTTTTGGCTTTTTGGAGGGGAAAATGCAGAGCAATTGGGGTTAAATGACTTGCCCAAGGTCACAAGACTAGTAAGTGTTAAGTTTCTAAGGTCAGATTTGAACTCAGATCCTCCTTATTCCAGGGCCATTGCTCTAATCGCTGTGCCACCAGCCACCAAGTCTATTTCTTGACTTACAGTTTTATGCCAAAGTTGGTCTCTGCTCCCAGAATTGAAAGGACTGAATTAAGCTTCATTTTTCATGCTGCTGTTTTCAGAACTAGTTCTAGGAGTCTGTAAATTCTTCCAGATCTGTTCAGTTCTTCCAAGGTGATATGGTCTAAAGAAAGGTACAGTGACTGCTCTCCTGGCCTATGCTCTGATCTGTGAGTGACCAAAAAAACTCTTCTCCTCCTTTGAACTGTGAGCAGGGTGCCTGCTTCACAGTGGCCACAAGAGTTAGTATTTGTTTGTCCTAGGACTGTAATCTGAAACTTTGCATGAACAACACAACAAGGTTCTGAACCCACTTCTAGCAAAGAGTCCCCTTGTAATATCCTTCTGACTAATTATCCAACTCCATTACTGTCTGTGTCTAAAATCTCTCAAAGCTGCTGCTGTGGCTGATGCAGCTGCCTCCAAGGCCTCCTGCTAACACCTAGGTCTCTGCAAGGTCTGTGCTGGGTTACAGGTCCAACCACTGTGGTGGTTGCAAACCTCCTAAAAAGTTTTGGGTCATAAAATTATTTCACTTTAATCTTTTGTTGATTCTGCTACTCCTGAACTCTATTTGAAACATTATTTTAAAGTTGTTTGGAGGGATTTTGAAAGAACTAAGGTGAGTGCCTGCCTTTACTCCTATATTTTGCTTCCACCCTCTAGAATATTTCATTTGAATATACATGGCTGTACTGTCCCTAAAAACAAGAAGCCTATAAAGCTTATTCACCACATTCTTGCTACCCAATGTTTATCTTTAGATCTGGCCTGAAGCATATATTTGTCACGTTAGCCATTTGAACATTATATTATTTTTAGCATTTTCTTCCACAGATATTTAGAAGTGCTGATAAGAAGGCTTCTTCTAATATAGCATTTACAAAAAAAGGTACCCCAAAACATTTACAAAATGTACAACATTTTGGAAATGTAAGTACAATTTGCTGCTTATTTAGAGCAGGGATTTAATGTATTATTGGTGATACAGTCTTCCCTTACGTCTTCTCTCTCTGTAATAAAGCCAACAGTCACTTATCACACAAAAATGGTGGAAGCAGATGCTGAGAAATTTATTGAGTCATTGTATTTGTGTCATTCTTTGTGACACAATTTGGGATTTTCTTTGCAAAAATACTGGAGTGGTTTTCCATTTCCTTCTACACCTACTTTTACAGATGAGGAAACTGAGCCAAACTGGATTGTGTGACTTGCCCAGGGTCAAACAGTTAATACGTGTTTGAGGACAGATTTGAATTAATGAAGATGATTCTTCCTGATTCCAAACCCAGTGCACTATCCACTGTACCATCTAGATGAGAAAAATAGCCTTAACTACCCAAATAATTTTAAATTTTGATTTTTATATTTCCTAAGTATCTTGATGCTCTGTAAAAGTTGGCAAAAATCGATTACTTTTTCAAATAGTGGGAGTTTAAATAATAGAACATAAATGAACATATTGGGAGTTTAATTAATGGAACATAAACTTTAGGGGGATAGAGAGAGAAAGAGAGAGAGAGAGAGAGAGAGAGAGAGAGAGAGAGAGAGAGAGAGAGAGAGAGAGAGATAAAGAGAGAGAGACAGATAAAGAGAGAGAGAGACAGATAAAGAGAGAGAGAGAGAGAGAGGGTGAATACATATCAGCTTACTACATAATTAAAGAAATTTACTGAAATATTAGGGCTGGGATAACAGTTCACTATTCTTTTAGTCAAAATAAAGAGTTCATATTGGGATATTTACATAATGCACAACTTCTCAATGTAGCTGTCCTTTATTTCAATTATTTCAACTTTTGAGGGTACCTTTTCTCTTAAAAGAAATAGGATAATAAGGCAATAGAATTCAGGTTAACTTATTCAGGGTCTTATCCTGACAGTGTTTGGCCAATAGTGATGGATTACTCACTATGGGTAAAGATTTCCTTTTTTTTTTTAAACAAAATCCTAAGAAATGTAAAAGAAAATCTTGAAGTCAAATATTTTCCTTGATTACAGAAACTATAAAATTGTAAAAAAGACAATTTATATATTTTTGCTCATTCTTCATAAAATCTAATTAAGTATGAAAGTTATTATTTTGCATTTCCTAGAAAACTTTTAAAATGAACTCATACTGAAAGTTAGAAAATGATATGTTTTTAAAAATGTTTTAACACCTGCCATGTGTGTATTTTGGGTCACCTCTATTTTAAGAGAATGTTTATAGGTGTAGACAACACACTATTAATTTAATCTCTGTTTACAAACCAAGAGGTCAAAGGGGAGACTATGTTTATTCTGTTTTGTGTCTTACTAAACGTGGTGTACAATTGTTCTGGTAGTTGTTAAAGTCCCTTATCATGGCAGATATATAAAAACTCCTTGGCAAAGAAGGCCAAATATTGCTAACACCACCAATGAAACAGCTTGATTGCTTTGATTCTGTAGAAAAAGAACCACTTAAGGATCCAGGTACTCATAAACATGTTTTAATCATTGTCAATATATTCATTAGCTTTCATTGTTTGGTTTACTTTTCATAAAAATGACAAAATAGAACATATTCTATATAATCGAGATTTTTGTTACACCTAAGAGAAAAAGGCATAAGAAAGTAAAACGATATTTTATTTAGGGATTTCATAAATGTTCTAGGTATTTCTTATGTTAAAAACATATTGGAACACTGGTGGGAATCATAGAATTGTGGATCTTCATAATTCACTCTGGTTATTTATGCAACATGTTGAACCTCAAAATTTGGTTGTTTTTTCCCTCTACACTTAAACTATTTTAATTTAATGAGTGAATGAAATAAAACATTTATTGTTTTTTCTTTCTACTTTTTTCTGAATTTCTCTTGGATGAGTGAATAACTCACAGAGATTCACATATCTATAGCTCTATCTAGTGACTTATCTACATATAGAAAGCTACTTACCTTCCTCCCCTTTTCGTATATCCATATTTCTATAGATACAGATCTCACATTTAGAGTACCAATAGCCTACACACACACACACACACACACACACACACACACACACATTTTATACTGACAAGAGGATAACTCTTACACTAAAAAAACTATTTTTCCTGTCCGTTAATATATTAGCTATTTTATGTTTTATCATGTTATGTGGTGCTTGTCATGCCTAACGTCTACCAATTCTTTTTTATTCCTAACAAAATTTTCATTTGATAGAGGCAGAGAACATCTGTGTCACTTATGAGTTTGGTCTTTTTCTTTCCTTTTCCCTGAGTCATGGTTTCTCATGTATACCCATCCTCACCTTTACCTCAAAATCACCTTGTATCAAAGATGTATGTTGACATGATTTCAGTTTTAACAAGTTCTTTTGTAGAATTCTCTATGACTTTATCCTCAGCAACTATTTTTGCTGTATAGTATTCAATTATTTTCATTATATTCTTTTTGCTAGTATTTGTTATTAATAATGAAACATATGTGAGCAAAGATCTCATGGAATATTGGTTCTTCTTGATTCTGAGTGGATAATAAAGCCTTCTCCTCTAGCTCATTTCTTTCCTTTTCCAAGAAGTATCCTTGATTTATCCTTCAATTTCCCTGCAAAATCCTTCTTCCAAGTTTGTTTATAGCTGGAATGTCAAAACTGATATGATTCAGTTCCTCTAGCAATATGTCTCTTTACTGCCCATTGGACCCTTAGATCTCATATTAAGTGAATTAATATAATCCTTTAGCTATAGTAAATGTGGCATAATAATCATAACTCTTGGTTGTATAGTACTTTATATACATATAATAAAGATATACCAAGTATATAATATTTTCATTTAGTCTCAAAGTATATAATATATAGTACAGTATATAGTGTGCTCTCTAGCATAGAGTCTCGTCCCTTCTCATGACATCAATTACCTCTACGCAGATCATAAGGAGACAGCGTGGTACAGTGGATAGAGTGCTTCCCTCAGAGTCAGTTCAGTTGAGGAAAATATGGCAAATACTATAGGAATTAAATTTCCAGTGCACAATGTAAGTTCCTCCAAAAAAGGAGCTTAAAATCTATTGGAGAAAATTTTTAAAAACCCAAAACTCTACACAGACAATTAAATGCAATACAAATTAGAATGTAGTAAGTATATGTGGAATATCAATTTTTGACCCTTGTTCTCAAGAGTCAATAATCTAATGACACACAATTGTTTCTGAAAAACGAGCTAATTAGTCACTACTTATTACTGCTCTGCTAAGATTTAATTAATTTAATTTCCGTAATTTAACATACATACACCACTTAACATCATATATGTCAATGTGCTAGGCACCGGACTCACAAATGAAAAAATGAAACTCTCTTCTCTCAAAGTATTTATTTTATACATAGAAATATAACATGTATGAGAGACAGACAGTATAGGGGTAATGGAAAGAATGCTAGACATTGATTCAAGAGACACTCATATTTGGGGGTAACACTTCTGTCCCTTACTAACTGTGTAAGGTACTTAATTTCTTTGCATTACAATTTCCTCATCTACAAAATGAAAGGGAAAAGGACAGATGAATTCTGAGGTCCTCCCTAAGTATAAATCTATGATACTATGCACGTGATTCCTAAGTGTAAAGTAATTTGAGGAGTAAAAGCCAGCAGGAACAATTGGGAGAGTGGATGCCAACAGTGGTGGAATCATCTTCTAAAACAAACAAAATAAATGGATAAAAAAATTATTCTACAAAAATTTTGGCCTGAAATCCAGCCAGATCAGATGAACCCAAGAGCATTTATTGATGAAACTATAAGACCAAAAGTAGATGTGAAATGGAACAGATCTGCCAGAGTTTCAAAATCAATTTATTCTCATACTGATGGCAATGTAGCTACCACATTCATACTCCACCATCTTTTATTCTTTGAGGAAGTAGAAATGCCATTTAAGAAGACCTTGTGAGAAAGAACATAAACCTAATAAAAAAATAAGTGGAAGGCATTAATTCTGGAGGCAAAAATAATTTGAAAGGTATGGGAAATCAGTATGTAAAATTTCACAAATTAGGGAAGATTCTAAAAGAATTGATAAGATCACAAACTAAATTATTAAATATATAATAAAGCAACCAAGAGAACATTTTAACACGTTCTCTCAGTGATGCTACATGGCTATGAATCATAGAAGACTATAATCTCAGAGAAACAAAAATGACAAATGAGGCAAAAGCAACGGAAAGATGCTTGATGTATAGACCATAATATATTGCCAAACGATGAGCTGAGTAATAGATAAGACAAAAAGACATTAAATCCACCAGTGACCAGGAAGGATGTAGACTGCTCACATAATTTCAAGTGAGGAACAACAGAGAAATAGCCTAAGTGTTGTTCTGTTATCCATGAACTACCACTACCACCACCACCAATAATAATAATAATAATAATAATAATAAAAACAATAACATTCATAGAGAACTGTAAGGTTTGCCAATGCTTTACAAATATAATTTTACTGTCAAAACAACCTCAGCTGGCAAGTAGTAGTATTTTTTCCCATTTTGCAGAATCAGAAACTGAGGCAGAGAGAGGTTGAGAGGTTTCCCCAAGGTCACACAGCTAATATATCTTAAGTATTTGAAGCAAGATTTGAATGCAGTTCTTCCTGACTCTAGCTCCAGCACTTTATCCACTGTGCCATCTGAATGCCTCTAAAACACCAAGCCAAAAATAAAGTTGTTTAGAGAATTGGTTAAATCATACAGGGTAAGATGACATGGAGGGACTGCATATGTTTTGCCTGAACAGAGAGAGCCTTGAGTTGAAATACTTCACTTACCTGTCAGCCTAAGAAGAGTATAAAGTTCTTTGAGATCATAGGAAAAAAGAATCAATTCTGAATAGGGTATCCGTAGAAGGCTTTGTGAAGGAACCAGCATTCTAGATGGTCTTATAAGGACAGGAAGCATGTGAATGGATAACAATAAAGATCTGTGACGCTTGTATATTGATGCAGATATTTTCAATCATATTTCCTGGGTGGTTAATCTCCTTTTACTGGTTATTGCTTTGTGGCTTTGTCCAGCTACGTGTTTAGTTAGTTAGTTAGTTAGTTGCTTTTTGGAGGGCAGAGTTAAGGGACTTGCCCAAAGTCATATGGCTAGTAAATGTGTCAAGTGTCTGAGTGTGGATTTGAATTTGGTCCTCCTGACTCAAGGGCGCGGGTGCTGTATTCACTACACCACCTAGCCACCTCTAAACATGTTTAAATGCTATCTGATTGATGCCTTAATTCTAGACTGTCAGGACCTTTAACTCACCTCATCAACAAAAATCACAAGCTGCATAACCTAGTTGGGACACTTGGCGTACCATGATGTCCTCAGGATCTCACTTTTTCTCATTTCTAAAGTAAATAGTTAATAGTTGATGACTTCTAAAGTCAACCAGTCAATGAACATTTATTTCTTAAGGATCTATTATAAGTAAGTTATTATATCAAGCACTAGGGACACAATTAAGAATGTTTTGTTTAATTCCTGCCCTGGAGAAGCTTACAATCTAATGAGAGAAGGGAACCAATGAAACTAAAAAGTGGAGATGAATGGACATGATGGAATCTAGTCCAAAGGAGTGAAGCCAGTTGGGAAATGAAGACATGGGTGGCCTAAGTTTCCTCTTTAAAAAAAACAAATGCTTATTTATTTTATTTTTAATTTATGAGATTTCTCTTTAAATGGAGGCTGTGAGAAGGGTTCTTTATTCTGTCCTCCAACCCTATAGATGAACTGTGAGTACCATGACTGTTGTAATCTCACAAGATACTGAGTTTTCTGATTATTCCAGTCACATTATGGAGACCAGTCCAAAAGAATGCATCTAGATAAGTCCCTTCCTGTTACGAAATTTTATGATTCTCTTTCAGACTTAACAAAGCTTTATAATTTTTCACACAAAGGGCATCCATTAAGGGTGATATATGTGTGTATATGAGTGTGTTTGAATAATTGCAATTCATTTTATGAAGCTGAATTTGGGAAGGAAAAATGTTAAATTTGAGAAAGATTTAGAAAAACTGAGGAGAAATCTACCATCTCATATATTGTACCAAAATCTATTTCAGGTTAAGAAAAGAAGGATGACAATGGATGTAGAAGAATTAAGAAAGATTCAGTATGATCATGGAGAATTAGGCAACAGAATGTATGAGACAGGCTCAAGAAAAATAAGGAGATGGTAGTTGACAAAATGAGGCCAGGTAAGTAAGAAAGGGTAAGTAGAAAAATTGGAGAGTAAAGCAAATTGATAGAGTAGATGAGCAATTGAGCCAAACAGGTGACAGTATTAGACTGATGCAAGAGGAGAAGTGAGTGTGGCTGTGGAGTTGCTCAGACTAAGGAAAGGAAAATGAGGAGGTTAGTCAAGTTATTGAGGAAATAATTGGCTCAAAGAGTATTAGCCAGATGTTTAAGGCTAAGGTGAAAACACCTCCAAGGACTAAAAAAAAAAGACTGAAAAATCTCAACCATTGTGGAAAATAGGGGAAATTGTGAATAAAGTGTATGTTTGTATTTCTGCCACAACTAAGTAGTTATTATTTCTCTCACAAGTAGAAGCCAATCTCCCTGCTCAAGAACAAGGTGAAAGTGCTTGAAAGTACTTGCTCTCAACATTCCAGATCATTAGGGAGAACATTTTTCTAAAGGAAACAGAAATGAGGTTTCAATGGGCTTAAAAAGAATGGATCTGAGGCATAAGTGGGAGATAAGCCTTGTGGGTAGACTGGAAAGTGGTAGAATGTTACAAAGAGAAGGGAAAAAGGAAAGGACAACAGTGTAATCAGAGCTTTAAAAATAGGTTTGAGTCTCTTCCAAATATGAAGGAAGTTTGACATTCTGAGTAGAAGGAAGTTTCTTCTCTTGCAAAGCGTCATATAAGAAGTTACCTGGTGAGAGATTATCTGGTAAGGATTACAGGGAGAAGAGCAATAGTAGTAGATGGGACATGAGAGAAAACCTCACAAAACATCAAAATGGGAATAAACCATCTATTTTTGATGACACATGTAGGTACAGCATAAGACACTTCCTGAAGTCAGAGAGAGAGAAAGAGAGAGAGAGAGGAGAGAGAGATGATAGATAAATATACTGAAAATAGATTATGTATACATGAAAGATATATAATAATATATTTACATCTCCATATACGTATGGATATATATTTATATTTTATACATTACATATGTACTTAATTGTATTACACATAATTACATATATATTAAATAGTCATGGGAAATAATATATATATGTATATAAATATATGTACATATAATATTTTTTCATAGTCTTTATTGCCCTGGACTTAATGATTGTTTTTATAGAAAATTATAACAATTATAGAATTGTTATTGTAGAAAAATCCATGGTATCAAATGTCTGCTGATTTTTTTTAAATGATCCAAATTTAGGCAACAAACATGAGGATATAGAAGCTATTATTACAAAGGGCAACTTTGACTTTGTTAGTATCTCTAAGATTTTATCAGAGGAAACCCAAGACTAGATCATAGCTCTGCTGGTTATTCAAAAGCAAATAAAACATGGGTCAAGAGGAGGAGGTAGCATTGTATGTATGTGTGTATGTATATATGTATGTATGTGTGTGTATGTATGTATGTATGTATACTTGTGAGAAAATCCAGAAATTAAATAAAGGGAAGTGGAGATGATTGAAATTGTCCAAAAGTGGAATGAACTGCCCCAAAAAGTTGATGGCTTGCGCCCCTTTGCAAGTCTTCAAGAAGTTACAAGATCACCTCTTCAGTATATTGTTGTAGCAATTCCATTAATATATAGGCCAGGCTAAATGGCTGCTGAAGTCCTTCCAGATCCCAAATTCCGTGACTCTCTGATTAGACAGCTCTAACCCTGACTTCTCCCCAGAACTCTAAATGCATACTTTCCCATTCCCTGATGGCCATTTCAACCTGTCTATTTCTCAAATTCTGTCTATTTCTCAAATTCAGTGTAGACAAAGCTGAGCATTTCTTTCCAAAAAACAAACAAAACAAAAACTTGTCCCTTCTCCAGCTGAACTTTGCTGATATCACCATCATCCTCCCGATGATTACAGAATTCTGAAACATGTAACATATTTGTTAATCATTTCCTGGGAGAAAAAATTTAAATAGCATTAAAAGAAGGGGGAAAAGCCTCCTTTCTATTTTGAGTGATTGTAATAGCATATCAGTTCATGCATGAGATATCAGGTCATGGAACAAATGCAAAGTCAGAGATGATCATTTCATCACAGAATCGTTCATTTTCCCTCTAATGGAGAGATCTATCTCCCTAGGCATACATTTGCAATTGCTCAGCTGCTACATGTTCGGTCACCCTAATGTTACTTGAATCACATGCTAAGATAGGATAGTCAGTCGAAAATCAATGGCAGGAGCAGTTTTCTGTGGCAAAGGGATTCAAGGGTGACTTTTCTCCTCTTGCTGAGGAGAGCTGGGCCATGTTCCAAGAAAGCACTCATATCCTCAGTACAGCAACTCAGCCTGAATGGGGCTTTGAAGGCTTTCACTTATCCTATCGTTCGGGATTGCATGTTTCCACTTGGAGTAAGGAAGAGAGAAGGAGAGAATAATAAGTACAATGAACTGGCAGAAACTTTTGATGAGTCAATGCATTTCTATTTTTCAGCTGAATGACTTTTATTTTTCTATTTCTTCTTTTAATTGCTCTCCTTTTATTACCCTTTCTCTCACGGCAGTTTCTAAGAATCATTCCAGAGAGCCACTCTGCTTTGGAACAAGATACTACTATTAAGCTCTCAGGCTCGGTACAGCAGGCAGAGGTCTATTTTCTTCCCCCTGCCTTCATCTTGTCTAATATGTGTCTGTATGAACACTGTTCCTCTATAGTAATAGGCTCTATAGAGGTGCCAAAAGAGGGGGAAATCATGAGAAAAAGAAAAGTGGCCAGAAATGATTCCTTGTCAGAGGCTGGATTTGATGATTCATCAAACTCCACACACATTATTGGACCAGGCAGCCTAGATTAGCAGCAAGGACACAAGATTGAGAATCTAGAAAACGGACTCCCAGTTCCTGCTCTGCCAGGCATGTAATGCTCTCCATTAGGGAAATGAAAGACAATCACACCCATCCTCTTTTTAGTCACAGGGATATAAGACTTTCTGTTATCACTCCCTGTTCCAGCCTCCCTAGTCCTTCGTACCTTTCCGTGGTATTTATCACATTTTGGAGGCATTTTTCATTATTTATGAAAACATCAACTCCTTTGCTAGATCCTTGAGGGTAAGGCATATATTTCATTCATCCTGTATCTTTTTCAGAACCTTGAACATAATAGGCAATGAAAATAATGCCTGTTGAAGTAAAGTGGATTGAATCATTGTCTCACCTTTGATGTACTTTGAGGTTTTTGTAAAGCACGCAAACAAACAAAAAGAAACAATTTGATACTTTTACCACAGAGACAAGGAAAAGTAGCTACAGAACAAAAAAGACAATTCTTCCTTCTGCCAACATAAAGAATTACCTGATAGGTTAAGTGACTTTCCCAAAGCTAGCGAGAAAAAAACCCAGTATTTAAATCCAGATTTTCCCAAATTCAAGTGTAGCAAGCCATCTCGTACAAGAAAAAGTAAGGAGAAATAATGTAACTCTAAGAGAAATTTAAAGTCATATTGTATATCCCAAATATCCTCAAATGTTTGAAACTTTTTCCTAGTAAATTATATTGCATGACCAAGAAGTAGGTATTATAAATACCTACAATAAAGCCAAGTGGCTTTATTGAGCTCTTAAACTAGGTGGCATAAAAGAATCACAGATTGCTCTGATGATTCAGTAGCTGATGGATGGGAAAATCCCAAAGCTATTGATCCAAGTAAACTCGCAGGCTGTCTGTCCCTATTCTTCTAGCTCAGTAGCCTTGGTCATAGTTTACAAAATAACGTGCTGTCTTCTTTGAAGTGGTATCATTCTCAGGTACAATGAAACAGTTAGAAAGATATAAGGATATTTCACTTTATCCAGCAGCAAGGGAAGATGATAGACAGAGATAGATAGATAGATAGATAGATAGATAGATAGATAGATAGATAGATAGATAGGTAGGTAGGTAAGTAGACAGGCAGGCAAGCAGACAGACAGACAGACAGACAGACAGATAGACAGATAGATAGATAGATAGATAGATAGATAGATAGATAGATGATAGGTAGATAGATAGATGATGGACAGATATAGATGATAGATAGATAGATAGATAGATAGATAGATAGATAGATAGATAGATAGACAGATAGATAGATAAATAGATAGATAGAAAGACAGAGATAACTATAACCTTGTTGTATTGGGCCAATTGTACAAATGCCCATAGGGTAAACTTGCTTTACATCCCATTTCTGTATTTACTCATTGTCATACAAAGGGGTATCACTCTATAATCAGAAAGACAATGATGAGAGTATTCATTTTCACTGTGTCATTCAGTGTACATGTTTACCTCCTATGTCTAGTCTTCACATGATATGGCTAAATCTCAATTTTGATTTATTTTTGACAGCCTAGCACAACACCTGGAGTCAGAGGACATAGGTTCAGAGGTTGGCTATCCTTCTTAGGATCTATGTGACCCTGGGCGAGTCATTCCATTTCTTTGCCCAGGTTCCTCATCTGTAAAATGATGAGGGTGGTCCATATGACTTCAGACCCTCCTTCCAGTTCTAAATCAACTCCATGATCTTATATTATATCCTTTCATCCTATCATTACTGTGTTAAAATATGTGAATATAGAAGCACAGAAAATACAAAGATTAGTCTAAGGATCGCCAGGAAAATCAGCAATGAAACAAGAACCTCAATTCCTGAATTAATTGTTTCTTTAGAGAGAATCTATTTCAACCTTCAGAAATATATCAATGTCTTATCTAGCCTTTAGAAAACGTCCATAATATACAGCTAGGTAGGGATAAATTCAACAAATATCAATTAATTCCTTTCTCCGTGCAAGGCATTTGGATTCATTTCATTATGTGTGTATATGTATGTGTACGTATATGTGTGTATATGTATGTGTACGTATATGTGTGTATGTGTGTGTAAATATATATAACATATATACATACATAAACACATATGCACATATACATGTACATTGAGAGAGAAACAATAAAATTATAAATGTTTCTCACTCATTATGAGTAGGTTTTTCATTAAGATCTTTTTCTTCCCTTTCCATCAGGAGCACTAAATTCAACAACTCAGTCCAAAACGTATTTGTTACATATGTGGCAAGAAAAAATCGATTCTTTTAAGGCAGGGGCTATTTTACTTTTCGTTTTTGCATAGCCATCCCTAGCATAATAACTTGTATTGTTCTTGAATTTAATTAAGAACTTGTAGATTCTTAATAAATATGTTTAATTGAATTAAATTGTGTTGAATAACACAATTCAAAGAAGGCTTCCAACATGTTGGATAACCCCCTATGGAGAACTTATGGTAGGACGGGTTCGGATAACTTGCACTCTGCATCCTTTGAAGGACACTCCCAGATCGATGAGATTAGATATACTTTAGAGTATGCTAGGCATGGAGCAAAACAGAAAGTTTAGATTAAAATTAAAGGTCCATGTCCTCTTGGGGCTTATAGGCTAATAAGGAGGTGGGAGACATACATAAATAACTAACAAACAAACACAACTTGAATGCCTAAAAGAAATTCAATCAAAGTTCTGGGTGGCTTCCAAGAGGACAAAGGGCTGTGACTACAAGGAACAGAGAGCCTTCATTGGAAAACGTTTAATTTAAAATATAGCTAGAAATTCAATAAGGAGACCAGAGTCATAGTAAAGGAAGAGTGGAGAGAGAAACAGAATATTCCAGGCATAGGGAATTGTGTAAGGAAAGCGACATAGTGGATAATTAGTACCTGAGTGTTGTAAAAGTTTCACTCTGAGTAAGAATCGGAAGAATAAAGAAGCAGTAAGTATTCCTGGTCCCTAACCCTGTCATAAGAGTTTTTGTAGCTCTCTGGATATGGACTGGATGCTCAAGAGTAAGGTGTGTGTTGTTGTCCATTCCTGGGAGGCTGAACTTTAGGCAAAGATCCCATTTGTCCAGCAGTTATTGGAGTAGCTAATCAAAGAACCAGGAACAAATATTCCATTATGGAAAAGCCCATTAAAATGAGTTGATCTCTAGGCTCAATAGTGCTAGATATTGGTATGCCTAAAGTAACAAAACTCAGGCATTTTCCTTCTCCCTAAGAAGAGAAATACAGGAAATTACAACAAAAGAGTGGGAATATCAAGCAGACAAAGACGAATATAACAGGAGGGGCTTGTATTTAAATGATTTCTAGCATTCCTCTGTGCACTGACATCTATGATCTATGAACCAATAAGATATTTATTATGTGATATTGAAAACAAATGTAAAAGAATTTAGAGGAGGGACAGATCAGTGCGAGTATTATAGTTATGTGTGGTATTTCAGCACCTGGGCAGTGATATATTTTTAGCAGTAAATTTTGATATGTTCTTCAAAATATTCTGTTGCTAATTCATTGAGTGGGTCAGAAGTGTACCTTTGTAAAGACTGTGTATTGGCATGGAAAAATAGCTTAGCACATGGCACTTGTCATGAATTACAAAGGAAAGTAAGGGCACCGTAAGTAAAAGTCAAGGGCAGGAAATAGGAAATACATTCATTTAGGTGAAAAGGATGATATTTAAATGAGGTGACCAGATATCTTAATTTGGTTGAAAAAGTGCTAGTCTTCCAGCGGCCTGGATCCAGTGTATAGCTATTTAGAGAACGTGAATCTATGGCATTACCTTTGTCTTGTATGTTCCCCTCTGTAAAACATGTCAGAGATCAAGAATATTTCTTTTTTTTCCCCTCTAGATTTGCCCTGTGCTCCAAGAAAGGAGTTGTATGCTTCAAGTTTAAGCAAATTACCAAAGCACAGTAAAAGGCTTGCAAGCTACCATTTCACCAATGCACTTTAGACACAGTAATTCTTTCGGAAAGAGATTTATTCTATAGGTCTGACAAATGCTTCTGGTGGAGTAAAGAACTGAACACTATGAAATTAGATTGCATTCTCTTCTAGATTTAAGATTTTAAATCTTTGATATAATAAAGGGATATTTAAGAAAGGGTTACTTAAATGACATTGAAAATTAGTGTAAAAGGTGAGGGCCTTGACTCTTTCTCATCCAGACTTATTCTAGACCCAGTCAAGTAATATTTGTTGAGTCTCATCTGGAGCCAGTACACCTACCCAGAAGCAGCACCTAACTGATCTTTCCTGCTACAAAGCAATTCCATTCTGATTGAATCAAAATATCTGCCTCGAATGAATTTGGGGAATATGGAAAGTAGGAGTTGCATAAGGCTAAGTAATCCCCAAGGTAAGTAAAACACATAACTCAGAAGCTTGGCTTACTGAGAAAATCCAGGGACATTCAAAAAATGAGGAATGACAGGAATTTCATTCAATTCAATAAGCAGATGATGCCTTCAGGAATTCTTTGGAGTGGTAATAGCCACTTAATTACAAAAAAATTTCTCTGTCCTGTTGGCCCTCTGCTTATGGGAGAACCAGAAGGATGCACCACACTCAATCCTTTCCTTTATTGGAATCCACTTACATTAGAAGACTCCAATGCCTCTTGTTAGGAACCTAGTATCCAGATAATTTAGGGCTCCAAGCCCTGATCCTCAGTGCCTAGGATATAATTGAAAAGAAAAGGATTGGAACCTTCTCATTATAAAACACCCATGATTTTTGGACACAACTTACAGATGGAAAACAAGTATTATTTTAGCCACACCTGTAGTCCAATGTCCAAGGTCTTTGTGTGCCTTTTCCTTATCCTGCCAAATATTCTCCCAAATACCTTGTTTTTTCTTTATCAATCAAGATGACCTAGAAAGAAAGAGTCGTGAAAGTGGTCAGCAGCTTTGGAAGTGGCAGGACTTTTCTGGGTGGCAGTTTCATCTTCAATATGAAAAGGCTGGGTGAGACCTCTGAGACCTTTTCCAACACTAAATTCGATGTGACTTCTTGTTTACTGGGTTTTAAGTTAGCTCACATAAACTCCATCTTCTTTTCGTATTAGAACTGTTCAGCCAGACCCAATCTAGCCCCAACTTGACTAAAAAACTGATTTTGGTAGAAGAAAGTAAGAATATTTTTAATCCATTATGGACATTTGTAGCCACCAAGTTAAAATGTTAGAGAAGGGCCTAAGGCATAGTACATAGAGAAGGCACTTGGAATTAGAAAGACATGGATTATAATCTTGTCTCAGACATTTCCTATCTATATGATCTTGAGCCAGTCACTTCCCTCCTCTCTACCTCAGTTTCCAGGAAATTGGACTTAAATTGTCCTAAAGTCCTTCTCAGGTCTAAGTCTATGATTTTATGAGTAATGCATTGAGATAGCAATGCCCTGGCAGCAACTTTAGGGCATTTTATGAATGATCCAGAAATTACTTGGATCCTAGGCTCCTATCAAGAGGCACAGAGTCTTCTATGTAAGTCAGTTCCAATAAACACTTGTTGAAAGGAATGAGTGTGGTGCATCCTTCTGGTTCTCCCACAAAGTGAGAGAAACCAGAGCTCTAAAGTGTCTGCCCTTCCCAGTCAGAAAAGAGTCACCATAATGTTCCCCATAGTGTCTACTTTTATCCCCATAAAATCATGCTTCAGGGGTGGCTAGGTGGTGCAGTGAATAGAGTATTGGCCCTGGAGTCAGGAGTTCAAATCCAGCCTCAGACACTTAACACTTACTAGCCGTGTAACCTTGGGCAAGTCATTTAACCCCAATTGCCCTGCCTTCCCCCTGCAAAACCAAAATAAAAATAAAATAAAAAATAAAAATAAATCATGCTTCACCATAAGGGGAATATACAAGTGTTACTACTCTTCCACCCACTCTAGGGAGGCTTTTTTAAAATGCAGGACTGAGGAAAGACAGATACTATGTTTGGATTAATAGTCAGTGCCCAGGTGCATTGTTGTGTAAGCCTACCTGCCTATTCCAGATCTTCATTCAGGATTTCCTCTTCATTTGAAACTCTCATCCCTATCAAACTTATCATGTCTTCAGACTTTAAGAATGAACCCTGAATCTTACCCTCATTTACGGACTTCATTAATACTTACTCTCTACTATCTGTCTCTGAACTATGGGTCTTGGTCTTTAGCCTGAGTACATTGAACATCAATCTTTATGTTTTCTCCTTCTTGATTTGGACCTCTGAAGCTTAACCCCCTGCAAGCCTCTATCTGGCCATCCAGATATTGCCTCTTCCTGTAGCCTTTATCCAATTTGGAATTTTGGATGCTGCTGCTGGCACAATTACTCAAAAGTTCTAATTCTGGTCTATAATTGTTCGATCTGCCTGTCTACCATGCCTTATTCCAAGTTTTAGTACTCCTCTGGTCTTCAGCTTCTCATGATGAAGTGGTGGTAGACATATTTCTGAACCCTAGCCATTTGTCTATGGATTGAACCCCACATAGCCACAGCTAAGCTCCTAAACAATATTTGGGGTGGAGAGGGAAGTTAAAATTAATTCAAGTATTTTATTTCATATTCCAATTTATAGATGTTTTTAATTATAAATATACCACTAACTTAAGGTTTCTTAATATCAATTCCCTTCCACTTTTTTGTTTGCAAACTAACATTAATCTTAGCAAATAAAAAGCAAACCAATAAAACATACATGTTGCCTACCTTATATACTATAGCAACAGGATTCCATTTTAACAAGGTGAAATTAAAGCATACTAAACTTTTATGTCCCATCAAGCTCATTAAAATGGATTTCTAGCTGTAAACAATTTACAGTAGAATATTATTTCTCCAAATTAATAAGGAGAAGAATTCACAATGAAAAGACAAATACTAGATAATCGACCAAGAGGTAATCTTCTGGTCATTTCATCACCTGTAATAGCAAGTTCTAGGGAGAATGAGAAATAATCCAATGATTTCATATCCACCATACTATTTCCCAACAGAGCAATTTAATTTTCTAATAACAAGATTAATATATTATAATCAAACACCAGTGCAATATTATAAAATCTCTCCATAATATAGTTTATGGCCTCACATTTCTAACATTATTCCTATAGAATAGGATGCCCTCTCTAATATTGTTTCATCTAATGCCAGGTTTTCAGGGATCCAGTCAATGAATGGTTAATTCACTGTAATTGTAAATACTCAACTTCCTCTAAGTTATATCTCACAGTGGTTCTTAATATATTATTTTGTGTTAGCGATCAAGAACATTTCTTGAAAAGCAAAACAAAAGTTGTCTTCTAAATGAAACCACCACCAACAAAAAAGAACAATGTGATTAACAATGTAATTCATATTGGTTTTAAGAGATGAACAGTGGATAGAGTGCCGGTCCTGGAGTCAGAAAGATTTATCTTCATGAGTTCAATTCCAACTTCATACAATTACTAGTTGTGTACACTAGGTGCTCCCAGCCTGCAGATCACAGGGGGGCCAAGTGACCATTCAGAGGCTAAATGCTCTTGCATTAACCTGCCTGGATTGGGATCATGGTCTTGGGTGGTGATCCTGAGGTGGCATGACCAGTGAGCCAAAGCTAGTGGGAGTTGCAGAGACAGCCCCCTAAAGCCCTGGCAGCTGTGAAAACCCCAGCAATTTGGGACAAAGCTCTCCCCTCTGACAGCAGAGTTCTACTGAGCCAAAAAGTCAAGTAATTGACAACATGAAAAGTCAAAGGGAGCAAAGCAAGCACAGCCATCCAACTTTAGATTCCTTTTTAGGTGACAAAAAGGATCAAATCATGGAACAGGAGGAAGACAACAGAGTCAGAACAACTGCACCAAAAGCTTCCAAGAAAAATATAAACTGGTTACAGGCTATAGAGGAACTTAAGAAGGATTTTGAAAACCAAATAAGAGAAGTGGAGGAAAAATTGGAAAGAGAAATGAGAATGGTACAAGAAAATCATGAAAAGAGAGTCAACAACCTGACTGAAGAAAATAACACCTTACAATAGATTAACTCAAATGGCAAAAGAGGCCCGAAAAGCCAATGAGGAGAAGAATGCCTTAAAAAGTCGAATTTGCCAGATGGAAAAAGAATCTCAAAAGCTTTCTGAAGAGAATAATTCCTTCAGAATTAGAGTATAGCAAATGGAAGCAAATGACTTTATGAGAAATCAATATACTATTAAACAGATCCAAACAAATGAAAAAATAGGAGGCCAACGTAAAATATTTCCTTGAAAAAAACCACTGACCTGGAAAATAGATCCAGGAGAGACAATTTAAAAATTATTGGACTACCTGAAAGTCATGATCAAAACAAGAACCTAGAATCATCCTTCAAGAAATTATCAAGGAAAATCGTCCTGATATTTTAGAATGAGAGGGCAAAATATTTTAGAATGAGAGTAGAACAAGTGGGATAGGAAGGAGGGCAAAATGAAAGAATTCACCAATCACCTCTTGAAAAAGATCCCAAAAAGAAAACTGTTGGGAATTTTATAGTGAAGTTCCATAGTTCCCAGATCAAAGATCAAATATTACAAGATGCCAAGAAGAAACAATTTGAATACTGTGGAAACACAATCAGGATAACCCAGGATCTAGCAGCTTCTACATTAAGGAATTGAAGGACCTGGAATATGGCATTCTGGAGATCAAAGGAGCTAGGATTAAAACCAAGAATCGACCTACACAGCCTAACTAAGTATAATGTTTCAGGGGAAAATATGGTCATTCAATGAAGTGGAGGATTTTCAAGCATTCTTGAGGAAAAAACCAGAACTGAAAATTTGACCGTCAAAAGCAAGA
Organism: Pseudocheirus occidentalis; assembly: GCA_028646575.1. NCBI lineage: Eukaryota > Metazoa > Chordata > Mammalia > Diprotodontia > Pseudocheiridae > Pseudocheirus > Pseudocheirus occidentalis. The sequence continues at coordinate 340,524,185 of CM053594.1, read as the reverse complement.
AGCATGAGAAGGATAACATAGAAAAGAATTAATAAGGAACTTATCAAAGTTGAACTATTTACATGCCAAAACGGAAAAACGATAATTGTAACTTATGAGACTTTTCTCAGTATGAGGATAGGCGAAGGGAATATAAATGTATATGTGTGTGTGTATACATACAGATATGTCTATATAAAAGGGTATATATGAGTATGAATACATATGTGAGTGTGTATGTACATATGTGTGTACATAGACAGAGAACACAAGATCAATTGAATAGGAAGGGATGATATTTAAAACATGAAATTGAGAGATGGGAGAGAAATAGAATGAGAGGAGATAGGGAGAGACAAAATGGGGTTAATTATCTCATATAGAAGAGGCAAGGGATAACTGCTACAATGGAGGGAAAGAACAGGAAGGCAAAAGGGACTCTATCATTACTCTCATTGAATTTAGCTTAGGCAAGAAATGGCATACAATCTAATTTGGGTTTCTTGCCCTGCAGGAGAGTAGGGGTGAAGGGGATGAAAGGGAAGGTGATGGAGGGGAGGGCAGGTTGAGGGGGAGGGTTGTTAGAAGCACACACTTCTGTAAAGGGACAGGAACAAAGTGGAGAGTAGAACAAGTGGGATAGGAAGGAGGGAAATACAGTCAGTCTTTCACAATATGTCTATTGTGGATATGTTCTGTGTAACTACACATGTAAAATGTATTGAATTGCTTGTCTTTCCAGTTGGGGTGGGTGATGAGGAAAGAAGGGAAAGAATCTAGAATCTAAAGTTCTAAAATAAATATGTGTGTGTGTGTATACACACATATACATACACACACATATATATACATATATATACATAACTGTTATTATTATTTACATGCAGCTGGATAATAATATACAAGTACTGGAGCAGGAAGATCCATCTTGCCCTACTCGAAAGTCAGAGGGGGGAAGGGGAGAGAACATAGGAGAGAACAGATTGGGGGAGGGGATATACAGTGGAATTGCTGTTTGGAGGTGGTAGGTGGGGGAAAGACAGAGATAAAATTTGTAACTCAAAATCTCATGGAAATGAATGATGTAAACTAAAAATAAACAAAAGCTAATGGAATGCTATGTGCAATCAGTGCCTTCATTACCTTTCCTACTACTTTTTTCTTAATTCTTTTCAGTCTGGAAGAATTTCAGCCAAAATTTCCCCCTGAAAATTTCCCAATAGTCTTTAATGGATAAAGGTAAGGGTCTTTTCTTCTGTCTTTCTCTTCCTTGACCTCTCTGCAGCCCTTGATGCTATCTATTGCCCTCTGCTTGGTATTCTCTTCTCTCTAGGCTTTCACTGTTCTCTCCTGGTTCTTCTATTTTTCTGACCACTCCTCAGTCTATTTTGATGGATCTTCATCCTACACTGGGTATCCCCCAAGAGTCTCTCTTTAGTTCTCTTCTCCTGTTACACTTTGCCTTCACTTGGTGATCTCATCAAAGATCAAGGATTCATTCATTATCTCTATACTGTGGAAATACAATCAGGATAACCCAGGATCTAGCAGCTTCTACATTAAGGAACTGAAGGACTTGGAATTTGGCATTCTGGAGATCAAAGGAGCTAGGATTAAAACCAAGAATACCTACCTAGCAAAACTGGGTGATGATTATCAGTTCTGTTTATCTAGCATTAATATCTCCACTGACCTCCATCCTCTCATCTTCAACTCCCTATTGGAATCTCAAACCGAATGCCTTGTAGATATCTTAAACTTAACATTTCCAAAATTGAACTCATTATTTTCCTCCCCCAAAACCCTTTTGACCCTCTTCAAACCTTTCCTCCTATTACAATCAAAGGTATCACCATCCTCCAAATCAACTACGCTTAGGTATTTTTGACTCCTCAGTCCCCCCTCCCATGTTGTAGCAGCAAGCAACCACCCTAGCATACCCGGAATGGCTGCTAGCACTAGTTCTTATATCTGCTTTTCTAAAGGAAAGCAATTCAAAAATGGGTTAACAATCTTACTTTAATCAATCAAACATATATCATTTACCTAGTTCAGGGGGAAAAATCAGCACCCTGAACTTCAGAGAATGCAAACAGAAGTTACAAGCAGACAGAGAAACAGATCAGCAGACAGCGCTTCCAGCTGTCTGATCATTACATCCATACCTAGTGAGTTACCAGAGAGAGAAGCACCAACATCTGGGTTTTCAAAGTCGGGGGGCTCAACAGCTGCCCACAATCTCATCTGGTCAAATCAACAACTCTTCCCAAAGTGAGCTCCAAAGCAAAACCTCACATCAGGGTATATATAGCCTTGTCCTGGATCAGAGAATGTCACAGGCCTCTTGGTGCACTGCCCAATCACAAAGTAACAAGGTGTAGGCATTCCTGAAAAACAAGCCTCGCACCACAGGCGCTATGTGACCACATTCAGCGTGTTACGGGACAGAGTATCTTTTCTTTTTTATGTAATAAATTGTATTTGTTTTCTTGTTTACATCGTTCATTTTCATGATATTTTTTAGTTACAAATTTTCTCCCCATCTTTCCCCTACCCCACCCCCAAAACAACGATCCCACTGTGGAGCCTCTCCCCTGGTCTGCTCTCTAACTTTATGGTAGGGCAGGGAGGGTCTCCCTACCCCAGCCCCTGTATATCTTGACTCCTAGTTGCAGGTATTGCAGAGCTTTAAATTCTAGATTCTTTTGCTTCCTCCCTTGTCACCCAC
>CM053594.1:340493662-340520978 GCA_028646575.1 Pseudocheirus occidentalis | reverse complement strand
ACATTATATACCTATATGCATATAATACATATAATATACATGTATGCAGATAACATAGTCGATGTTTAATGTTTAATAAGCTCACAGTTGGTTCTTGAAATGTTATAAGGTGTTCCCCATCTTTTTTTTTAAATACAAAAAAATAACCTGCCTTATTTCTGTCACCTGACTTTTTGAATTTCCTTAGCATCAAAATTACCCACATACTTTAAAGTCCCTGGATCAGTGAACTTTTAACCTGAATGAGAATTAGTGAAAATATTTTTCAGCTTTAAGCTAGTTGGCATCCTTGGCTACTTTAAAGGTTTACATTTTTTGAAAGCGTGTATTAGATATAATTTATTTTGAAGTCCTGAAAAGAAACTTTGGTGATTTTGGAGAATGGATGATGCATGATCTATAAAATAAGTAATATACTTTTGGGAAGCTGTCCTGGTACTGTCTTTCCTTTATTTTTTTAGGCCAACCAAGGTTGTGACTTGCCCAGGGCCACACAGCTAGTAAGTGTCTGAGCCTGGATCTGAATTCATGTACTTCTGACTCTAGGGCCAAGTACTCCACCCATTGTGCTACCTAGCTGCTTTCTTAAAGTCATGTTTAAAGGTCAAGACTATTTTTAATTTTATAACTGTTAAATTACAAAAATAGACTGAATAGCAAAAACATGATTATTCATTATATGATATGTCCTTTCTCTTAGACATTAAACATTGTGCGCCAACCTTGAAACTCCATTTTGAGATGTAAACAATCAGTCCCTACTGCTCTTGATGCTGTGCCTTAATAACTGAACTATATCCTAAATCTTTGATCAAGCCCCACAGTAAAAAATATTGTATGCTTTTATGTTTAGGTGAGATCTTTAGCCAGACTGGTTAATTAAGTGCTTATTAAGACAGTAAAAACCAATCCTTCCACCTGGGCTCTCACTCTTCTGCACACCATCTGATGGACCTGAATTTTGGCTGATGGCTAGGAACATCCAAAGCTGCCAGCCTCAGGTTTTATGCCCCTCATTCTGTCCCCTGCCATATGCCCCAACAATGTTGCCACCCCTCACCCAATACACACACTTCTTGGCTTTCATTCAACCTCATTCTGGCTGCCTGACTTTCAAACTTATTTGCCCTAGTCCTTTCAAGTAAATTGGGTTGTAAAGTGTGGGATAACATGAGAAGTAGGAATGCCACAAAGAGAGAAAAGTCCTAGATTTTATACATAGGTAGATTGGCAGCTAACTATATGGCATTATTTGAGGAATGATGAGAAGGTCCTATAAACACAAACATATCTCTTATTTTCCTGTAGATGTATGAACTTCTACAATTATAGGCATATTCCTTTGGTTTAAGGTGCTATCTGAATTAATATTTTCTTACAGACAAATATTCTTGAGAAGTAAAAAAACAAAACAAAACCACACATTAAAGTGTTACCATCAATTACCAGCCATTAATAGAAGAGCAATGTGAAGCCACCAAGATGGATGTGTACCCAGTGCCAATGCCTGTCGTTTCTGCATGGCCATTAAGTGCTTTAGTACACTGCAAACCTAAAATGAGTCAGCACTGATATCTGAGAAGTATAGGACTGTGTTAGTCAAGCACTAAAGCCACTCAAAAGAAATTGGCTCTAATGGGCACGCAAATGTTTTAAAACCAGCTCTCTGGGTGGGGAGGGGGGGAGGAAATATATGAATGACAAACTTTTATTTCCCCATCACTTTTTTAATTCCAGAATTCAACAAAACATTAAATCAAGGCCTGATTTGTAGAATTTGCTGATTTCCTAGGTATAAATGCTCACACTGACATTTTATAATTGACTCTTAGTTCCAACATACTCTTCTCTCCTAATTTACATAGGAAAGACTAGATGAATGAAGAATGCATATTAGACACATTAGGATAAACAATCAGAAAAACAGACCCTTGAGTAAATCTAACAGTATACATGACTTGGACAGACAGTGCAAATATATTCCTAGAATCAGTCCTTCTCAGAGAGGCAGTATGGCATAAAGTATAGAGTGATGGGGTATGGGGGGAGGTAGAGGGGAGCCAGGTGGTGCAATGGATACAGTTTTGGACCTGACATCAGGAAGACTTTTCTTTCCCAGTTCAAATCTGGTCTTAGACACTTGCTAGTTGTGTGTTCCTGGGCAAGTCACATCACTCTGTTTACCTCAGTTTCTTCATCTGAAAAATGGTCTGAGGAAGGATACCATATCCCAGGATATTAACAAAACTTCTGAAATGGATACAGCACTGGAGGAAAGGAAAGAATACCACTCTAGTATCTCTACTGAGAAGACCTCAAATGGGGTCATGAAGAATTGGACATGGCTGAAATAAATGAACAACAGCAAGTGGAGTAATGAACCTTCAAGTCAGGAAAATCTAGGTTTAAACCTTGTCTCAGGGAAATCAGTCTGCACTTGGGAAGCTATATGGTAGAGAATGTAGAAGTAGCGCACATATTACCAATCACGACTTGTATATGAGAATAAGTATAAAAGTCATAATCAATGACATGCGTATTAGAAAAGTTCTTGGTTTAGTCATGATGCGAGTAAGGTCGATGGTTCAAACATTGCACTATTAGCACCCACAAAATACTGAAATAATTCACAGTAAGACCTTCAATGCACTGTGTTGATTTTCTGTGGAACATTCATGGAAATACATACACGTAGTGAGAATATAACAGGAATTCCAATCTGTACTCATTCACGGATACATTCACCAGAGCTTCCTAAACTAGATGGAATCTGGAAACTTAATTAAAAAAATGTATTTCAATGTCATTGGTTTCCTTTGTAGATCTATATATTTGATTTTATGCATATATATGCATTATGATTTTAAAATATTATTCTGAGAAGAGGTCTACGTATTTCTTTAGAATGCCAAAAGAACTCCTTAGTCAAAAAAGGGTAAGAAGTTCTATACAATTCCATTAAAAATATTGGCGAATTGAAGTTCTGTTTTCTGATACTTGAATTTGAAGGAATTTCGGACAATGAAAGGACCATGAACAGTGGTTGAAAGGCCTTAGTCTAGTTCACCTGGAAAAGACTTAGAAAACAAACATGTTTGTCTTCAAGTATATAATTAACTGTTATAGAAAAGAGAGGTTAAACTTATTCTGCGTGGTTCATAGGACAAAGGAGGAACTATCAGAAGTTGGAAGGAAGCAGATTTTCACTGAGTTTAAGTAAAACCAGAGTCCCAAATCTCATTGGTATGAGCCTCTCCTCAGTGATAGAAGTCAATGCCCTGCACCCGCCTGTTGTAAGGGTTGAGAGGAGTGGGTGAGAGCGGAGAGATGAGGAGGATAATTTCTCTAAGTGCTTGAGTTTCTTGATTCTCTTCAGGGTCTTTGAGTGACTTCAGTTTCTTTGGTCTTCCAGTGCAAAAGCTGTTTTCGGCCTTCATTCTTAAAAAGGACCATGACATCAGGAAGATGATGCCACGATACGCAAGTGAATTGAACTTAAGTGAGGGAAGGTTGCGCAAAGTCACCAGTCTCACTCTCTTCTCTGGAGCCATCTGGATCCAGTGACAAGATATAGATCAGGATGACCTGAGATGGCCAGGGCTGCAGTGGGAGACCTTGGCAGCTTGGAGAAGGAAAATTCCAATCTCACTTCAAGTTACTAAGTGGAAAATAAGACTGGGAAAAAGCTGACGGGGAGGAACTGGTCGTCTCCAGCATGTCACTATCCCCCAGTGGCTTTGGGGAATTTCCCCTTAGGAGAGATTTAGAATTTGTCTTGGTTGAGTTAAGTTACCTAGTTTCTAGAGAGAGAGCATGCCTTCACTCTGCATTATCTGATATAGATCCTCCTATGCAGACATTTTCTGATTTTGCTACCGACTTGGATAAATGGGTTTCTTTGCTACCTATTATGTGTTTCTTTGAGGAACTGGTGTTTTGTGGGTAGACAGTAGGTCCTTGACTATAAAGCTTGGGGTCCTGCTTCCCCACATTAATGAATAATGATCACATTTTGCTTTACTCTAATAACCATATCTCCTAGACTAATTATATTTAAGGGAGCAGATAGATATATTTCTAGTCCTGGATGTACTCCCTCTCTCTGAGAAGAGCAGAGTGGACCAGAGTCTGGCCAACCTCCTGCTTCCTCTACTGGCTTTAAATCCTATGAATCTATATTAGAGTAAATTAGCTCGTCAGACTGACTGGTAAACAGGATAGGCAAAATGTAATTAGGGACAAATATGCTGACAATTCAGGTCAGCAGGAAAATAGAATAGAACAATTTCTGGAGAGGGAAGGATTGGATGCCATGGGGCAGCCAGGAAGTAGCGTAAGGACCTTGTGAAATGGGGGACAGACAGAACAGAGTCTGTTCCTTTGTCCTAAGAACAGAGTTAGGTGGAGAAAAAAGTAAAATCCAATTGCAAATGTTTCCATTATGTTGTTTCATCTTTCACGGTCATTTCTTTGGTTTTGATTTAAAGATCATATGTAAACCACAATAATGTAATAAATATGTAGATTTATTTAAATTTTTGAACATATATTTTATAGGTGCATATATATATATATATATATATATATATATATATATATATATAAATGATATGATGGATATGTAATCATTACATTCAAAGACAAAGAAATTGCCACAAAAGATGAAAAGGTTAGAACAATATGTCAAGATAGGTATAGATATGCTGCATTTGGAAGTGGGGCATCACGTAATTTGAATGTTTTAGAATTTTTTTTGCTAATGAGTAGAACTTTGGAAATTCGAGTTGTTTTGAAACATTTTGCACTCTTCAGATGAATGGCATTGTTCTGAACTTTTTATGTTTCTGAATTTCATCAAATAAGTACACCAATTAATCAAATTGCATCTTAAAATATGTTTCTTTCACCTTATTAGCGAATGAACTGACTGTCTCCATGTGTATAAGACACTGTATCTAATTTTTCAAACTGACCCAAAGGACAGTATAAACCTTTTCAGGTTTTTACCAACTGATGAGCATTTAAAGTGCATACTCATCTCCATTGGTATTTGATAAACATTTCTCTGCAGGAAGAGTACTATGTTATATTTCTCTAACATTTTTCATCCAAGGATTTTTAAATGTTTTCAAACACAAACTAATGTCACCAATCTTGAGAATACCTACACTGAGATGGCAAGTAGAGATATCCCTAACTAAATTATTTTTGTAAATGATGATTTTTTATTGATACTTTGGGTGTCATTTGAAGAAGTGGACTGTTTAAGGTTGTATGTTTTTTTTCCTTCTCAGTTTTGGTCAACCCATCATTTATTTCCCTTTTCTTTTTCTTCCCATATTCATCTCCTTTCTACATAAGGATTCTTCAGATCTCAAAGTTGTATAGCTCAAATTCAAAACCATCATGTTTCCTAAATCGTCAAGGTCTACAGAGACATTTTTGTCTCCTGCTCTGGCACATGTGGCCTACCACAATTTCTTTCAGCCTTGTCTTTCCACCACCTTATAATGAGTCCCCAGTGGCATTCAGTTACTAGTTGGGCTGTCATCCTCAAGTTGGCATTTTGTGTTCTTTGCTGTTGTGTTCCTCAGCATGTGTTTGTTAGGGGGGCTATTTGCTAACAACTGATGAAATCTCACCAGCATTATACTTCTCAAAAATGAGTTTGCTTTGATGATCAAGATGCTGTGGAACCTTTGGGAATAGGGTGAATAATAATATCAGCATTTAGTTCCAGACCACCTGTCTATGACAAAGGGCTGGGGAGCTAAGACTTCTCTGAGATATACAAAGCATGGAGGAATAAAGGAGAAAAGAAGGATAAAAATGTGCCTCTTTCCAATGTAGATTTTCTTCAGAGCTGGTGACAGTTTATCCCAAGTGATTTGTCGCCTGACAATATAATCTGTAGACTATCCTGTTTGTGTCACATGCTCTCCAGAGTCAAAGCTAACACCTTCTCAACTAAGAATTTGATTGGAACATGAAGGTTAAAACCAATGCAAAGGAAGAAAAAAAATGAAGAATGCATTAAGATTAAAAAAAAAACCTGATACTAATCCGTCCCCAGATTTGCTGACATTTGTGAAATGTTCTAAAAAATGGCATTTAAGTTTTTAAGGATAGAATTTAAAAGCAACTTGATTCAGTGGAAAGATTACTGGTCCTGCAGTCAATGGACAGGGGTTGGAACCTGTTTTTGCTCTTGATTCTTTCTTTGACCTTGGAAAATCATTGTTTATCTTGATATTATTTCCTTAATCTGTAAAAATGTGGGAATATACCCAGATAATCTCTTAAATTTCCTCCAGTTCTAAATTATATGATCCACTTAACTCCTTCATAAAATAATAGAATCCTCAACTTGAGAGGAACTTCTGAGATCTCTCAGTATAAAATGAACTTAAAGTGTGGCTCTTTTCTATGGCATTAATTAAAAGTGATTATCCACCATTTATTTAAAGGCCTTCATGAATGGGAAACTCAGTGACTCTTGAAACAGTCTGTTTCATTTCTGGACAGCTGTAGGAAGGCATCAAGCTATAGTGTCAAGATTACTATATTTAGTGTCAGAATCTTAGTTTTGCTTTGTAAGGAATTTATTGGAGGTGGGGGGAGAGAAGGAATGCAAGTTGAAGCCTTCTTGATTATGCTCCCATTATATAATCTTCCTTCAATGGTTTGGTGTTAGCTTCAAGGCAGTTTGTATGACAATGCAAGATGGAAGCTAAAAAGACCAATAAAGAGAAGCACATGAGCAGCCCCAGTGTGGAAAAAAAAAACAACAACATGCTGTCTACCACTGTAGCAAGTAAGAAGTAAAAGATTCATTTTCTCTAACTCAGAAAGGATTAAAGGTCAGTGTCCTTTATGACAGAAGGATGTGAGAGTATCTGACCATCACTGCCCGAGAAATCCCTTGGGGTGACACATGAGTGAAACTATGAAGCACATAAAACAAAATTAATAAAGAAATAAATATCAATATGTACCTAGAAGTGCCAGGTACTTTGATAGCTAGTCAGGACACAAGGACAAAAAGGAAACTATCTCTCCTCCCAAAGAACTTTCATTCTAATGAATGTGTAGAGTTTAAGTAAGCAACGTTTAAGAAAGTGATAACAATTTTCTGATGACCTCACTTAGACCATGGAACCCAAGCCTTCAAGCAGAAGCTGTAAAAGTAAAATGGAACTCCTTCAGATAGAAGCAACTTTGGATGGAGAGACAACTATGGAGGCAGAGTGACAGGCATCCGAAAAGAATGATGGTGGAGGTGGAGTTTCTGTTGTTGGCAGTTTCAAAAGTGGAACTGAAACAGCTGACAGCTGTAAGGCACAGCTAATTGTGACTGACAGAGTAGAGCTACTCTGGTAACTGAGGAAACAGTCTTGCTAAATGGACAAGAAGTTAACTCACCCCCCTGTCTCCCTGGAGTAAGGGGGTTAAGAATGAAAAAAAAGAGACAAAATTTCAGAATTGGAAAGAAAACTTCCATCATCAATTAATCCAATTCCCCAAATCCCCTCTACAAGAAAAAAAAGGAAATTTTACAAAGTGTCATATGGCTTTTGCGCCTCTGGTGAAGGAGAAACTGCTGCTTTGCAAAGCAGCCCTTTCCAGTTTTTGGGTAGCTTTTTATGTTAGGAAGCTTTTCTTCTTCTAGCAAGAATAATTTTGCCTGTTTGCAACTCTCGCTCCTAATTTGACTCTCAGGGGCAGTTTGAACAAATCAAGAGCCTCTTACTTATTGGAATATGGCCTGTTTGATATCAAATATAGTTTTTATTTTTTCTTTTCATGCCTATCACTCAGCACAGTACCCAGCTTGCTTAATACATACTTGTGCACTTCTTCCACAGGACAACTTATCACATACATAAAGACAGCAATCATGTTTTCCGTGACTCTTCTTTTCTCCAAGGTTAACATCACTTTTTAATTCAACTGACTTTCATGTTAAACTCAAATCTATTCACCATTCTGGATGCCTTACTCTAGATATTCTCAATTATTTATTATTCCTAAGTGGTATCACACAGAACCACTTTCAATAATCAGTTGTGTTTGGATCAAGGCAGAGTCCAGTGAACTATCACTTTCATGTTTCTGGAAAGCCTGCTTCTTGGTGTTTCTGAAGACTACATCAGCTTTTCCAACTGCCATTTTATATCATATTCATATTGAGCTTCCAATTCACTAAATCGTAATTCACTAAAGTGCACTTTTTTTGGACAAACTACTTTCTAGTCATTATTCACTACAATTTATGAAATTTATTACTGTGACTCAAGTGAAATATTTTAATTTACCCCCAATAAATTGGTTCCTATTAGATTCAGCCCACTTTTCCAGTCTATCTATACCATTGTGGATCATAATTCTTATCCAGGTTTCTGGTCATCTTTCCCAGCTTTGTGTCATATGCAAATTTGATAAGGATGCCTTCTATGTCTTTTCTTTCCTTCCTTCCTTCCTTTTTTCCTTCCTTGCTTCCTTTTTTCCTTCTTTCCTTCCTTCCTTCCTTCCTTCCTTCCTTCCTTCCTTCCTTCCTTCCTTCCTTCCTTCTTTCCTTCCTTCCTTTCGCCAACTGGCACAAAAGTCTGTGGAAGAACCTTTTTCATTGGTTTATGAGTGATTAAAAATATTTTGTCTTTCAGCGCCCTTCTTCATGATAAAGAGAGGAGTGGGGGAAGAGAGAGTTGAAAAGGATAGATTAGAGGGAGGTGTATATTTAATAGTCATAACTGAATATGATTGGGACAGTTACTTATAATACAGAGAAGCATTACAGAATAAATTAGAAAGCAGAATCCAATGAAATCATGTTAAGAGAAATCCTTAAACTAAAAATGTTAAAGTAGAATTAAAGTAGGAGTCTGAAAAATGGGGGTAAACATCATGTTACTGAATAAGGGAATAGAAAAAAAAAGGATTCAGTTAACAATTAAACAGGTAAAATACAACATTCTGAATAGTATCACAACCAAGGAATTAATTTCAATTACACCCACCTATATATGCACTCAGACACACATATACATCCGTGTGTGTATTTCCTGGATGGCACAGTATCTAAATGTTTAAAGCAAGGAATAATCAATATCCTTGAAAAAATGGAGTATACAAATAAAATATTTGTGAATCTCAAGGCACCTCTCCTGGACCTAGGCAAATCAAAACAAAAGATAAATAAGAAAAAAAAAGTCAAGGATCTGAATTCTTTAAAACTTAGATATAGCAGATCTCTGGAAATTATTTAATTGGACCAGAAAGAAGTATACATATTACTTGGCTGTATTTAGCACAGCAACAACAAGGACCATGGAATAGGGCATATAAATCTCACAAACAAGTGTAGAAAAGTAGAAATAGCAAATATATTTGTCACTAACTAGAACACAATAAAATTATATTCAATAAAGGATTTTGGAAGAAAGGAATAAAAATTAGAGAATAAATAAATTAGATATAGTTTGTGGGTTAAAGAAAAAGTCATAGAAGAAATATACAGTTTCATCCAAGTAAATGACAAGAATGAAACAACCCTAAAAATTGAGGGATTCCATTAAAGTGAAAATTTTATATTTCTAAACAATAACACTAAAAAAAGACAGAAGAACAGGTTAATGAACTGAACTTGCATCTAACAGGTGAACACCAAAAGCTTTTTTTTTTAAACAAGTAAGCGTCAAAAGAGATATGAAAGTCAAAGGAATTAACAAAATTGAAAGCAAATATTCAAAAAATGAATTGATAAACCTGGAAGCTGTTTTTTTCAAATAAAATAGGTAAATGATTAGCCAGCCTAATGAAGAAGAGAAGAAAACCAAATTGTCACATCAAAAATTAAAAGAAAAAATTAAAATGAAGATAAAAAAGAAAATCATATAAACATACTAACTGTATTACCAAAATCTGTTGCTGTTGAAATTATGATTATTGCACCCCAGGGGTATTACATATTATGTACATATGCCTTCATTAAAATTTTGTTTTAAAAAAATCCCCCAAGTTCTGTTGTGTTCTCTGTTTTTTCACTTCCTTGGGTAAATTTTTTTCTATGAATTTTTTTCTTTGACCCAAAATTATTTTTTTACTCCTTTACTCTGGGGCCTTTTATTAAATATGAGCTTTATTGTGTTTTGGTTAATGAAAGATACGTTTACAATCTGGCTTTTCTGCACTTCTTTGTGCAGAATATGAGATATAATATGGGATTATATCTTTGTCTATCTATCTGTCTGTCCGTTTTACCTATCTAGTTCTCCCTTTCTTGCATAGGCTGGAAGTTCAGTGTTTACTCATAGACTGAATCCCACTACTGATTAACAGAGAAATTTTGATCTGTTCTGTTTCCATCCTAAGCCACTCTGTCCCTCCTTAGGCAATCTGGTGACCTTCTACTTGTGGGGGCTTACCATATTGATTCCAGACTTAGTGCCCCAGGCCTCTGATTGGCTTAGCATACTGCACTCCTGAACTCAAGAAATCTTCTAGCCTCACCATTCCTGGGAACATAAATTAGAGGTTTGCACCACCCCACAGGACAAAGAAATTAAGTTGATGAATACTGGAAGAAATATGAAATTCTCATATTAATAGAACAAGAAAAAGAGAGTTTAAATGGCCTTTTTATAAAAAGAAGAAAAAATAACAAGCCATAAATAAGTTTCCAAAGAGAAAAAAATAAAAAAACCTCAGAACCAGATGGATTTACAAGTGAATTCTATCAAACATTCAAAGAGCAATTAATTCAAAGTTTATATAAACTGTGTGCAAAAATATGAAACATAGGAAGCCTACCAAATTCCTTCAGTGATACAAACATAGCCCTGATACCTATACCATATGAGAAAGTTTAAGTGACTGAGCAGTTATCCAACTACCAAATTTCTGAGGCAGGATTTAATATTGTATCTTCCTGTCACCATGTCCTGCTCTCTATCCTCTAAATCAGCTTTAAAATGCCCAAAAAGGAAAAGAAGGAAGTGGAGGGGTGAATTCATTTACACAGGGTAGCTTTGAAAATAACAGGTTGAATTTACTATACAAGATGTGCCAAAAGAGTTAGTGAACTTATAATTTTAATAACTTTAATAATATAAAAGTATAATAAGATTTTTGAGACATTATGTATCCTGGGTACTTTTTTCACCAAGTTGTACATAATAGAGATTTTTGCCTTTATACTTATTAATTTTATTTGTTAATTTTTATATATAGAAATGTTCTCTATTTCCTTCTCTCTCTTCTGTCTGTAGAAATATATTCTCTCATTCAATTCAGAATGAAAAAAAAGTTTTTAAAGAGAGAAGAAAAATCTACTTTTAACACAAAATTCCAGAATTTCTGCCTCATTATCCACTGCAAGGCAAAAATAATCCTGCTACCTCTAATGATTTTGAAAGAGAAAGGGTCATACTGAGAATGATTTTTTTAAACTCAAAGTCTTATTGATATATTTTGTTTTTTCATTACGTTTACATACTTCTATTTCATGAGAAGTTTCTTGTAATAAAGTAAAACTAAGTAAAAGTAAAATGCAACTTTTCAAGTCTGTAGTACTCTTCTCCTCTTCGTCATCCTCCTCTTCCTCTTTCTCCTCTTCCTCTTTCTCCTCCTCCTACTCCTCCTCTTCCTCCTCCTCCTCCTCCTCCTCCTCCTCCTCCTCCTTCTTCTTCTTCTTCTTCTTCTTCTTCTTCTTCTTCTTCTTCTTCTTCTTCTTCTTTTTCTTCTTCTTCTTCTTCTTCTCCTCACACTTTATTCACTGTGCCATCTAGCTTCCTTTTATTTTTTAGTTACCATTTTTTCTTTTTTTGATCAAGTAATTTTTATTTTATTTTTTCAATTACATTTAAACAAATCTTTTAATGCCTTTTTCCTTAAATTTTGAGTTTCAAATTCTCTCTGTCCTTCTTTTCTCTCCTTATTGAAAGATGAAGCAATTTGATATGGATTATATGTGTGCAATCATGTGTAAAATCAAGCAAAATATTTCCATATTGCCCATGATGGAAAAAGAAAAGACAGACCAAAAAAATAGTAATTTTTTAAAAAATTTGCTTCAATCTGCATTTGAACTTTATCAGTTCTTTCTATGGAGATGAATTGCACTTTTCAGCATAAGTTTTTTAGAATTGTCTTGGATCATTTTAATGTTCAGAATAGAGAAGTCATTCAGAAATCATCATCATACTATATTGCTGTTACTGTGTACAATGTTCTGTTTCTGCTCACTTCACTTTACATCTGTTCATGTAAATCTTTCCAGTTTTTTCTGAAACCATCTTGCTCATCATTTCTTATAATAGAATAACATTCTACCACACACACACACACACACACACACACACACACACAAGTACATATGTCTTTTCCCTTTTCTTTGATCTCTTCAGTGTACAGATGTAGTGCTATTGCTGGATCAAAGGGTATGCAAAGTTTCATAGCACTTTTTAAATTTTCATGCCATGAATATAACCTGTACTGTAACAGAATAATTCATTCTTCCACAATATTTGACAGGAAATATAAAATCATTTAAGTACTTGCATAAAACAGTTTATTCATCAACCATCATCATAACAAATTTTTTTAAATTTTAAAATCTTTTTTAATACTTTCCAATTTCTTGAATTCACCCAACTCTTTACAGGCAGTACAATTTGTGAAAAACATTCCTGAACAGGAATTCAGAGTAGCACAGAAAACTAAGCCACAAACACTGATGCCTTCTTTGAGCAATGGATGATTTCTCCAATGGGATTTGACAATAGTCAGCAGTAAATGGAAAGTGCAGATGCTACTGAGTACCATCCTTCCAAGCTTCAGGATCCACGGTGCCTCTGGGACAGGCATTTCCTCCAGGTTTGATGGCAGGAGTTCCTGCAGTGGCCAGTGAAGAAAGGTGGAGATATTTAGTACTACTTCTAAGGTTAGACTTCAAATCTCACTATGGCAGAATAGTTGAGAAAAATATGGTAACATGCCAGAAAGACAAGATCACATCAGCATTTCACTGGTATGCCAGGTATAAATTGTAAATAATGTATTGCCCAATTAAAGACAACCAAAAAGAAACAGATGCAATAAAATCTGGCAAGCAAAAACTATTTAAACTATTTTGATACTATTAATCAGCAATAAAGAGTAAAATCCCCAAAGTTAACGCTATACAATGAGTCAAATCAGTGTAAAGACCAAACTAAACACCTCTACTTCAATTAAAGAAAAATAACTCACAGAGTCTTGGGAAGCAAAGAAGCTAGAGAAGAGAGGGAATCCTGGCAAGACAGGGATGTCAAAAATTTCTAGACATTGTGTGGTCAAAGGAGTACAATATAATTGAAATACAAGTTGCATTAAACACGATGAAGAATATTTGCATACTGTTAATAGATTTATTGTTTGATGCCTGGCCAAGCCTAGGAGATGAATTTATGAAAATTCTGTGAGAAGAATGTAATCTAATGGGTTTTAACATTCTATCTATGAAGGAAACAGAAATAGTTCTTAGTGTGGTAGAAGGTTTCTTTGTTTCTTTGTTTTTCAAATGCTAGTTGTCTTCCATCTTTGAGAAAGAAGATGAAAGAGGTCAACCTCACTTCAGGTTCCCAGACTCTGGGCAGATAGGAAAGGAACAGGCAGTCTCCAGCATGTCCTTCTTCCCAATCTGCTATTCTAGAGATTTCAGGGATGTTCCCGTTGGTTGAGTTGAGTTATCTCATTCCCAATTGGAGACTTCACTCTATACTCTGTTGGGTATATTTTTCTCCCCTGTGTAACTTCTCTGTTTTCTGTTTTGTTATTGATTTGAATAAATGTCTTTCTTTGCTATTATCTAAGTGTGTTCATTCAATGTCAAATTAGCGTTAGGTGAGTAAAGAGCCAACAAGCCTTGGATACAGGCTTGTGTCATGCACACACACATGTATGTAAGTCATTCCCTGCTAAAGACTGGAACCTTTTTCTGAAGTACAGTCCTGTGATGTTTATTTGGTAGAAATAAGACTCCTGATTGGTTAAGAAATTCATGAGCCTGTGATGCTGTACCATTGTGTGAATAAAAAAAACCTCATTAGGACTAGGAGAGACTGGAAAAAAGATGGAGAGAGTTCAAGGAGAAAGTATGGACTTTTGAATATTGGGAACTGTCATTTATATAAACAGAATTTTAGAGGTGGGAGCTAAGTTAGTGAAAATAAGTTAAATTATATCTTTCCTTTGAAAGAAATCAGGGAAAGTGGTTATTATTGTAAGCTACCACTGTACTACTAGACTATAGATAATTCTAGCCCAATATACCTCTTGGAAATGGAAGAGTGAAGGAAACATCTACCAGATATCAGTGTCCTGCATCCCTTCCTATCTTCCCTGGTAAGCAAGTTCAATTTACTACATAGCCCTCCTTCTACCTCTGCAAAGCTGGAAATCACAGTCTCCCTTTGAGACGGAATAAGCCTACCCCTCATCATGCCTGTTTATGCTACATGGGCGCCAGTTGTTTTTGTGTTAGATATACAGATCCACAAAAAATGGTTATAGAAAAGAAAGTTACTGAAAATCAAGCTTCTCTGCAAATAGCAAAAGTGGCAAATCCAGATGATATCCATGCTTATTGACTCAGACGTTTCACAGTAGTGCAGTTTCTGAATTACTAGCAAAGCACTTTACTAGCTAGTAAAGTACTTCTCCTATGCAAGCCTGATCCCATCTTTCTTAACAGATGGCAGTAAGCATTTATTACCAAATGAAGAAAGCACATGATCCCTGCAGAGGTATAGCAATTAAATGTTTATGGACTTTATACAAAGTTTGTATATACACAGATTATATTGCTCAAAAATCTATAAATACTTATAGGAAGCAATATATTCATTCTGGAACAAAAAGGGTTTGCTAAAAATTCCCAGGTAATATAAACTGAAACTCATTATTGATTCAGTGATTATTGAATAAACCATTTGAAAGTTCCTTAATATATACACTTGCTTTATTATCTCAATGGCCTTTACTCAGTTATGCATTCATGCTTGGCTATATATTGCAAATATATATAAAAGATTCAAACACAGTGAGAATGCTAGAATATTTGATGTCCACGTGGAAATTTGTTTTCTATTTAAAATGCCATCAACATGATGTCAAGAACAACTGATACAAAATTTGACATCTTGATTCCTTCTGATAGTAAATCCATTGTCATAACTCCTAAACAGAACTAAATATGACTTTCACATCAGAGTCAAACAAAACGTTTTATTAGTCTAAATGTATGTAACTCCTGTCCAAAAGCCCATTGGTACAGGACTCTCCTTATTGGTATAGGTAAAGATTCTGACTTACATGTGGAACAGGGTATATTTGACAAGAAGAAGAGAACTTTAGTTTTGAGTAATGCCTATTTGGGGGACTGGTCAAGCTTAAAGTTTGTTTATTTGTTTTTCAAATGGGAGTTGGCTTCTAGCTTTGAGAAAGAAGATGGAAGAGGCCATGACACTTCAGTTTGCTTAAGGAATAGACTCTGGGAAGACAGGAAAGGAGCTGGCAGTCTCCATCATGCTGTTGTTCCGTTTGCTATTCTAGAGATTTCAGGGCTGTTCCCCTTGGTTGAGCTGACTTATCTCACTCCTAGTGGGAGAATTCCTTCACTTTATACTGTTTGGTATATTTTCTCCCATGTATAAATTCTCTGATTTCTGTTGTGTTATCGATTTGAATAAATGGTTTTCTTTGCTATTCTCTATGTGTGTTCATTGTAGAATTGTTGTTAGGTAAGGAAAGGGTCAAGCCTTGGATACAGGTACTGTGCTCCCCCCCCAAAAAAATGACAAAATAATAAAAATTTAGATAGAACCCGATCTTACCACCCAGAGAAACAATTCTTAAGGGTGAAAATAAAAACACTTTTATCCTGGTTCCCTTTCTCTCTGAGGAGGGCAGAGTGATGACTTCTAGGCCAAACCCCCTGTGTACCTTCCTGGAAGAAATGAGTCTCCTTTGGAGAAGTATGAGGAGCTAGAGATGTCTATTTTGCACTACACACATACACACACACACACACACACACACAAAGCAACAATAACTTGGCTCTTGGGAGCCCTCTCTAAACACGCTGTGGTACACTTTTTTTCACATGTGCACAGATGACATTAAGTTATAGGGATCAAATGGGGAAAAGCATATTAAACCATTTAATCTCATGAAAACCATATTCAACAATATCTAAAAGTATTTCTAAATACAACACATGTAAATTTTTAATCATCTTATATTTCCAAATATCTCCATTTTTTTCCAAATAAGACCATACCAAGGATCTTGGTCTTCTCCAAGCTTAACACAATCATTAAAGAAATTGAGAATTTGCATCAAAGCTAAATCAGAAGAAACCATTTAGTACAAGTAATACCTACAGAATACTAGTTTTAATTAATACTTCATTTACCACCAACTGTTCTGTTTGATTTAGAGCCCATGAACAGCATGCCTTCCCCAGGAAAAGCTCATCATCTTGGAGACTGATTCACTTTTGGTATGTACCCCCTTCTCAACTATCTCAGTTGCTTCTCCCCTCTGATTAGAAGACTGGAAAGTAGAGCAATGAATTCCTCACAAAGCTTTCCTTTATAGAGGACTCAGAGCTTTCCAAAAAATTCATTTTTCCATCTGAAGTTCTCCAAGGTTTTGACTCCATGAATGTCATGCCCCAAGGCCAAGTAGCCTCTGATATGCCCCTCTAACCACCTCCAAGCCCCAACTTTTCTGTTTCCTCTTATGCATTATATTTTTTCATTAGACTGTAAACTCATTCAGGACAGAGATTAACTTTTTTGTTATTTGTATCCATGAGCTTAGTATATTGCCAATTGCATAGAAGATACTTAATATATGTTTAGTAACTACTGACTAATACTAGTGGTTTAGTAAAATGGATAGATGGGATATAGAAAATATCCAAACAATAATTTGCACAATGTTTTCTTTTTAAAATAAATTTAACATTTTCTTTTTAAATTTTTAGTTCCAAATTCTGTTCTTCTCTCCCTACCCACTAAGAAGGGAAGCAAAATAATAATGATTATGCATGTGAAGTCATGCAAAACTTATTTTAATATCAGTCATACTGTAAAAAAGGAAAAAAAGAGCAAGGAAGGAAGGAAGGAAAGAAGGAAGGAAGGAAGGAAGGAAAGAAGGAATGAATGAAGGAAGAAAGTTATACTTCAACTGACACTCAGAATTCATCAGTTTTCCCTTGGCAGGTGGATAGTACTTTTTCCTTATGAGTCCTTTGGAATTGCCTTGCATAATTGAATTAATCAGAGTAGCCAAGTCTTTCACAGTTGATCATTATTACATCATTGCTGTCATTTTGTGCAGAGATCTCTAGGTCCTTCTCCCTCCATTTTTCATCAGTTCATGCAAGTCTTCTCAACTTTGTTTGTTTGTTTTGCCCCAGAAACCATCCCCACCCCTTATCATTTCTTTACCACAATAGTACTCTGTCACAATCATATGCCGTAACCTGTTCAGTCATTCCCCAATTGATGAGTATCCTCTAAACCATAAAAGAGCTGTCAATATTTTTGAACAGATGTGTCCTTTTCCTTTGAACTCTTTGGGGGAACAGACCCAGTAGTGATATTTCTGCATCAAATCAAGGTAATAGCTTTGAAGGCTTTGAGTTAAAGTCCCAAATTCTTCTCCAGGATGATTGGACTAATTCATAATTCCACCAACAGTTAATCAGTGTAGTGGCCATCCCTCCAGAATTTATACTTTCTGATAGGTATGAGGTAGTTCTCCAGATTTGTTTTAATTTGCTTTTCTCTAATTAATGGTGATTTAGAAGGTTTTTTTTTTCATGAGTATAGATTGCTTTGATTTCTTCTTCTGAAAGCTGCCTGTTCATATCCTTTGACCATTTATCAATTGGGGAATGGCTCTTATTTTATAAATTCGATTCACTTACCTATATATTTGAATAAAAATACTTACTGTAATTTTTTTGGATTTTTACTTCATTGTATATTGTACTTTTTAGCAAAATGTTTATGTTTTTAATTGCATTTTTTTCTTCTGCTTTGTCTGAGATCATGATTATGACCTCTACCTTTCTTACTTCAGCTAAAGCCTAAAAGATTCTGTTTTACATCTTTATTTTAATGCTGTGTGTGTTTCTGTTTCAAGTGTTTCTCTTGTAAACAATTATTGTTAGATAGTGGTTTCTAATCCATTTTTGTTATTTGCTTCCATTTTCTGGATGAGGTCATCCCATTCATATTCACAGTTAATGATTACCAATTGTGTATTTCCCTCTATCTTATTTTCTTCTGTCACTCCTCTCTCTTTTTATCCTGTCCTCCTCAAACATCTGTTTTGCTTCTGATCATTGCCTCTTTCTTTGTTGACCCACTCTTCTCTAATCCCTCTATCTCTCTAATTTCCTTCCCCTCCTATTTCCCTACTGAGTCAGATAGATTTCTGTGCAGAGCTGGGTGTGTATCTTCCTCCCTCTTTGAACCAATTCCAATGAAAGTGAGATTCAACAAACCCAGAACTTACATGAACACAAAACACTTTTCACACAAATGAAATAAGATCTAACTAATTTGAAAAACATCAATTGCTCATGGCTGGGTCGAGCTAATATAATAAAAATGACAATTTTACCTAAATTAAATTACATATTTAGTGCCATACAAATCAGTCTACCAAAAATTACTCCATAGAGCTAGAAAAAATAGTGACAAAATTCATTTGGAAGAACAAAAGTTTCAGAATATCAAGACAATTAATGAAAAGAAAAGCTAGGGAAGGTGGCCTAGCCCATACCAGATTTTAATCTCTATTATAAAGCAGCAGTCATCAAAACTACTTGGTACTGGCTGAGGAATAGAGTAGAAGATCAATGGAATAGATTGGGTACAAAAGACCCAGTAGTCAATGATTATAGTAATATACTGTTTGATAAACCCAAAGAGCCCAGTTTTGGGGATAAGAACTCACTATTTGACAAAAACTTCAGGGAAAATTAGAATATAGTATGCCAGAAACTGTGCATAAACCATCATCTAATGCCATACACCAAAATCAAGTCTAAATGGGTACACGATGTAGGTATAAAGGATGATACTGTAAGTAATCTGGGGAAGCAAGGAATCATTTGCTATCAGATTTATGGAGAAGGGAAGACTTCATGACCAAAGAAGAGTTGGAGAGCATTATAAAATGCAAAATGGATAATCTTGATTACAATAAAATGAAAAGTTTCTATCCAATCAAAGCCAATGTAACCAAGATTAAAAAGTGGGAACTTGGGAAAGAATTTTTACAACCAGTGTCTCTGATAAAGGCCTCATTTCTAAAATATACAGGAAATTAAGTAAAATCTATAAGAATACAAGTCATTGCCTGTATCAGCAATGCAGCATTCACAAAGCCTACAGTAACTATAAGTATGCTGATATGGTTATTAATCACAAAATGTAACAAGCTCTCTACATGAGAAATATAGTCAGAGCATTTATTCAAATACCAGAAGACTGAGTCCCAAAACCAGAAAGTCAAAGCCAGCACAGTAGTTATGAAGTTGGCACATGTATTTAAAGTAGTAAATGCCCACATTCTCAAGCTTTCATAATAGGACAGGTGACCTCAGGCAAAGGTCCTCCTCTCCTCACTCACAGCAACTGCTCAGCATCCAGGCAGCCTTGTGCCCAGCAGCTCTGGCCCCTCCGCAATTCTTCTCCCTGGCAGTCCTTAACAAGAGTCCTTAGCAGATATTCTGACTGACTCAAAGAAAAAGGAGTTTGCGCCGCTGCCACTGCCACCGCTGCCACTGCTTCCACTCCCCAGCTCGGATGGTAGCTTGGTTCCAGCGTTCTATTGCTCCACCCCTTCCTGCTACATCAGCAAGTTCAAGGGGCATGGAAGATCTTTAAATCTCAGTATCATTACATTCCCCAATTGATAAATGGGCAAAGGATACGAACAGGAAGTTTTCAGAGGTAGAAATTAAAAATATCTATAAGCATATAAAAATGTTCTAAATCACTATTGATTCAAGAAATGCAAATCAGAACAACTTTGAGGTACCACATATCACCAGTCAGATTGGCTAAGGTGACAAACAGGAAAATGACAAATGCTGGAGAGGATATGGAAAAACTGGAACACTAATGCATTGTTGGTGGAGCTGTGAACTGATTTAACCATTCTGGAGAGCAATCTGGAACTATGCCCAAAGGGCTATAAATAATTGTACCCTTTGACCCAGCAATACCATTTCTGGGGTTGTATCCCAAAGAGATCATAGAAGTGGGAGGAAGACCCATATGTACAATATTTGTTGAAGCTCTCTTTGTGGTGGCAAAAAAACCTGGAAATTAAGGGGATGTCCATCAATTGGGGAATGGCTAAACAAGTTGTGGTATATGAATGTAATGGAATGCTATTGTGCTGTAATAAATGGGGAGAAGCTGGACTTCATATTTACCTGGAGAGGTTTATACAAGCTGATGGAAAGTGAAAAGAGCAGAACCAGGAAAAATTTGTACACAATCACAGAAATATTGTATGTGTGATGACCAACTTTGACAAACTGGACTCTTCTCAGCAATGCGTAGTTATAAAACAACTTTATAAGTCTCAGGATGGAAGGAGATCTCTATATTCAGAGAAAGATCTAGAAAGAACAGAGTTTAAATGGAGACTGAAGCAGTCTACATGCTATCGTTCTTTTCTATGTTTGGTTTTGTTTCTTTTTTCCCATTGTTCACTCTATTGTTTACAACCCATCTATACAACCAGACTAATATCCAATGTGAAAGTATTTGCAGATCTTATACTTTATTGTATACTGCTGTGGGGGTGGGAGGGGGAAGAAGGAGGGGAGAAAATTTGAAACTCAAGGGACTGTGAAACTGAATCTTGTAAACTAAAAGTAATAAAGAAATCAATTAATTAAAAAAAAGAGAAAGTGAGATTCAAGAATTGTCCAACACCCTCACCATTTTCTCCTCCACTATAAAAAGCTTTTTCTTGTATGCCTCTTTTATGTGAGAAAAAAAAACGATTCCCCATTCTACCTCTCCCTCCCATTTACTCCCAGTGGGTTCCTTTCTTTTTCTTGGATATCTTTTTTTTTTAATATCATCCCAAAATAATCTACTCAAATTTATACCCTCTGTCTATGTCGATAACTTCTACTTGCCCTAATAATACAATTCTTAGGAGTTATATCTCATCTCTCCATATAGCATTATAAACAGTTTAAACTTATTGAGTCTCTTATGATTTCTCTATCATGCTTACCTCCTTTCTATGATTCTGTTAAGACTTGAATTTGAATGTAAAACTTTCTTTTGTTGTTGTTGTTGTTGTTGCTTTTTTTGGAGGGCAATTGGGGTTAAGTGACTTGCCCAAAGTCACATGGCTAGTTTTGTGTCAAGTGTCTGAGGTCATATTTGAACTCAGGTCCTCCTGATTCCAGGACTGGTGCTCTATTTACTGTGCCACCTAGCTGCCCTGAATGTAAAACTTTCTATTCAGCTCAGATCTTTTCTTCAGGAATGCTTGAAATTACTCTATTTCATTAATTCTCCACTTTATCACCTAAAGGACTAAACTTTTCTTCTGAGTAGTTGATTGTTGATTATGATCTCAGTTCTTTCGCTTTTTGGAATATCATATTTCAAACCCTCTACTACTTTGATATAGGAGTTACTAAATCTTCTGTGATGTGATCCTGACTGCAACTTCATGGTATTGAATTGTTTCTTCCTCGCTGCTTGTAGTATTTTCTCCTTGACCTTGGTACTCTGTGAGTTGTCACTATAGGCTGTTTTTAAATAAATGATTGGTGGGTTATTTCAATTTCTATTTTACCCTCCAGCTATAAGATGTTTGGGTAGCAGCTTTTCTTGATGACTCCTTGAAATACAGTGTCTAGGTTATTTTTTTAATCATAGTTTCAGGTAATTCAATGATTATTAAATTCTCCTCAATTTATTTTCAAGGTCATTTGTTTTTCCTGTTACGTTTCTCTCCTCTTCCTCCTCCACCTCCATACTTTATTTTGTTGTTTCTTGACATGTCATGGAGTCATTAGCTTCCACTTGCTCCATTCCAATTTTAAAGGAATCATTTCCTTCAGTGAAGTTTTGTACCTCTTCTTCCATTTAGTCTGATTCTGCTTTTTAAGATGTTATTTTCTTCAGTGTTTTTTGTATCTCTTTTCCTAAGCTGTTAACTCTCTTTTCATAATTTTCTTGGCTCACTCTCATGCCCCCCACCCCATTTTTTTCTCCATCACTCATCATTTTCTTTAACTCTTCCAGGAATTTTTGTTGAGCTCTCATCCAATCAGCATATTTTTTTGTTTGAGACTTTGCTTGTAAATCTTCTTTGTGTCTTGGTTTTCTCAGCCATCATAAAAGCTTTTCATGGTCCAGTTCTTTTGTTGTTATTTGTTTATTTTTCCAGCCTATCTCTTGGCTTTTAAATTTATGTTGACTCTGGACTCTGCCCACATGGAAGTAGGGAACACTGTTTCAAACTTCAGCCTTTGTCATGCTGCTGTTTTCAAAACTAGCTCAGGGGTGTCGGCAAGTTTTTGCTGCTTTCATTGTGTCATGATTCAGGGAAAGGGCTGGTCACTTCTCTCCTCATCTATGCTCTGGTCTTTATCAGTAAGGGCCCTATCTCAACTCCAAGCCTCAAGCACTAAGTTTCCTCTTGACCCTGGAACTATGGCCTTGTCATCTACTTTCCTGCAGGCACAAGCCTTAGTGTTAACTTTCTTCCTCAGAACGGTGTTTAGGGCCCCTGCTCCCTTGTAACCAAACACAGACACTTGCCTCTGCCCTAAAACTGGAATGCAGAGCTGCTTTTGGGCAATAGACTTGCCAATCACCACCAGCTGCATCAGCAGAGGGTTGCCTGTAATCTCTTTCAGTTTTCCAATCCATGTTATTGTCTGTGGACTGACACCTCTCAACCTTGCTGTTGCTGCTGTCTCCTGTAAGGCTAGCTGTTCATACAGCCACCACAGACATGTGCTCTAAATCAGCCTCCACCCCAGTGTCACAGACCTCTCCTGCCAACCTTCTAAGTTGTCTTTGGCTGGAAATATGTCCCACTCTTACCTTTTGTTATCTCTGCCCCTCCAAAATTTGATTTGAAGTATTATTTTAACATTGCTTAGAGTGAAATATTGAGACAGCTCAGCTTGGTTTCTGCCTGTACTTTGTCCTCTTGACTCCTACTGCAATTTGCACAATATTAATGAAACACAGAGCTCATCATCCCAAGGCAGTAATGGAAGGACTAACATTTCTTCATAAAAAAGAAAGAAGAACTAATTTTTTTCTTCTTCAGAAAACACGATCACAGTATAAAGAACTTATAGAAGTACTTCTGGAACATGAAGAGTTCACTTCAAAAGACAAGAGTAAAGGCTGACAATAGGAATATATCACTGTTCATTGAAGGTTGTTGGACAAGTTGGAAGAATTAAAGGTTGTCAGAAATCAAAAGGACTTATCTGAACAACATTCACATGAACTCAACCAACTTCATTTTGACAAAGAAGTGTCATATAAATGGCTGTTATACAGCTTTCTTTAATAGAAATGGAAGGGTTTATGGTAATGTTTCAGGTTTATACCACCACCTCTAGCAATTATAGAAAAGCTATATGTTATAAAGTCTGGACTCACTGACTGATTTAGATTATAGAATGGAATGAAATGGAAATTATAACAAAGGTTGCAAAAATTAGAATCTACCAAGTAATCACAAAAAGACGTTATCAAGTGGCTAGAATTATACACTAAGAAGGTAAAAATCTTTATGAAATGATAGATTAAAACATCCTTATACTGCAAAAACAAACTCCATACTATCCTTGGAAATTAAAGATGTGAATGATACTGTAATGAAATCATGCAATAACCCAGAAATAATATTTATCCATAAAAATTTAAGAATAAAGTTTAGATGTTGTGATGCTAAAAGCAATCTTCAATTATATTGAATTAAAAGCTTTCAGATTCTAGAGATTTACTTGATGAAATAAAAATCAAATGGTAACCAGATTAGTATGCTAATCCTTTGGTCCTGTTTGCTACTGAAACTGTTCCAAGTGTATTTTCTAATATTCATTTCATTGTCTAGAACATTTAACTATTAATAGCCAAAGAAGCAATTTGTCCTTATACCATTTCTATCTGAATTTCATCAGAAATAAGAAGATAACTAGAACTCCATGAATGTAAAATTCTGAATTTGTAGTAAGGAAAAATAGAGTCAGAGGGTTTTGAGCTTGAAAAGAAACAAAAATGCTAATTCTTACCAACAAGTAATATATCAAGTATAATGTTATGTGAAAAAAATTACTGATACTTCACCTTTGTGATATGAATATTTTAAAATTTATTCATAAAAATTATGATTTTAAAAAATTATTTTTAATTGTGTTTCAAATTCTCTCCCACCATTGGCCATTACTCTATCCACTGAAAAATCCACCAATTTGCTAAAATATTAAAGTTTGCTATTCTAATACTTCTGATATGGAAAAGATTCCAATTCACAGAGCAATAATAAAAGCTAACAATGAGCTTGTTGTAAACTAAATGTAAAAAAAAATAAATATATATTTTTAAAAGCTAACAATCAGTATTGACTTAGTTTTGGTTAGAGCCTCTGAACTGGATAAGATCCATGAGAATTAAAAAGCCCTCTACAAACTATGGCTTTACAAATTCATTCAATAAGACAGTGACAAAGAAAATTCTAACTAATGCCCAAATTGTGTAGTTTTCTTTACAGAAAAAGAGGGGTTTAAGATAGTGTTATAAGACTTATGCGTTGCTAATAGAAATTTAAAAAAATATCAGCATTATGCAGATCAGATTATAGACCCATAAGAATTCTTCAAAGAGTAGGAATTGTACAGCAAACTACTGAAGAAAATAAAAATTTAATGTATACAGACTCAACCAAGGAATCAGAATAACATGATAGAACCTTATTTATTTGTTTTTTTGTTTATGACAATTGTCTATGCTACACATACCCCCATTCTGCCCAATGTCCTAGAGACTTCAACAAATAATTTCTATTGCAACTAGATCACCCTTGTAGGCAAAATTTTCATCACAATTGCTCAGTTATTACATTGACCGATAACAATTCAAGAAAACATTTTAATAACTGTTAGCATATCAAATAGTCTCAAAACTACATGTATGCTGCGGCTAGCAAGTCTGAGCCTAGCTACCAGCTGAGTGAAATAAAGGGACAGAGAGATAGAGCTTCTAGCTGAATAAGAAAGAGGGAAAGAGACGGGCATATATTCCTTAGTCTGTTTACTGCAGACCTATTTCATACAGAGTCAAAGATACATGGAAGATACAAGGTTTATATACCCTTAGCAGAATGCAAGGAACCACCCTTGGTCTCGGATCTTTCTCTACCCCAGCCCAAAGCCAATCACTCCTTAAGCTCTTTATCCTGGCACCATGTCCAGAGGTACAAACAGGGTGTTACAATCAAGACTTGCAAATTAACTCAGTACTTTCTTTAGATTGAGAGCATCCACCCAACAAGATTATACTTTCCTTGCATATCTGCCTAATGACCTTTGTAGAACTGGGGAGCTAATGTGGCCAAGGACTCTGAAAGTCTTGTCCTACAACATCTCCCCCATCTTTTTTATTTATAGGAGAGGGGAACATCCCATTAATGGAGTGCCCAAAACTTCTGGGAGTTCTCTTCGTCTCCCCTATAGCATATAGGGCTATGGGCAGAATCATGCAGTTGGACATTATATATAACTTGTTGAATGATGCGAGAAAAACTGGAAACAAGGATGGGTAAGCAGGTACATAAACCCAGTAATGCCACCCCTATTCCTATGTAGGTTATAATTTGTTGTGTTTTCCCAGGTAATATCCCCTGAGCTGTCTTAATCCAATCAACTATATTGTGCCTCAGGATTTGGTCTCCATTAAGATAATTTCTAATTTGGGCTAAGCCATATTCTGACTCATTATATTTTTGTTTACAAATACAGAAATACATACACAAAATTCCTCATGACTATTTTGTACAGTGCTAACAGAAGCAGACATAGCAACACTGTTCACAATAGTAGAAATTAAAGCAATTATCTCAACAAGAAATACACCTCTTTTATCGATTCAAACCAAATTGGTGATTGATTTGAGCAATAGAATGATCAGCATTTATCAGTAAAACCAGTTTTTACTCTCCATAGGAAGCATAATTATATCTACTCTTCTTATAACAAATAGCAATTGACCCAAAGAAATATTATCATGACATTCAGAAGCCATACAATTAATACATGTGCCATCATGATGCTTATCAACCCTATTGATTTTTACATTGCTAAGGTTTCCCCACATGAATGCATAAGCTTGTACAAAGGTGTGGTCAATTTTGCTCAAGTATGTCACTTTAGGAGCAAGAGCAGAAAAGACTGTTGTTATTGGGGAAGTGTCCAACCAATAAGTTTAGGATACCCTCCGTGTCTCTTTTTAATGTTCATATCATTGTGCCAGGAAATATAGGTTTTCTGGTCCACCCAATGGCAAGCAGATACATCAGTCCTACAGTTTAAAAGTGTAAGATCCGGTTGCCCTCATTTTGGCTCTGTCTCCTTCTCCTCCACTGTAGGGCTTACCTGGTTCTTGTCCTGGGAGTGGGCTGAGTCTGTGGTCTCTGCATTTGTTGACACAGTCTTGTTCTCCTTTCCGGTATCCAAATTTCCTTCTTATCATCTGTGGAAACACACAAAAAACCTCAGCCACGCACAGAGTGCAAACCTTACTTTTGTTCCCTAATTTTTTTTCCACATCACCTATTCGGTAGCTACAGTTGCCTGGGGCTGTGACATTTTAGAATTTCCAATTGTATGGTCAGTAATGACAACCCCAGAATTCATCTCGGGGTTCCCAGGTACCAAGTCCCCCCTTTGTTTTTGAAGAGCAGTTTTAAGGGTACAGTTTTTTCTTTCAACATTAGTTTGCCCAGTGGGGTTATAAATCATGGTGAATACCCCATTGAAGGCAGATATAATTCAGAGGGCCACAATTTACCTTCCTTTAAGAAATTTGCACTGAAACTCTTCCTCACATAGAAGACATTTCTGATCTAGTTTCAGTAATTGATAGAATAAAAGCTAGGTCCTTCAATCAGTTGTACCAATATAGCCTGAAGTACTTTCCGCCCCTCCTTTCCTCCTTCCTGGTAGAGAAATTCCTTACTTAATCAAGATAAA
>CM053594.1:340447066-340493162 GCA_028646575.1 Pseudocheirus occidentalis | reverse complement strand
ATATATATATATATGGAAATCCATACACAGAATCAAGTCTGATAAAGATGCAAAAAAAAAGCAATGAAATCTCACCTCTAAACCAATTACAGACCCTTAGAAGAAGCTTGGAGAAATGTTTTTCCTTCCACCCTTATGTTTTGCCTTAGGCTAATGTGATCTGTCAGGGCACCTAGGTACAATGGTGATTGGTGCCACAGAAATATATATATCGACATCCAGAAAGATAGATGGATAATTCCTAGTCATTGTTCCCACAGCAACCTTACTCAGGCCACTTTCATAGAGTCATCACTTCCTACTCAGTCAAGTACAAATTCAAGAAGCAGGGATGGCTCTGTTGTCTCACCCAGTGGCATCCTGCCACGATGGATCAATACTTTCCACTTTTGTCAATAAAAAAAACACAGGAGAAAAACAAATATTCAAAAACAGTCATGTGGTAGTGCTTCAGTGGCAGGCACCCTTTTGTAAAGTTTTCTTGGGGGGCTAAAGGTCCTATAGAAGATGAAGTGTTGGGCTGGCTAGGTGGCACAGTGAGTAGAGCACTGGGCCTGGAGTCAGGAGGACCTTAGTTCAAATCTGGCCTTAGACACTTGACACACTAACTAGCTGCATGACTTTGGGCAGGTCACTTAACCCCAATTGCTCTCCTCCCGCCCTGAAAAAAAGCAAAAAAATAAAAAAAAGACAAAGTGTTGTTTCTGTAATCAATGAAACCAAAATTATGCAAAAATGTAATTTTAAGAAAAGTGGAATCCATAATACTATGCCCCCAGATGTTGAAATACCAGCAGGCCACCTGTTTCCCATAAAATAACCATGATTCAGAATTAGCATGGTATTCTATACCACTAACCAAGGCACTGCCACAAATGATAACAGACAAACATCTCATTCTCAATCTGAATGTTCACCAAAGCTTAGAAATATTCAGAAAATTATATATCTGCTGGGTTCGAAATGGGAAGAAGCTCTGAATACCACTATATGGGATATGCTTACTCATATATTTAATTTTTATTGCCATCATAATATGAAATATAGAAAAGGGACTCCAACTCTTATTTAATTGAAATAGATACCTCCCAGTCAAGGAGACTCCTTCTCTCAATGAAAATCATCACTTTCTTTGCAACTTACACCCTTAGAAATGCGCCCAGAATATTGAGTCAATAAGCCAATTGTCCCGGCTCACAAGTAGTATGTATCAGAGGCAGGATTAGAACTCAGTTCTTTCAGGATGACTCTCAAGTCATTTTTTCACTTTGCCTCCTCACAAAAGAAGTAGCATTAAAGTCGAATTTAAAACTGACCCTGACTGTTAAGACTAATGACAAAAATAATGTAAAAGACAACATGGTTAAAGTAAATGCAATGTAAAGACTTCGTTGAAGGGATTACACTGTCACAAACATTCTTGTTTGAGTTCTTTTTGATCTATAAGGTTGTAATGTACACCCAAATACTCTGAATAATTTATTTGCTCAGCATATCAGAAAAATGTGACTAATGTCAATTTTATTTAATCTGAAGAAAAAAAGAACATCTTAAAAAAATGAAGAATTAAGTCAAATTTTAAAAATGTTTCACATTCTAGTTACAAGATTACAAAATATACAACTCTGAAAAGCTCTGTCTTTCCTTTTCCAAAAGAAAATATATTAAAAGTGCAAAATGATTTTAAAATAAATTATAAAATAAACCCAAATATTACTCTGTGGAATCCTTGATACAAAATGTCACTTTTTATATGAGAATATATTTTATAGCCAATCTATAAATCTGTGAAAAAATGAGTTTCTTTACTATGCAATTTCTGGTATAGCCCTCTGTGTGGTCCAGTAATCAATACTATAGGGGGTATCTGAGAGGAAAAACAGTGCCTTTGAGACTTCGTCCCTTTGGGAATTTTTTTTTTCCTTTTTTGGAGGGGGGAAGGTGGGGCAATTGAGGTTGAGTGACTTGCCCAAGGTCACACAGCTAGTAAGTCTTATGTATCTGAACCTAGATTTGAGGGAATTATTTTTTTAAACTCCTGACACTTGCCCTAGAGAGATAAAGGAACGATAAGGAAAAGTGATTGTGAAAACTGAGAGAAACATGAAAACGTTATATGGAATGATACCGATTGAAGAAAGCAGAAGCAATAGCACAACACATATAATATCTACAGCACTTTTTTTAATAGTAAAAGGCAAATCAACTCCAAGACAAGACAACGGATAATGTGAGTGCTAAGTTATAGACATGAAGGATCATGTCCTTTCTACTAACAAAAGGTGAATTTTGTCGCTGTTGGTCATTCATTTCAGTTATGTCCTATTCTTCATGACCCCGTTTGGAGTTTTATTGGCAGAGGTGCTGCATTTCTTTCCCCAACTCATTTTACACATGAGGAAACTGAGGCAAACAGAGCTAAGCGACTTACACAGAGTTCCACAGCTAGGAAGTGCCTGAAGTCACATTTAAACTTAGGTCTTCCTGACTCCAGGTCTGGCACTCTATGCATTGTGCCACCCATTTTCCATGAGGGTAAAATACAAAACTGAAAAAAAAATGCATTGTAAAGCAAAATCACACAATTAGGTGGTTTTCCTTCTTTGTGTGTGTGTGTAGGGGGAGTGAATTGAATGGATGTGGTGGAAAAAGGGGTCTGAGGGGAGACAGAGAGAGACAGAGACAGAGACAGAGATAGAGAGACAGAGAGAGAGAGACAGAGAGAGAGAGAGAGAGAGAGAGAGAGAGAGAGAGAGAGAGAGAGAGAGAGAGAGAGAGACAGGGGGAGAGAGAGAGAGATATTTAGCTTTTCATTACTCAAGGCATCTCTTAAAGACCCCAACTTTTATAACAGTTGCTTATCTACTTTTGTGAAAAGGTGTTTCCTTGGCAAGGGACTTTCTACCAAATCAATGCAATAACAGGTTTAGGCAAAAAAAATTATAATCATATAAAATGATGATCATTCAAATGACCCTTTAGGATTGAATTATTAGCAAAAAGGCAGGGGCATTACTAATAAGTTTTCTAATACCCAACATGCTAAGAATGAGTCAGAAATACCTGTTACAGTGAAAGCTTAAAGAATGAATACTTTAGTTTGGGCAACCTTAATACTTAATGAATAATTGTTATGGTTTACCTTTTACAAATATGAATCCTGTGCTTTAAAGGCTTATTTGCAACAGCCTTACCTATAGCTCCTAACCTTTACTCCTCAGTTAGGTCATAATTATACTTCTCTAGATCCCCATTAACCAGCTCCTTTGATCTCAGCTATGATTATATAAGCAAAGCCATCCTGTAAGACTTCATATTTTGCTGTCGTTAGGATTTTTTTTTTATAACTTTATGCAGAGCTCTGAGGAAGCAAAATCTATTGAAGATTTTCCAAAGCTCAGGACAAATCCAGCTCAAAACTTCAATTTGAAAAAAATTTATATAAAGTATCAAGTGAAGTGTCTTCATGAGGGTCTAAGGCCCAAGAGAAAATACCAGTCCAGAGAAAGTCTGAGGGTTTGTGGCTGACCTTTTTTTGGTTTTAATCACTGAAACTCTTGACAGCTTAATAAGTTGAAGGTGCTGGGTCACAGTCTAACTTAATAAGGCCCACAATAGAGTCTTGGCCACCTCTGATTGCTCCCATAAGTCTTAGCACATCTGGTGCTCTGTCCTTGGTTGAGAAATGTTTTCCATAACTTTGCCCATATTCCCCATCCCGCATATAAATTGTTTTTTATTAACTCAAGAATGATACAGCACTGTATTTGTAGGAGCTTTTGCCATTTTCAGATTTCATCCTACGGAGAGATGATTGTGTTTTCTAGAATGGAATTAAACACTGTTTATCACCAAAATCTTCTTTTGCTGTGGTGTCTACCATATTTAACATGGGCACAAGGATAAAGCTAACCTACAGGTTATACATGAGATTAAAAAACAAAAAAACTGAACCTTGCAACAAAACTCAAGGAGATAAACTTGATATACAATTGCTATATATGTGAAGCAAAGGAAAGTGCTAAACAGACTACCTTCTACTTTTCTTCAAGAAATTTCAAATAGAGAATCATATTTGCATATAAATAATGTAAAAATTGTCTTTATAAAACCAAGTATTTGGATGGTTGGCACATCCTAGTGGACAAAATGATGAACACAGCAATACAAAATTCATTCTGCTTTATCTTAACCATTTCTAAAAAATCTAATGAAAACCAAATTTCTATGATTTCTCATATGGATAGAACCACCATGGAAACTTAGCCAAATGGATAAAAATATAAGTTTATAGTGCACTAATACATGTGTGTACTACAAACTCACCTTGATACTGATCATGGAAGATCCCCAAGATAGGCCCACATGGGGAAGTTCAGTGGTTTTGTAGGCCAAAAGGCAATGTATCTATGATTCTGGTGAAGTAAAATCAGCAAGGGAAAGTGCTAAATGCGTAGGCTATCTTGAATGTATCTTCCCTCCAGGAAAACCAACTATCTACATTCTTAAGTCATTTGCTATATTTGACACATTCTGAATGAAAACAAGGTTCAGACTGATTGTAATGTTTTCTAAAGAAGCCAAGTGAATGATGCTGAACTGAAGTACACTCCCCTGTCTCTTTGCATTGCTCAAGGAAATCCTTTTAGTGTTCACTATGGATTCCCAAAGACAGGACAAAGAAAAAGAAGAGACAAAAGATAAGCAGTAAGTGTGAGTGACTGGCAGTTTTATGAGACAGCCAATAGAAAAAAAAGTCATAAGCAATTGAATATGCTTTAATTGGCTTAAGTGATAGAACAGTTATAGGCACTTTTGGACAACTAGGCACTTCACTTGATACTATATATGTTGAAATTGAAGCTTTGAGTACTTTTAGAAGAGTACTGGGCCTGGAGTCAGGAAGATAGGAATTCAAATCCAACTTCAGATATTTACTAAGTCTACAACCCCGCACAAGTCATTGCCTCATGTCTTATCTGTAAGATGAGCTGGAGAAGGAAATGGCAAATCATTGCAGTATCTATTTCTGCCAAGAAAACACTGGATGAGTTCATCAAAAGTAGGACACAACTGAAACCACTGAACATCAGCTACTACTGCGGGTTAACTTAAGGGTTCAAATCCCAGTTCTGACACTTAGTCCCTGTGTGACTTTTAGCAAATCAGATTTATCCTTCTGGGCTTGTTTTCTATTTGAAAAGTAAGGAATTTGGATGATATAACTACTAATGTCACTTTCAGCCTTCAACTTTTATGATCTTTTGAACAACTATGAAGGAAAAAAAGATCTTTTGCTGAATGGAACTATCAAGACAGATCATGATAGATAAGTCCAGAAGTTGTTAGAATGAATAGAAATCAAAGTGGTAATTAGACCTCTTTGTGAGTTATTCTCAGTGTCATATTATGTGTCATTATAACATTTTAACAGATTTTTGTTTATTTTCCTT
Source organism: Pseudocheirus occidentalis (assembly GCA_028646575.1). Lineage (NCBI taxonomy): Eukaryota > Metazoa > Chordata > Mammalia > Diprotodontia > Pseudocheiridae > Pseudocheirus > Pseudocheirus occidentalis. The sequence continues at coordinate 340,487,709 of CM053594.1, read as the reverse complement.
TACTTACACCTTCAAAAAGTCTGGCTTTAACATCTTACAATACCTTGGAGGTGATTTTGGCCCCTCAAAGACTAGGCTGTTTGATTACAAGCTCTAGTAATTTCTTCTCTTTTGGAAAGGCGTCAAATATAGCCCTATCAATGTACAGAATCTATTTTCCAAGGACCAGCTTAGTTGAGTTTGAAGATACTTATCATCAATAAACTGGTGACTTTGCGATGAATTCTTCAGCCATGGAAATATAAGAAACAAAACTATGAATGACCCACATTCAAATGTGTAGATCCCCTTTCATTTCTGCAGTGACAATTACGGAGTGGTTGAAAAGGGAATAGAAGCCATTAAGAAATACCAATTCTTAGGGCAACTAAAAACCCTAACTTTGCTATCACTTAAAGAATGGTCATGTTAAACAAGGAACTAAATCACATTAATTTTAATATTTACTCTCTAAATGAAAGAAGAAGGAAGCTGCAAATAAACTGAAGGATGGCTTGCAGAATGTCATGGTAGAAGCAGGGTAATGCCTTGGTTTTTGGTTTTTTCATGCACCCAATAACAATGAGAAACTTAATTTCATTCAATATTTGGCTTTCTCCTTGGAGTAGTCATGCTAAATATATGGTAAAAGACCACCATGGTAATAACTATAGTTTACTGCATCAGAGGATGCAGAGGTGAGAAAGATGGAAAAATTCTAAACAGAACTCAATTAGACCCTCTACATCAAGCCAACATTCACTTTGAATACAAAGACGTAGAAAGGTGAGAATGGTGAGTAGCATGTTGGCAAACACACATAAGCAATAAGGAATGAGAAAAGTGAAAGAACAAAAGCCATGCCTCTATTTCATGAATACTTGGAAAAATATTTAATTTATTTGCACTAACAGTGATGAATGGCAAACAAGATTAAAAAAAATAAAAGTGATGGCATCTTAATGGGCATAAAAAGATTAATTATTGATACGAGAGTCATATCTGTACCAGCTGTCTGTGCCTAAGTCAAACTACTCATTCAGAGCAAATATTAGAAATATTATGCAGCTAGAAGAAAGAAAAATCATTGGAAAAATATCTAGTATGTTATTCATTTAAGCCTGACCTGTTTAGACAAAGTTATTGATAAGGAAAATGGTAATAGAAAGTAAAAATGACAGTCATTGATTAAAACAATATCACATGTAATAATTAATTCAGAACATTCTATATAATAATGTAAAATATTAAAGAGACAGAAATTTAGACAATGGAAATAAATTATCAAAATAAGATAAAATGGGCCTAACAAGCACCTTAGTTAAACTACAGCAGCGGTAACTACAACAACATATGATTTATTTATCAACTGGTTGGTTGCTGTCCTCAAAGAGAACCAAAATGACATCACTATGCTGGAGTCAAGGTCAAGTGTGTCTGACTGTGGCTAATCAGACCAATACAAGCTAAGAACTCTCTACAACAGGTTGAGCACGAATAGTCCATATGTCAACTGGAGAAAAAGAGAGAGAGAGAGAGAGAGAGACAGAAAGAGACAGAAACAGAGAGATGACCCTCAATAGTAACATTGCTTTAGAACATAAACCCCTTGGTAAAATCTTACAAGGAAGGATGATGAAGATTCTGAGCAGTACGTCTAAAAGAAGAGATTAAAGAGGATGTGTAAAACCAGTTTAAAGAAAGATTTTTTGACAATAAACAGAACTAATAAAAGTATAGGATGAATCTGGAAGAAGGACAAAACAAGAAAACTGAAGAACTGCAAAGATTATTTATAAGAACCATTTTCACCATTAAGAACCTTAGGGCTACCACACATAGACTTTAATATTATAGTAGCAAATGTGCTATAAAGAAAGTATAAGTAGAATTAAAGAGGACCAAAAATAAGAATCAATTGGATAGATGATTAAATAGGAGTACAGAGAGGAGATCCATACTAGAGGTGACATAATTATAAGGGTTATGAGGGACTGATTCCTAAGGTATCTGAAAAAGGGGGAGATATCACAGATGTGGATAAAACTTGGAATTTATTAATACTGAAAAATACATCCAAGAAAACATCAAGAGCTATATGCCTACTTCTCCATATGTATGTATACACATTAAATACTTGTGTGTATATATATGTGTGTGTATACATATACATGTGTGTGTGCTTGTGTGTATAAATTTTGATTATATTCATCTCCACATATATCTGTGGCATTCTCAATGAGGCTATTGGAAGAAAATAGACTTTTACAAGTGATACTCTAGTGGAAGTTATCCTTGCTCTCACACAAGTAATTGAAAGATAAAGGAAATACAAGCTACCACTTCACTTATTGTTTATTATAATAAACATTTTCTTGAGAAGTGCAAAACACCATCTCAAAGATGTATTTTATCTATACATCAAAATCACTCAAGATTCTTTGAAAGCTTTAACAGAGATAACCATGTCCAAAAACCCACTGGTCCTAACTATCAAGGAAGTAATAGAATGAGGCATCCCACAGTATCCTGGAGGAAATTCAGGGTCCAAGTTAAAGAAAGTGACTTAAGTGTGTTTAATAACAGAGAAGATCAAAACACAAACTCAAAAGGGGACAACAGCATCAAAATATGTCTTAGCAAAACCCCAAAGAAAAACAGGAAATGGTTTCAAGCCCAGAAAGAATTCATGGAAGAGCTCAAAAACAAGCTTAAAAATTATATAAGAAAGATAAGAAGAAAACATTGGAAAGGAAAGTGATACCAGTGAACTGTAAAAATATTGGAAAACTGTTTAAAATATAAAATTAGGCAAGTTAAAAAGGAGATATAAGAATCCATTGAAGAAAAAAACCTCTTAAACAGTAGAATTGCCCAAATGGAAAAGGAAGCACAGAAGCTAATTGAGGAGAAAAAAAAAACCCTTAAAAGTTAGAATTGGGCAAATGGAAGATAATGTAAAGAATCAATCAAACAAATTGAAAAGAATGAAAAAATGGAAGAAAATGAAAAAATGTATCATGGGAAAAAATACTGACCTGGAAAATAGAGCCAGGAGCGATAATCCCAGAATTCATTGAACTACCTGAAAGTCATAATCAAAAGGAAGACCTGGATAGTATCTTTCATGAAATTATCAAAGAAAATTGCCCTAATAATCTAGAACTAGAGGGCAAAATAGGCATTGAAAGAATCCACCAATCACCTCAGGAAAGAAATCTCAAAATAAAAACTTCAAGGAACATTATAGAAAAATTTCAGAATATCAGGCCAAGGAAAAATACAAGTATTTTGAAAGAAACTATCCCAGTATTGGGGAGTCAAAACCAGGATTCCACAGGATTTGATAGGTGCAACATTAATGGATTGCCTGGCTAAATTAAGCATAATACACCAAGGGAAAAATGATCATTCAATGAAACAGAAGGATTTCAAGCTTTCTTAAGAAGAAAAATATAATTTGACCTCTAATATCAAGACCCAAGGAAAGCATAAAGAAGTAAAAAGGGAAAAGAAAACATAATGGATTGAATAGAACTAAACTATTTCTATCCCTACATGGGAATATGATACTTGCAATCCTTAAAGTTCTTTTTTTAACCTTTTTTTGCTTTCTGGAGGAGGAATATAGGGCATTTGGGGTTAAGTGACTTGCCCAAGGTCACTCAGCTAGTTTTTATTTAAGTCTATGAGGCTGGATTTGAACTCAGGTCCTCCTGACTCCGTGACTAGTTCTCTAGCTGCCTGATACTTGTAATTCTTAAAACTTGTATCACTAGTAGCACAGTTGGAAGGAATATACATAAACAGGGTGTACAGATATAAGGTGAATTTGATAGAATTACATTAAAAAGGGGTGAGAAGGAGGAGATCAAAGGGTATAGAATTAAGGGAGAGATAGAATGGGATAAATTATTTCACATGAAGAGGTACAGAAGATCTATGACAGTAGATGGGAAAAGCATCACTTGAATCTTACTCTTATCAGTATTGGCTGAAATTGGGAATTCATGTACACAATCAATTGACTATAGAAATCTATCTTACCTGACAGAAAAGTAGGAAGGGAGGAAATCAGTAAAGGAGGGGTGTGGTGGGGACTGGTAGAAGTGAGGAAAGCTAAGAAGAGGTAGTAGACATAAGCAAAATACTCGTAAGGAGGGAAAGAGTGAATGGAGGGAAATACACAATTAGCGATCATAGCTGTGAATGTGAATGTGAATGGAATGAACTTTCTCATAAAACAGAAGTGGGTAGCAGAGTGGATCAAAAACCAGAATCCTACAATATGTTGTTTACAAGAAACCCAGTTGAAGCAGAGAGACAAATACAGAGTAAAGGTAAGAGTGCTGAAGTAGAATCTATTATCCTTTCTTTGAAGTAAAAAAGAAGGGATAGCAATCCTAATCTCAGACAAAGCAAAAGAAAAAATAACCCCAATTAAAATAAAGAACTAAGAGAGGGAGGTGGAGGACTTTCAAGCATTTTTGTGGAAAAAAACAGAACTGAACAGAAAATTTGACATTCAAACAGAAGAAGCATGAGAAGGTAAACATGGGAAAGAAATCATAAGGAACTTATCAAAGTTGAACTACTTACATGCCAATATGGAAAAACAATAATACTTATGAAACTTTTCTTAGTATGAGGATAGGTGAAGGGAATACAAACGTATACATATCTATATATATATATATATATATATATATATATATATGTATGTATATATATATGTATACCTACATATATTTCTATATAGGAGGCTACATATGCATATGAATATGTATCTGAGTATGCGTGTATATATGTACACAGAGGATACAGGATCAACTGAATATGAAGGGAAGATACTTTAAAAGATGAAATTCTGAGGTGGAGAGTACTAGAATGTGAGGAGGCAGGGAGAGACAAAATGGAGTTAATCATCCCATATAGAAGAGGCAAGGGATAACTGTTACAACTTTACTTCCATTTACTATTATTGAATTTGGCTTAGGGAAGGAACGACATAAACTCTAAAGTGGGCATCTTGACACACAGGAGAGTAGGGGGGAGGGGGATGAGAGGCGGGATGACAGAGGGGAGGGCAGGGTCTTGGGGAAGGTTGCTGGAAGCACATACTTCAGTAAAGGGATAGGGACAGGGTAGTGAATAGAACAAGGTGGGGGGGGCAGGATAGGAAGGAGGGACATATAATCAGCCTCTCACAATATGTCCATTGTAGAGACTCATGTACAGCCTGTATTGAATTGCTTGTCCTTCCAATGGGGGTGGGTGACAAGGGTCGAACCGAAAGAATCTAGAATTCAAACTCTACAGTTAAATGTTAAAAAAAGGGAAATATATATGAGTATATATGTGTATATATATATATGTGTGTGTGTGCGTGTGTATGTATTTATATATATGTGTGTGTATATGTATGTATTTATATATATGTATATACATACATATATAAACAATTATTATCATTAACTACATGCAACTGGGAATTTAAATATACAGGTACTGGGGTAGGGAGACCCTCCCTGCCCTACCAGAAAGTTAGAGGGGCATTGGAGGAAGACATAAACGAGAGCAGATTGGGGGAGGGGCTTTACAGTGGGATAGCTGTTTTGGGATTGGGGGTGGGGGAAAGATGGGGAGAAAATTTGTAGCTCAAAATCTGGTGGAAATCAATGATGTAAAAAAGAAAATAAATAAAATAGTTATTTTTTTAAAAAGAAGTAAGAGAAACATCTATGTACCATAGACATGAAGCAATATCAATATTAAACATATATGTACCAAGTGGCATAACATCCAAATTCTTAAATGAGAAGTTAAGTGAATTAAAGGAAAAAATAGACAGAAAAACTACATTAGTGGGGGACCTCAACTATTTCCTCTCAGAACTCAAAAAATTCAACCAAAAAATAAAGAAGACTCTAAGGACATAAATAGAATATTAGAAAAGTTAGATATGACAGACCTTTGGCATGATTTAGACATAAAGGGTGACACCATAAGAGCAATTAAATTATAAAAGCAATGAATAGTCTACCTGTCAGATCTACGTGGAGGGGAAGAATTCATTACCAAATAAGAAACAGAGAGCATTACAAAATGTAAAATAATAAGTTTGAACATAGTAAATTAGTAAGCTCTTGAATGAACAAAAGCAATGCAATAAGATTAGAAGGAAAGCCAAAAGCTAGGAAACAATCTTTACAGCCAGTATCTCTGATAAAGGCCTCACTTCCAAAATAGAGTACTGAGTCAGATTTACAAAAATACAAGCCATACCCCAATTCATAAATAGTCAAAGGATATGAACAGGAAGTTTTCACATGAAGAAATTAAAACTATTTATAACAAAATGAAAAAATGCTCTAAATTACCTTGGATTAGAGAAATGCAAATTAAAACAACGTTGAGGTACCTCCCTCCACATACTTAGTAGATTGGTTAATATGACAAAAATAGGAGAATGATAAATGTTGGTGAGGATGTGGGAAAATTGGGACATTAATGTACTTTAATTAACTAATGCATTAACAGTTGTAGTTGTGAACTCATTCAAACATTCTGGAGAACAATTTGGAATTAAGGCCAAAGGGCAAGCAAACTGTGCATACCCTCTGATCCAAGTAATAGCACTACTAGAGCCATATCCCAAAGAAATCATAAAAAATAGAAAAGGACCAGCACAAACAAAACTATTGATAACAGCCTTTTTTCATGGTGACAAAATATTGGAAACTGCGGGAATGTCCATTAGTTGGAGACTGGCTGAACAATGTATGGCATATGAATGTAATGGAATACTATGAAGCAATAAGAAATTATGAACAGAAAGATTTTAGAAAAAGCTGGAAAGACTTGTATGAACTGATTCAAAGTGAAATTAACAGAACCAGGAAAACATTGTACACAATATCAGCAATATTGTGTGAAGATCAGCTATGAATGATTTCGCTCTTCTCAACAACACAATGATCCAAGAAAAGTACAAAGGACTCATAAAGGAAAATGCTATCAATATCCAGATAAAGAAATGATGGACTTTGAATGCAGATAGAATCATTTTTTTACTTACTTTATTCTTTCTCATTTTCCCCTTTTTTCTGTTTCTTCTTTCACAACTATGACTAAAATGGAAATATGTTTGCATGATATCACATCTATAAACTATATCAAAGTGACTACCATTTTCAGAAGAGGAGAAGTAGGGAGACAGAGAAAAATCTGGAACTTAAAGCCTTGTAAAAATGAACGCTAAAAATTTTTTTGATATATAACTGGGGAAAAATAAAGTGCTATTAAAAAAAGAAAATGGTGTGATCACATGGTGAGAGCAAGGTGAGAGTCCACGAGTTCTACTGTTATCTTCACATTATCAGGAAGAATGGAGGAGGGCCCCTAACTCATTAAACTTGTGTGAAGATAGGGATAAGAGTAGCAGCAATATAGGCAGAAAATAATAGGTTGCAATTTGCATTGTTAGAGGAAATATTTAAATTGATGAGACTATGAGTATTTGAGTACTTACACAAAGCTTGATGAGAGAATGAGGAGCCTACTAACACTACTGACCTAATTTTAAAAAAATACAAAGAAACCTTTTTTTAATACTTATGACCAGAAATAGTTTCCCCATGTTTGCTAAAAGTACTATTTTATAAAACTACTGTTTAACTGTTTGATAAAACTGATCATTCTTACTTAATGCAAATGACACACATGTCGGCTTCCTACCCCTGAATTTTCCTTCTTGTCTAGTCCCATGGCACACTCCAGTGTTAATCACTCTGAACAGCCTGGTTTAATGTATTAAGCACTAAACCTTTCAGCATGAGACAGGACTCAGAGAACTGGCTCTGCTACTTCTAATCTGCAGTCTTAGATCAATAGCCTAATTTTTCTGAGCCTCAGTACCCTTATCTGCAAAATAGATAATAATACAAATGTATAATGGTAAGGGAATTTGAAGATATTCCCTGTCCCTTGACCCCTTGATAGGCTTAAGTGAGTTTGTGGACCTTCTTGTTTGGAAAATATACTCTGCCCCCTAATAGGCTGAATGTGGTCACATGGAGCCTGTGGTGGAAGGCTTGTTTTTCAGAAATACCTACACCTTGTTACTTTGTGATTGGGCAGTGGGTCGTGAGGTTTGTGATGTTCTCTGACCATGGAGAAGGTTATATATACCCTGATGTGAGGTTTTGCTTTGGGACTCACTTATGGGAAGAGTTTTGTGATTTGATCAGATGGGATTCTGGGCAGCTGTTGAGCCCCCCTGACTTTGGAAACCCAGATGTTGGTGCTTCTCTCTCGGGTAACCTTCTAGGTATGGATGTAATGGTCAAACAGCTAGAAACCCTGTCTGCTGGTCTTTTTCTCTGTCTGTATTTTTTTGTCTGCTTGTAACTTGTTTATATTCTCTGAAGTTGAGGTGGCTGACTTTTTCCCCTGAACTAGGTAAATGACATGTGTTTGATTAAATTAATATTGTTAAACCCTTTTTGAGTTGTTTTCCTTTAGAAAAGCAGATCTGAGAACCTGTGCTAGCAGTCATTCTGGGTATGCTAGGGTGCTTGCGGATACAGTACGCTACCACAGGGGCAATGTGAAGCATTGGAAAAGCACATTAGACATCATGTCTGGGGAAATGGGTTCAGACACTGCCTCTGTCACTTAGTGACTGTGTGACCATTTATAGGTCACTTACTAATTTATTCTCAAAAACTATGCCTGAAATCCAATTTATTCTAGCTCTCATTGATTGGCCAACAGTAAGTCCCTACCCAAGCACCACTGAATGGCTAGTTTTGGGGGCCCTTATGACTCAGAGTGAATGAAAATAGTATATCATTTCCCTTTTGGCCAGATATAACCCTAATGGTCTCCCCCTCCCATTTTTTTTTTAAATTATTAAAGAGGTCAACCCTTGGCTCACTTCTTAAACAGCCCTAATCACTGAATGGGCATTGCCAAGGTCAAAATGAGAACTCCAGAAGATATTAGCTTAAAAAGGTTAAGATCTCTCACTGCATTCTGGTCCATTTCCTATATCTGACCACTGCACCCAGATGGTTTTGGAGAAGAAAGTGAGGTTGGTGACCTTGCACAGCACTCCCTTGCTCAAATCAAAGTCACTTACAAGTCATGACATCACCTCCCTGATGTCATGATCCTTCTCAAGATTGAAGGGCAAACCACAACCTCTCTGAGTCTCATTTTCTTTATCTATAAACTAGGGATAATAATAACACATATCTCTCAGAGATGCTGGAAGAACCATAAGATATAATATATATAAAACACTGAGTAAATCTTAAATTACTATTATTATCATAATACTCTGATAAAACTACGTTACAAATTGAATATCTCCAATGTCTTTTGAGAATAACAGGGCTGCTGAAGTACTTTATACATACTCTAGCAATATCCCATATGGTTTTCTTCTTTTATCAGCTTGGCACTAAGGATAGACCACTGAACTTGGATTCAGAAAGACTGGGTTCCGATCCTGCCGTCTCAGATAATTAGTGGTCTCATCTGTAAAACAGCATTCATACCATCTATCACACAGTAATTGTGAGAATCAACTATATTTTGTCATTCAGGCATTTTCAGTTGTCTGTGACTTTTGTGACCAATGTGGCGTTTTCTTGGTAAAGATATTGGAGTGTTTTGCCAATTTCTTCTCCAGATCATTTTACAGATGAGGAAAGTGAGTTAAGTGACTTGCCTAGGGTCACATAGCTAGTAAATATCTGAGGCCAGATTTGAACTCAGGTCCTCCTTACACCAGACCCAGAGTTCTATCCATTGTGCCACCTAGCTGCCCTATATAGATGCTAGCTCTTATCATTTATTCACTTTTAGATTCTATTTTGTAATAAAAGTATGTGTGTGGCATTCTGATGCTTCATGGCAGCATGGCAATGACTTTGTCTTTGAAAGGTCTACTAATGGAGTATATTCTTTGGCAAGTTCTATCAAGCCAGAAAAAAAAAATCTTTAATCTGGATCTGGTTCTATACTATGTCATCTTTGGCTTTCATTCAAAGAACACACCAGCAAATTTGAAGAGACTCCTCACTATCTTGGGGGCAGGATAATGAAGTTTTGGGACAAAGCAGCTCCCAAACATGATTTAATGAGTTCATTAGAAGATTATGGTCTTTGTGGATGAAGAGAATACTGATAACACAAAAGCTGTTTGAAGACTCAAACTCTTGTGCAGATGTTACCTTCTCTCCTAGAGAGTAAACTTATCCAGGGCCTTCTATCTTTTTTTCTCACTATTACTTAGTAGAAAGGTGAACTCAGAATAGGATCTCAATAAAAAATATTACAAATTTAATGAATGATAGACAAAATCTTTAATTCATCTCAGAGATATCCTCCAATTTTGGAGTAAACTAAGCAATGGTGTCCTTGATTCTATGTAAAGGACTTTTATTATTATTATTCTTGCACATTCAACTATCTTTCCTTTTTGACGGCCTATGTTTTCCTCATTCTCATTGGCCATGGCCTTTGTGCAAATGATGGTGATCTTGTTCTTCATTGCCATAATCTGTTCATCAATGGATTCTTTGCTTCTAATTCATCATTATAGAATTAAAGGATTTTAGAGGTAGAAAGGACCTTAGAAATTATCTTGCATTTAATAGACAAGTAAGTGGGTCCAGACATAAAAAGACATTTTACTCAAGTCTCATAGGACATGAGACTTAGCTTTTTACTCTCAGTTTTGTGTTTCCACTATATCTCAAAGACAGTTGAATTCCAAGTCATTCACCTAAAATATATACACACACCCCTCCTCAACACACTTAAAGCCTTAGGGGCTTTCCAGACCTACCCATCAGAATGCAAATCCTTTCACTTTGTTTCAAAGCCTTTTGCCAGAGCTCCACAGGCTATTTCACTACCCTCACCCCTCTTTTGTCCCTTTTGCTCAGCTCAGGCACACTTGCTCCTCAGTCTTTGTTCCTTAGTCAACTCTCATCTCTAAGCCTCCTCCCAAGCTGAGCCATCAATATGCCCTTCCCTTGTCTGCCTGCTAAGCCATCTCTCTTCTCCATTCCACCCTTTCAAAAGGCTTCTGAAATCCCATCTTCCCAAACTTACCATAATCATGAGCTCAGAGAGAGAAAGTGGGAAAGGACCTTAGAAGTCTTATACTCCAACCTTCATTTTGCATATGTTAAAACTGAGACTTAGGGAACTTTAGTAACTTGCTGAAGGCTATATAGGCAGCAAAGGTTTAAGGAGGGATTGGAATCCAGATCCCCTGACTGCAGAGTCAGATCTTTTTCCACTGTAAGAATTTCCTTTCACTAAGGCCTAAGATGTCTAACATCACCCAGATCATCAGGAAGATAAACTCTCTGGTCACTATTTAGGCATGTTTTGAAAAGCCTTTCAAATCAATTGAGAAAAGTTCAATGAAGTATTTAGTTTGTCTGCTAATGATGAGGATACATTCATATAGAAATAATTGCAATTATAATTTCCCAAATCTGACGTTGTTCTTTTGTTAACATAGGCCTATGAATTCACCTACATGTATCTCTCTGTGAATTATGTCATTACTTTTTCAAGAGTGGGAGCTTTCCCATTTAGAGTGCTGCTCATTGATAGCTCTGTAATTAACTCAAAGGGATGCTTAGAGTTTCTTGGTAGGTTATCAAATGTTCTATGAGATATGTTAGCCAAATCAGGGAAAAGAAGAAACAATTTAAAACTTCCTTGTAAATCATTTATGTCTATGAATGAATCAATGTCATTATTTCAACATCCACAAGATATATAGTGGTATTTCAGATATTTAGAAGAAAATGTGGAATAGTGCAGTCATATATTTTAGTAATTTCCAACCCAAGAGTAAAATATTTGTTTGAGTTCAGCCTTAAAAGTAGAATGATGAGGTAGCTAGTAGACACAATGTATGGTCTGGTGCACTTGAAGTCAATTCTTACCTCAGATACTTACTGTCTGTGAAGCCGTGGGAAAACTGCCTAACTTCTATGTGCCTCAGTTTTCTTATCTGTAAAACAGGCAAAATAATAGCACCAACCTCAAAGATGTGTTGGAAAGACAAACTGAAACTTGTAAACTCTTTGCAAATCTCTTCAAAAGGCCTATATAAAGAAGAGCTATTATTAGAAAACAAAAATTTTCATCTCACTGGTAGATCTATGACCAAATATAAAACTACAAGAACAAAGGGAATCTACTTGAAATATCTGGAGACCAAGTCAATGAGAATTGTGCATCCTATAACATGGATGGTTCTTATCATATGAACTGCATAGTCTGCCCCTATCCCCCAACACATAACTTTTTTCTTTTTAACAAATTTGGGAGGTTTGGATAGTTTGGGTTAAGGTTTACTCAACCATCTGAAGTGATTTATTGATGAAGTTTCCCCTGTCATTCCAAAGAAGCAGAGTTTTAAGGCAGACAGACTAATACCAGAGACAAGAGAATTCAAGTTTATTCATTTTTTTCCTCCAATGGATTTAACAGATCTTTTACCCTGAAACCTCCTCCTTCTCCTCCTCCTCTTCTCAGCAGCTGCTACAGAACACATATTAGAGGAAAGAAAGTTAAGCTGAAGGGCTTGCTGAGTGCAGCTGTAGATAGCAGATAGATCTTAGTGGCTAGAGTACAAAGGAAGAAAATAAATTGTTTTTGAAAGTATCTCATGGCTCCCTGCCATGGAAGAATTTCCCCAGAGTCTCTCCTGCATTTATTCTTCTGGACTATATCAAACATTGCTAGTGCCACTTCCACCCATCCTATTTGATTCCACTGGGTGGTCAGCATAACATGGCTCTTGCTTCGAGCCAGCTGAACACGATGTAATTTCCTGAATAGCCTTAGTTTTGATATAAAAGTTACAACACCCAGGAGGCTTGAGGCATTGCTATCCTGCTTGGCTGACCTCAGTCAACTGTTGTGGTTGCTCACCCAACGAGAGCCCACCTAGGAGAGACATGAGAAAAATGCTGGACTGCATTCCGAGATGGGGAGCAGCTTAACTAGGGGAGGGCTAAGTGACCACCTGAGGAACCAGAGCACTTGTCTGTTCCATGGGAAGACTATCGAACTTCCAGAGAGTGCCAAGATGTGTGTGGGAGAGTGGGGGCTAGGGAGTGGGGGTGGGGGGTTGTTGTTGTTGCTGATAGATTTTTTTTTTCATTCCGCAAAAGATTCAGCTGAGACTCCTTCATCTCTTTGTAGACAAGTAGCTACATTATGGAAGTATCATTTATAGCTGTTTGCCATCCCTCACATCAATTATACTTTCAAAAGTACCGCTTCATTTTCATCTTCAACAAAGATCAAAGCTAAGAAAATAAGGAAGGGCATAGCATAGTACTTGTCCACTAAATCATTGAATATCAGATGCAAAAAGTATTTAAAAATACATATATATATATATATATATATATTTGCAAATGTCACTAGGTAATTTGGGAGATAAAGGTACTAACATCTGGGAGAAACTTGAAAGGACTCCAGTAAGAAGTAACACATAAGTGGAGACTTGAAGCAATGAGGAAGAAGGGCATTCCAGGTATGGAAGACCAATAGTGCAAAGACACGGAGAGGGTAAATGGAGTGCCCCGTGTAATCAACAATAAGAATGTCAATTTGGTTGTTGGAGTGCATAAAGGGGAGGAATATATAATAGGGCTGGAAAGGTAGGAGGAAGCCAGACTGTGAATAGCTTTGAAAAAACCATTGAACATTTGCTCAGTGCTATTAGATTGCTTTTGCTTTATTCTAAACTTACCTCCCCTCCTCAAAAAAAGAGCATTTCCATACATACAGCAGAACACAAAAAAATAGGATTCTGTGTGAACCTTTGAATCTCCATTTTGTCTCACTTGCTGAAAAAATTAAGCAGATAATAAACTTTTCATATTACTTTAAAATATATATATCATGAAGAGACATTACATAGACAGAGACTAAGACAGTTTCCTGTACTTTTCTTTCTCTTTTTTTAATGGTTGACATGAAGTTGTTTTGTTTTTTTTGAGGGCAGAGTTTTGAGATGAAACCAGGAGGCATTGGCTGGAGTAACTCCTATAATGGACTCTTTCCACCCCCCTTTCCCCTTCACATTCATTTCTTCCATTCAACAAATATTTCTCAAGCTGCTACTCTGTGCAAGGTGTTACATGGGGCACTTCATTTCTTCATCAGAGAAGGATGGATTCATTTGCCAATCTGATCATTTGCGACTTCTGCATTATCATCCTGCTTCTTCCAGTAGGTTATTGCAATTTTATTTAAAGAAGAGAAGTCGTCGAGGAAAATTCAAATGCATGATCTTCCAGTTAACAACAGGGTACAATGTAATCACATATGGGAGAAAAAAAGAACTAGTGTTGCCAGAGTTAATAACTCATATGTCTCACAGGAACAAGTATGTTTTTACATTGCTAAAGCATAATGGCTTCTAATGATTTTTCTTTCAAATCATTCATGTTGCATGCATCTGCTCCCTTTGGTGCCTAATTGAAGGAAGATAACGCCTGGATTGCCAAACCAAACATCTCTATAGCCCTTGAAAATGTTCCTCATTTTGAATGCACAGAGAAGGCTGACTTATTTTGATCTTCAGTCCTGCAAAGCTATCTCTCCCTCTTATGATTTGAAAATAGTGAAAGGCGTACAAAGCAGAGCAATTAAAGGATATCTCACTGTGAGGGAATTTCTTTGCAGCGTTAACCTTGGTACTGGACCAGGGTGGTCACTTGGTTCCCTTTTCCAATTCAGCTTGCCAGGAAATCCTATCCATGATAAATATACATATGCACTGAGATCATTGTTGCTCAGAATCTGATGTAGCAGCTGCCTCCATGCTGTCTGTGTTTGTTGATACTAGATATCATAAATTCTAATATTTCATAAACTTCAGCACTGTTTAGAAACGCATCTTTTTAGCAAAATTCCCAATTTCCAAGTATTTGTTTTGTTTTTAAACACATTGCCTAAAAGCCATCCTACTCAAGGTCTCTTTGTGGACTTGCCCAGTAATGCCTGGTATGTCCCTGCCAGAGTGCACTGAGTAACTTTATTCCTTAAATTATAGGAAGTTTGGGTTGCCCCAGGGCTCATGTAGGCTCTCTGTCTTTAAGAAGAGTGGAAAGAGGCTTCTGTTTATATAGCTGAAGGTAATTACTAGTGACTTTCTGAAGCTCCAGGTTAGAGGCGATGGAGAAGGCCTGTGATGTACATCGTGTTTGGAATTTTTATAAAGGATGAGAGGGAGGATACAGCATAGAGTGTAAGGGAAGGAGTCCAGGAAAAAGGCATGGGTTAAAATACCTTAATGGTGATGAATGAATATTTTCCACACTCATATTTTTGGCATTAGATGATGTGACATCGCATCCGTAGCACTATTTTAGGATTAAAATTCTTATCAAATCAGAGCAGTCATAGTCACCTTGCTTTTCTAATTCTCCTGCTTTTAAAAGATTTGAGATCTGTCCATCCAAGTTTCCTTTTACTCCACGGAGATAAAAGACAGAAAGAAAGGCACCATAGACACCAAAATATTTGAAACAGTACTTTTTTATAATAGCAAAGACTTGGAAATAAGTAGATGTGGGTTCATTAGTGAATGAGTACACAAATTGTGGTATACCAGTGTAATGGACTATTACTGGGCTATAAGAATAGGTATGAAAAGTACAAAGAAGTATGAGAAATACTTAAATATACTGATTCAAAATGAAGTAAGCAAAACCAGGAGAACAATACACACAAAATCTACAGTAATGGACACAAAGGCCGCAATGATGTAAATTGAAAAATAAAACCAAATTAATCACTGTCTAATTTTAGGGGAATAACATGAAACTAGTGATCTTTACTGAAATAATTCCCACAGCAAAGACTTCTTTCTTTCTTAGGCTAAACTCAGATTACATTGACACCAAGACCTAAAGCATTTTTTACATTTCTTAATTTAACATGTCATTGTTTTCAAAGAACTTTCTTCACAGCAGCATTATGAGACGGATAGGATCAATACTGTGCCCATTTTGCGGAGTGGCAAACTCTTCAAACTGAAACACACAGAGGTCATTGTTTATTTCCACATGGCTTACATCAGCTTCTTGACTCTGCCGTAGGAAGTGAATTCAGAGATAGTACAAGAGTATCTGGGACCATGGATGGAAGTGGGATATCAGGGGAAGGGAATCTAAGGGGAGCTGGTAGGGGAAAGGAATCTGGACATCAAAACCAAATGAATTGTTTGTATCCCAAGCCAGGGTTAAAAGATAAATGCCAGACCAGAGTGCAACAAATGGAGTAGCCAGTGAAGATGGAACAATGTGAGAGAAACAGGAAGGAGGCCAGAAGGTATCTGTTCAGTAACCATTAATAAATCCAAAGTGCACCAAGTTCATGCGAAGTGTTTTGAATAAAGACAGGCTGCCTGCCTTACCACCCACATTCTCTTTCATAGAATCACAAAAACTCCAATTGTGAAGAGACCTTGGGGGCCTTCTCATCAAAACCATGCCTTTAAGAACCACATACACACACCTCATTTCTATCATGGGCTCATCCAATCTTTGAAGTCCTCCACTGAGGCAGAAAATCCTAACCCCTAAGGCATTTCCCATTATAATTTTAAAAAAAGTCTAATTGTGAGTTTTTTCATTACATGAAGAATAAATTTACTTCTTAGAAATTTCTATATATAGCTCCTACTTCTCAAGGACAGAGCAACTGTAATCCCAAATATTTGAAGGTGGTACTCTTGACCCATTCCCCATTAGACTTCTTTTCTCCAGGACAAGCAACTCCACTGACTTCAACTGACAGACTTTCAAATAGCACATACACTTATCCCTTCCACAGTGCAGGAGTTAGGTGTGCAGCATTCCAGTGACCTGGAAAATCCATCAAAAAATTTTGGCCCTCCCTTTGCACCAGAGAAGAAGTTCGAACTCTTTCTTGGTCTTTTATAGGTTGCTTACAATACCTTACTGTAAAATTTGAGTTAAGTATTGGTTCATAGGCTCTATGTCCTCTGCTAACTCCGTGTTATCTGTGGCTTCTGCAAAACTCCCCCCAAATTCCCATTTAATTTCTTGTGCCAGTGAGCGATATGTCAAAAGTACAATGGAGAAAGTTGCTATATAGAAGGGATAACTATAGTCAACAAGCTCATTCTACCTACTGTTCTTCTTGAATTCTTCACTTTATTAGGATTCTGCCTGAACTGTGATACCCACAATTGAACACAATCCTCTAAACGTCTGGTTGTGATAGACTAAAACAGAGTGAACTCCTCCCTGGTCCTGAAAACTAAGTTTTTCTTCATCCTATCCAAGTTGGGATTTATTTTTGCAACTGCCATATTGTACTACTGACTCACTTGGTCACACAGTTCTGTTAAACTTCAATATCTATCTATACAGGCAAACTACGCTTTCTCTAAATTATTCTTGTGAAGGAGACTTTTTTGAACTCACATGCAAAATTTGGTACTTACTGCCTCATTTTTTTCCATGGTCTAGTCAGTTAAGACCTTTCTGAACATCCATTATGTTAAGCAGCCATCTTAGCTTTCTGGCTTCTGAAAATCTGAAAGTCATTAATAAAAGTATTTTTAAAAACATTGAAGTAATCACAGATCTCTGAGGTATTCATAAATACTCTATTCTATATTGAAATCAAACTGTTAATGGTTACTCTCTTGGTGTGGAAGTTCAATAAGTTTCAAATTCATCTAAATATGCTATTGTCTTTTAACCCGCCTCTTCCTCTCTCTCTTCCTCCCTCTCTCCCTCTCTCTCTCTCTCTCTCTCTCTCTCTCTCTCTCTCTCTCTCTCTCTCTGTCTCTCTCTCTCTCAGAAACTGTCAAATACTTAGCTAAACACCTAGATAATAAAAATACACAACTTTTTTCGTATACTAGTCTAGTAACACTTCAAAGGAAACAAGGTTGGTCTGGTCTGGTCTATTTTTTAAATACATTTTTATTGATGTCTTCTGATTTTTTTTTATCTTCATGGTAATCCCCAGTATTCTTTTATCTCTGTTTCTCTTAGAAAGCCATCTAACATGACAAATACAATTTTTTAAAGACAAAAGAAAAGAAAAAGAAGAGGGGAAAATCTACAGAATTGATCAAAATATTTTTTAAAAGTCTTAAAATATATGCAATGCTTAACATCTTTGGACCTCCCATCTTCATGAAGGATAAAAAGGATTTGGTTCAAAATGTCCTCTCAAGTTATTTCATTTGAACCATCCTTAATCTTTAATTTTGTTAAATGCTCTTTCAATTGT
This sequence comes from Pseudocheirus occidentalis, assembly GCA_028646575.1. NCBI lineage: Eukaryota > Metazoa > Chordata > Mammalia > Diprotodontia > Pseudocheiridae > Pseudocheirus > Pseudocheirus occidentalis. The sequence goes on along the minus strand of CM053594.1, from coordinate 340,469,400 downwards.
GTGTGTATGTGTGGTTGTTCTGTCATTAACACTGTTTTAGTTACTGTGTACGTTTTGAGAAGCTTCTCCTTGCTTCACTCTGTATCAGGCCACATAGATCATTCCATGTTTCTCTGTATTCATCACATGCATTATTTCTTACATGTGAGGCGAAAGTTTAGTTTCCTCTTTGTTCTAGGTGCAGAGTTGCATGGCTATGTTTTTGAAATTTGACCGTTGTACTGCACAAAACTCAGGCCTCTCTACCTAGAAACCACCCCTCTTCACCCTGGAACTGTGACCAAGAACTGGGTAACAAGCAACAGAGCTGCCACTGTTCCCAGTGGTAGATCAGGGGTCCCCTGGGTTTTATTTCTCCCGCAGTGCTGGCCCCTTACATTCACTGGGCTTGACAGAATGTGCCTCACTGCAGCTGCCAACGCTTCCACCATTGCCTCTGCTCTGAGTTCCTGGCCTGTCACCAGGCCAGTGTTGGCAGATCTATCTTCATAAGCTGCCCTGGGCTGGAAAAAATAGCTCACTGTGACTTTTTCTTGCCTTTTCTAATCAGCATTGTCTGGCACATTTTCTAGGTTGTTATGGAGATGTGCTGCTAAAGTTGTATAAAAATGCTGACTCTCACCCATTTTGCCTTCACCCACATATAATATCTTAAAACAGAGTAATCTTCCATCAAATTAAAATAACATAATTTGTTCAGCTTTTTCCTAATCAATGGTCATCGACTTTGTTTTCAATTCTTTCCTATGACAAAAGGTGTTACTGTAAATATTTTTGTATATATGGGAACTTTCTTCTTGTCAGTGACTTCCTTGGTCTTAATGTCATGATCTTCTTTGAGAATGAACAACAAACAGGTCCAGTAATGGAGTTTCTGGTTCAAAGGGTATAGACATATTGATAATTTTATTTTTTTACATTTCTAAATTGCTTTCTAAAACGGTATTATTATTTCACATCTCCTAAATCAATATATTAGCTTGCCTATCTTCCCACAACCTCTCCAGCATTGACTATCACCATTTCTTGTCATCTTTGACAATCTGTAGAATATGAGTTGTTCTTATTATTAATGACTTTAAGGATTCTATCACGTGAAGATGAACACTTTGCAGTTCTTCTTTTGAGAACTGACCGCTTACCTATTGGAGGATGGCTATTTGACATAATATATGCATATGTGTATATGTACATATGTATACCCATATATATGTATATTGTGTAAATAAATCGTTTACATATTTTGTATTCCAAGTCTTTATCAGATAAATTTGATACAAAGATCTTTCCCATTTGACTCTTTATCTATATAAATTTTACCAATATAGAAGCTTTTCACTTTCATGTAAACAGTAAACTATTTATCTTTTGTAACTGCCTCTGTCCCTTCTCTGATTAAGAATACATTTCCTCCCATAGCTATGAGATGTATATGATCCACTTCTCTACTAATTCTTTATAATATGATCTTTAATATTAAGGTTATACATCCATTTAGAATGTACTAGCGAATATTTTCTAAGTATTTGTCTAAGCCTAATATTTGAAAGACTGCTTTCCCTTTTTCCCAGCAGTTTTTATTAAGTGAGGAGCTTTTTGCCAAGGTAAATTTATGTCTTCCCGACTTTATTAATCATTTGGTTATTGAGTTCTATTTTTTTCTGACTCTCTGTTTTATATTGTGTTGTTCTATTCCTTTTGTGTTCTCAGTTTTGTTAACATGTAAGTATTCAAAAATAGATTCCATTGTTTGTAATTTCTTCTTATCTTCTTGTAATTTCAACTTCATTATGTGCCATTTTATTGATTTTATTTTCTTCCCTCTCCTTTTTAACCATATTAGCTAAAGGTTATTATTTTTATCAGTCTTTCCAAAGCTAACTTGTAGTTTTACCTATCACTTATTTGAAGTTTTTGTATAAAATTTATCTTTTCATCTATTTTTAAAATTTCCACTTAATTTTATGTTTTTTATACATTGACTTTTTAATATTTTAAATTGCATATTCAATTAATTGAACCTCTCTTTTTTTCTATTTTGTTATAATATGTTTGTAGAAATATGATTTTCTCCTTATGGACTACTTTAGGGACATCCCAGAATTTTGTTATGTTGTTTCAGCATTATAATTTTCTTCTAAGTAATTATTAATTGTTTCTATGATTTGTTTCCCAGCCCTTTCATTAAGGATTTCATTGTTAAGTCACCTTTAGAGTCTATGTCTTTCTTTTTCAGTCCCTGAGCAAATAACTATTTTTATTGTGTTGTTACCTGTAAGTATATATTAATTTTTTCTGTCTTTTTATATTTGTTTGTAATATTTCTGTGTCTTAATAAATCATCAGTTGTTGTTAAAGTTCCATGAAAAGCTCATAAATATGTATATTCTTTTGCAGTCCTATTCAGAAGACGCCATAAGTATTTTAGATCTAGTTTCTCCAGCAATTTATTCAATTACATATTTTCCCTTTTGTTTATCTTTCTGTTAGATTTACCCAAAACTGAGATAGGGATATTGAAGTCTGTTATGATTAGTGTGTTACTTTGTCTTCTTGTAGCTCAGCTAATGTTTCCTTTATGAATTTAAATGCTACAGTATTTGAAGTGCATAAATTTATGACTGATATTTGAGTTCTATACCTCCATTCCACATAGTATAGTTTTCTTGTTTACCCCTTTTTACTTTGGGGGGATTTTTTTCTTTGTCAGAGTATAATTGCACCAAAATGAAACTTTTCCCTCTGGCTCCCTATTCCCCTCTTTCCTGTGCCTTGGAGAGTTGAACTCTAGGCTACAAAAGATTCTGGAAATGCGTAGGACGTATGTTTTGGTTTGAAATAGAGCTCTCCTTCATACTTTACTCTCCTTCTTCTTCTCAAAGCCTCCCAGACCTAAATATCAGAAAAAAAGAAATGACCCAGGCTGCAGTGGTTCTAGTATGGCAGTGCTCTGAATGGCTGAATCAGAGAACTGAGGAACAGAGGAAATGAGACAGGACACTGTGTGGGAGTGGGGACAGGGAGGGAGTAGCTGTGTGACATTCCACTGTGCCTAAGGGAAAGATCCCAGCATCTAATTGAAACCAGATTTATCCTCCCCCCCCCCCCCCGCTCCTCCCTTTCCCCCTCAAACACACAGTCATTTAGGTCAGAAACCTAGGTTGGTGAACTGTCAATTGTTCAGGATGGGAGGAGGTTAGAAATCCAGTCCACAAGGAAACCAGGGCTTTAGAAAGTGAGCAAGTGGAGAGAAAAGAGAAAATTGGAAGAAAAAAATGGAGAAAAAGATCAAAGATCTTGCTAGGAAGAACACACAAAGAACTTAAACATAAAAAGAAAAATCCACAAGGGTTGGGTTCTTGAACTAGCCAGTGAAGGGAAAGAAAGCACAAGGAATAAGCACTTATAAAGCTCTTACTCTGTGCTAGGCACTGAGCTAAGACCTTTCTGAAATCCATTCATTCATTCATTCATTCATCCATTAATGTCTTCACTTACTTATTTGTTTGTTACATATTTGTTTCTTTTACAAATAACATCTCATCTGATCCTCATAACAATTTTGCAAGGTAAGTACTATTACAATATTCAATTTACAGTTTGGGAAACTGACTTCAGATGTTTGAGTGACTTACCCAGTATCACACGGTTATTAAATGTCAGAGGCTATATTTGAACTCAGGTCTTCCTGACTCTAGATCCAAAGCAGCCTATACACTCTGGGGCCAGCAGTCTCACTTACTGCTGGTAGGAAGTGGGGAAAGGGAGTCTGGGTTAACTCAAAGTAGACATTAGTTCATATATGAGTGTGTGTGTTTTAATCTTCTTTTGGTTTCTTGGTTTCTAGGTGTCCTAGACCATAGAAAGAGCTGTAGTTATTTTATCTTTGATAGATATTCTCTTCTTTGAAGGAGTTTGACAGGTCATGGTGGACAGAGAAAATGTGTGCTCTTCATCATGTTGGTCACATGACCCAGATATATCTAGTATAGGCTATCTTCATGGCATCCTATTGGCTCTATGTGATCATTCTCTCTGTTTCTCAGTCTTTATCTCTCTCTGACTGTCTTTGTGTTTGTGTATGTGTGTGTGTGTGTGTGTGTGTGTCTGTCTGTCTGTCTGACTATCTTTTCATTAATTTGTTCTGAAAATTTCTTAGGAATTGAAGTAATGCTCACTGGACCACATCTGTATCCTCCAGCCTTTTTCCCATTTTGAAAATGGGGGAAATGTTTGACTTTTTCATTCATCTTTTTTTTGTAATTCCCATCCTACCATAATTGTCTTCAAAAGTCTCTGAGGATTCAGGGTACTGAAAATGAAAGCACCTAAGTGGAAAAGTCAAGATTCAGACTAGGTCTTCTGAGTCAAAGCCTATTGTGCTATTATTTATAATATTGTAAAAGATAATCATAATAATATCTTTTTAATACAGATCTAAGATAGAAATACATGTCTTTTATAAAACTAATCCCAGTTTGGGGGCACTAAAATAAAAACTTTATGCAACAATATATCATTAACATTAGACTGTGAAGAAAAGGACTATTTTCTTCATGGAGAGCCATGAGTGTGACTGTTCACAAGGCAGCAGTGAAAGCAATACCAACAGTGGAAAAGAGGACAGCACAAGTTTGTTCCTCAGGCAGCAGATGTCCAACAAGACTATACAGAGAAAGCCTTTCAAAATACAAATAGCTACAAATGATTGCTACAAAGGTCCAACATACTGGAAATGCCCATCCTACCCATCCTTTAGTCGTTCTCATTGAAGGAAATGGCTGACCTAGGCTATGTTAAATGTATGGCAGTAAGGTATTTATTATATTCTATAGAAATAAAATACAAAATCCTTGAAGGCAGAGATCGTTATTATTATTTTTAAGATCTAGCTAGATTCTAGAACAGTGGTTCTCAACCTTCCTAATGCTGCGACCCTTAAATATTCGTATGTCGGTGTACCTGCATGTGGGTGGACCCTCCTGGAGATGGATAGAGAAGCCATGTCTCGGTTCCTAAGACATCAGAAATACATGCTTTCTGATGGTCTTAAGTGACCCCCAAAGCTCTCGCAACCCACAGGTTGAGAACCGCTGTTCTAGAACAATGCCTTGCTTTCTTGCCTTAGAAAGCTGCCTTATTCATGGCTGGGAATAGATATAGGACACACTTGTGATTTCACTGGCATAGGGAAATCTCAGGTAAGCAAACTCCCTCTACCAATGGAAACTGACACCTTCTCTGGAGTTTATACTTTGAGAAACTTGCCTAGGGCACTGAGAAGCTATGACTTGTCCAAGGTCACACCATTTCAGTATATGTCAGAGGCAGGACTTGTACCAGGTCTTCTTGGCTCTAAGCCTGGGTTTCTATCCACATGTCATGCTACTTCTCATAACAGGAAGCTTTGTAAATATCCTTGAATTGAACTACTTGCTGCTGGTGAACTTACCTAGATCACTGCCATCCTCTTGCCTTAATATACTAGGGCAAGTAATTACTTTCATCAGGGAAGGCTGAATAAATTTTAATATTAATTTGATGAGAGCAATTCCTATAAGGTTGATTAAATTTTCCCCACTCCCCCAATAATGTGGGACTCTTGTTTCTTCTTACTGAGGGAGGTGCAACAGAGCATGTTTATATGTCCTCCAACCCCTTGACCTCCACCACTTTCAAAGAACATCACCCAAGGAAGATCATGGTACCCTAAGAATGGAAATCAATAAGATTTATTGTTAGAACACTACTAAAACAGTTTTATACGTGATGATGTTCTTTTTTTAAGAGTATAATAGTATTGAATAGAAAGAGCTATCCACTTCCTTTTTATAAACTTAGCCTTAATAAAACTTGAGGATTGCCCCTTCTATAAAAGTTTAACTATGAATTTTTTCCCCCTTAAATCAGAAGCTGCTGGTGCTATTTAGATAATAACTTATGAAAAGCCTAAGGTGCCAACCAATTTACAGTTAAGTGGCTAATTAAGTCCCAAAGCAAAGTTACCAGAGAATACTCTCTACTATCTTTAAAGGTAGTGACACATAAAAGCAATTAGAAGGGGCTTGGCGTTGCTAGGACATATTCAAATTTGGACAAAAATTTGGGCCAGTTCTTATCTTATGCTAATATATTCTTCTCTCAGACAGGGATCCAGAGAGAAAAGAGAGCCACTTAGGATATATGAAAGAAATTAGAGTATTAGTTGGATTTGATAAAATTCAGATACAAATGCAAAGCACAGATGTTGAATTCCTTTCTATATTTGCCACCACAATAGGGCTACCATGTGTAATTATACTTTCCAGTCACACAGGAAAAAAAAGGAACTCCACAGAGAGGTACATAAAGAACACCGCTATCCAAGAGTAGAAAAATCTCATAATGCTTGGGTGTGTTGTCACCTGTCTGTCATATTGCATGAGTATGACACCTAGCCCAGGAATGGCAATTTTTTTTTGAATTGTTAGATTTAAACTCAGGACAATCAGATGTTATTTTTAAATATAGCTACTCTAGTAGCACAAAGAAAAACCAGGCAGGTACATTTTTGAGGATAGAAAAAGGGGAAGGAATAGATGAGGAAGGAGAAAAAAAGTACAAGAGGAAGAAAATTTTGACACAAAATATCCATGTATTTAATTTTTTTTAAGTATATGACTTTTAAAATAGTGGTTCTAACATCATCTTCTGGTAGTGTTAAACCCCAGCCCATTTGTACCTTGTTCTTCTGATTTATGGCATCACCAATAAACCCCTTGATGGTATTATATCCTTCTAATTTGCTTTAGTCACCATTTTTTTTCTATTCACACTGCAATAACTCATTGTGTTGCTATTTCACATACACATAAACACACAGATTAGTGTGCATATGTGTGCACTGAGTGTAGTTGGTAGGAGCCATGCATTTTAGATGTGATAATAAGTTGAGTTAATAAAAAAAGTACAGCATCTGACACCCTGACATAGGAAAGCACCAAAATTGCTAGGATAGATTATGTGGAGACCTAAGACATAGATAGCATTTTATTGGGAGACCTACTTTCCAAAGCTTCCTTTAATGTATTTTTTTTTTTCAGTACAGGAGGACGAAAAATGCTTACATGGTCAGCCAAGAGTCATCATGGAGGGAACTACGTGAGACATTCAAACATCACAATAATAGGATTGGAAAATAAGAGGATTAGAAACACTAAACCTTTAGGGAGAGATTCTGTGGTCCTAGGGATCTGGGAGTGGATCTCATTGTCTGTGTATCTCTGTTCCCAAAAGAGTAGAGCAGAGTAATGAGGGGCACTCCTTCTTTTCAGCGGACATTGTTGATCCAGAGAGGTGGTTGCAGAGAGACATGTATGGTACAGTAAGATGCCATAATTAATTAACATTTACCTGAGAGTAAGAGATCATATTTGAACACTTGTCCTAGCATCTAAGACTGCCCTCCTTAACTATAACATTGGTACTATATTATACTAGTCTAGGAAATATTCCTATTACAGTTTTCATATTTTTTCCTCAATGTGTAAATGAATAAAACGAATGCAGATCACTTTATATGTTCTTCACGGATTCTATCTTTCTGAATGAGTAAAACACAAATAGTTCTTGGCTCTGGAATAATTGTTAGCTACACCATAGAAAAAATCCTTGTTAATAACAACCACAGTAGTAGTAATAGCAACAGCAACAGTGCTCATTTCTAGAGCCCTTTAAGTCTTGGAAAGTGCTTAACAAATCTCTCATTTGATCCTTTTTGTTCAGCTAGAGGTTGTCCCTTACAACTAAGTGATTCTTAAAATAGAAACAATCATATATCTGTAGTCGTGGTCTACCATAGTGGATAGAATGTAGAACCTAGTGTCAGAAAGACCTGGGTTTGAATCCTACCTCAAATACTATCTTCATGGTCACAGATGAATAAGCCATTTAACCTCCTTGAAACTCAATTTCTTCTTTTTGTAGGATGTGGATAGAAATAAAAATACTTTAAAACACTATGTTGGCATAAGGTTGTTGTTAATTATAATAAATATATATTTATTTATTACATGTAAATAAATAATATAAATAATAATAATAATAATAAATATAATAAAACACACACTAATAGAATTTTGAAAACTTTAAAATGTGAAGTACACCAGCCCTGGAGTTAGGAGGACTTGAGTTCAAATCCAACCTCAGACACTTACAAGCTGTGTGACCCTGGGCAAGTCATTAAATCCCATTGCCTCCTCTCCCTCAAAAACTTACTAGAAACAAAATGTGAAATAAATATTTGATGATCTAGGGACCTGGTGGTTAGAGTACTAGACTAGGAAGCAGGAAGATTTAAATTTGAAATCTCCCTCAGACACTTAGTAGTTGTTTGATGTTGGGGGAGTCCTTAGCCTCTTTTGTGCCCACAATTCAGCATCTGTCAAACAGGGGTGATAACACTAACTTCTGTCTCACAGGGTAGCTATAAAATCCAAATGAGATAACATTGGGCAACTAGGTGGTACGGTGGATAGAACACTGGGCTTAGAGGTAGGAAGAACTGAGTTCAAATCTAGCCTCAGACACCTACTAGCTGTGTGAACTTGGGAAATTCACTTAACCTGTGTGCCTCAGTTTCCTTATCTATAAAATGATCTGGAGAAGGAAATGGCAAACCATTTCAGTATCTTTGCCAAGAAAATCCCAAATGGGGCCACAAAGAACTAACTCTTTATAATAAATGATTGATTAATTAATCTCAAATCAATTATTAATTGTAATAACATTCATAATAGCTAACAATATCCAAGTCATTATCATTATATTTTTCGTTATTTGTGTCCCTAAATTATGTCTGGGGTCATGAAGCATATAAATTATAGACCTGGTTGATATGATTTAATTCTCACTTATTTTTTTAAAATCATCTATAAGCCTAGGGTTCAGAGGCTTCAGGGAAAAGATTGTGCTTTTCTCTAAAATTTTAAACTTATGGAGATAGGATCTCAGTTACCAACAGCACATACACATACACACACGCATATACACACCTGAAGCATTCTTCTAGAACATGGAAAAACATACAATGAGTACTACTTGTAAGTGCTGATAAATGCACTAGAACCTGAATGTTAACAGTTGTGCTTGGAACAATAAAAGCTTTCTATTAATCCACCTCCTATTTTGATTAAAGGGGTCATCCCTTGACTAACTTCTTTAGGACATCTATTCACTGAATCGGTGTTGCCTCACTCAAAGTAAGAACACTTAAAAGACCTAGAGGCTCCCATTGCACCCTATGCCATCTCCAGTTGTCCTGATCTGTATCTGGTCACTGGACCCTCAAACCAAAGTCAACTGCAAACCATGTCATCATCTTCTTGATGTCTTGGTCTTCTATAAGAACAAGGCCAATCGCTGCAATTTGGGCTAATGCCTAATGATAGCAATCAGAATTTTGACTGGCTTTTGGTTGCCTTTCTGAATCCCTCCTGTGAAATCAGTGAAGTTGGAATCATAGTCATATATCTCACAAGATATATCACTCAACATCTCAAAGACATTTTCTTTTGGAAGTTTTTTGTCCTATTGAAAAGAAAGTAATTAAAAAGCTAGTCTCGAATCCAACAGAGTAGCGGGATGAGCAAAGAATCAAATGACCTTTCTATTACACCTTCCAGTCCCAAAGGATCTTAATATGACATAATTTTTGCCTTATGGACTTTTTTCTTCTTTTCTACTTAATGAAGCACACTGAGGAATTTCCTGTTATCATCATCTGTCCCGCACACTGAACTTCACTTTATATGTTATCTCTCCATCAAAAAGACTTTGAGCTCCTTGAAAACAGGGACTCTCACGCTTTTTCTGTTTTTATCCTTAGACTTAGTATAGCGGTACTCAGTAAATCCTTAAGAAATACTTCATTCACTCATTCATCTATTCACATATGCATTCAAGGGCGGCTAGGTGGTCCAGTGAATAGAGAACCATCCCTGGAGTCAGGATGACCTGAGTTCAAATCTGGTCTCAGACACTTGACACACTTACTAGCCATGTGATTTTGGGCAAGTCACTTAAACCCAATTGCCCTAAAAAAAAAAAAAAGCACATATGCATTCATTCATTCATTGAATTATTCCTCTGCATATTTTGGAAAGAAGGCAACCCTTAACATATCACTTATATCTGGGACTATCTACCAAGAGTTAATGTGACCAATAAATAAATAAACTAATACAATGTTTACGCAGAGTTGTAATTTTAAAGCACTACCTACCTGTGTTGGCAAATGATGATTTATTTGTCACGCTATTGCTACTGTAATGTAGGCCTTATATAAAAGTTATATTCTGAAGTATATTTCCCAATTGCTTGTGTTATTAACCAGTATCTCTGGTATATGTTGAAAATGCCTTCACCTTTTCCAATGATCACCCCATCACATAATCATGGAAAGCTGGTGGTGGAACTTGTTCCAAAGAAGTAAGAAAAAGTAAAGTTGTGCTGGCCCCTTTGATTTTTCTGATGCTGACATGCCCATTATATAAAAGCTACCATTTACTAAGTCCAGGAAAGACCCCTCCAGTCAATGTGGACCTTATTTATGAATTGAATGGATGTATTGGTATACCATCTAAAGTGAAGTAAGTACATCAGTTATCCTGAAGACATTTAGGTTTAGTTCCTCACTTTCAAATGGAGGTTTAACCTTAGACCCAATTATTCAGTGAGAACTTTTTTGGTTTGGTATATTATTGGTCAGCTTTTCTTTGCTTCATTATTTCCTCCTTTAAGCATGTACAAAATTCAAAGAATACAGATTTTCTCTATTTAGTAATCCCATACATCCAATGTCAGATATGACCATAGAGTCATAGATTTGGAAAGTGACATCCTGCTGATCAATGGCAATGTGACTTGTGATCTGAAAACTAACATTATTTTAACTTTTTGTCATTTGAAAATTTACTAAAAATGGTGTGTGGGTGAGAAAGAGACAGAGAGACAGAGACAGAGACAGAGAAACAGAGAGAGACAGAGAGACAGAGACAGAGAGGGAGAGAGATGTGTGAGATGTGTGTGTGTGTGCGTGTGTGTGTGTGTGTGTGTGTGTGTGTGTGTGTGTGTGTGTGTAATCCCAAACTGGAGTTAGGCATTCTGATAACAGCTGTGTACTTGGATCTATCCACAAATTCACTGTACATCAGTTATGATGTGTCTATTTCTAAGAGTAAGGATACCAATCTTGATGAATAGCTAAGAGGTGAGATCATTCATAAAGGTATGAGTGATTAATAATGACCGTGCATAGGATTGGGTGTTTTTTTTTTCCTAGAGCGTAAATAAAATATATCATTCACATGAAGGGCAGGATCTTGGCAGAATGATTCATGGTGCATTTGAAAGCATAAAAAGCCAATGACGGGGCCTTCCTAAGCACATTAAAGAGGAAACTGATTTGGTTACTTGAACAATTTAAGTGTTCATTGATATAGAAATCCTATTCCTTACAAAATATTGAGAGGGCAAAATTGTTTTAATTACCACCAGTGAAAAAGAATCAGCACTTTTTCCCTTGACATTCAAAATAGCATTGTAGGGATGAATGCACAGAGAATAAAGGTTCAATTGCAGCATAGTGACTCTTGGACCTTATACTTCAGTCGAACCAAGATCAACTATACAGCCCTTAAATTGGAGGTTACTGAGGCAGAAAAAACCTTAAAACTTCAGGATTAGCATAATTCTTGGGTCTAAAGAAGTAGGCATTCACAGCAAAGTACTATTCAATTGTTAACCCTTTAATACTCTTAGACTAGAAAGGGCATGTGCTTCAAGAAAAAAATGGTCTATTTCAAGTAGTAAAATTTGGGCACAGAACTGATGTATCCCTTCTACACAGGTGGTATATATTTCTGCAGATTTAGGTCTTTGGGTGTCAACTAATGGTACAAAATCTGCACCTCACTCACAAAACATGAAAAGCAAAAACACTCCTGGTAGCACAGGTACATTCTGTTTCTTGTTGTAAAACCAATCCTAGTAACTCTCCTGAGGACTGCTGCTATGAATCACTTCAAGGGCCTAATTGCACAGTATAATGAACTCTCTATTTCATCAGTAATAAACTAAAGCATAATATTCAAGAAACTAAAGTATAGCATTCATGACAACATAACATAACTTATTACTAAGGTGACCCAAATAGTTTTATACAAAACATATCATTCAGTATATCTTATAGTCATCTTCAAGGGGTAGCAGAAAATACAAACACCATCTGCCCCTAGGTCACAGTAAATTACAATCTCCTCAGTCAATATAGACTATCCAAGTAAAGTTCTCTTTCATCTTGAGTCAAGACTGGTTTCCAAACCCCAGGTTTCCTTCTCCATGGACTGACTGCTCCCATCTCTTGCCTGGATTCACACATGGGCAACTCTCCTCTTCTGTTCCTTATCTCAGCTCACAGGGGCTGCTCCACTCCAAGCTCTTTGCAGTTTCTGTTTCTAGGAAACAAAGCTTAACAGGGCTACAATAATATTTACACACATTACCAGCACTATCATCTCAATTCATTTTCTGTCTGAGAAACCAATAGACAGGGCTTCTGTCTGAGAAATCAATACAGAACAATAGACAGAGTATCAACATCACAAACACACCCTCTCTCATTTCTTCCTGTTCGCTGCTCTGACTGTGTTCTTATCCACTCCTTCCTGTTCCACCCTTTTTGCAATCTCCTCCCACCATGGACTCCCATGTGCTTAAATTCATTGTATTAAAGGACAAGGGAGATCTTCAAATTACTGTAGGCTTATTAAGGGCAATACAATATATACTGTTTCCAATCAAATATTCTTGATACAATCAAAGGCAAGGCTCAAAATCACTAAATTAGCTAAAATTCAATCTAGAAAAACAGCAAAAAAATCCAGTTTTTCTTGCCATTACCTATAGTTTTCTCATCAGTCTGCCATCATCTGCAAGCCATGGAGTTAATTGGTTTGAGATGCAGCCTCATCCCCAGCCACAGGAACTTTTTTTCCCCCTGGGATATTGAAGGGAGTTAAGAATCTCCTTGGGGTAAGACTGAGTGAACCTCTACTAACAAAGAACACCAGATCCAGCTGTGCTGCAAAGACTGGTGGGGATGAAAATGAAAGAGCACACTGCAGGTGAATGCAGAAGCACGGGTCATAAAGTCCTTGGCTGTGGGCACTTACCAGAGGCTTTGGTTCCAGGGTAGAAGGGAGAACTGGAGATCTGGAACAAGAGGAATCATCCACCATCCCCAAATTAGAGGAAATTACAAAAATTAAGCTATCACCACAAAAAATGCAAAGGCAAAGTAAAAAGAATGCAATCATAGAAAGTTATTATGGGAATACAGAAGATTATGGTTCATCTTCAGAGGAAAATATTGAAGTAAAGAACAAACCCTTTAACCCCAAAGAGTAACATGAAATGGTCACCTATCCCAAAAGAATTCATGGGAAGATCTTTAAAAAGACTGTAAAAATCAAATGACAGAGATGAAGGAAAAACTAAAATAAATGGATGAATGAATGAATGAATGAATGAGTGAGTGAATGAATAAATAAATAAAGCATAATCCAAGAAAAATTAGATTATGAAAGGAAAGCCAACTAATTAGAAAAGTAGGTCCAGAATCTCAAGGAAGAAAATCATATCTTGAAAATTAGAACTGTGTGAGGCAAAGCTAGAGAAATTATAAGAGATCAATAAATAATTAAACTAAAAAATGAACAATAAAAAATAGAAAAGAGGATGAAACATAAGAAAAGTAACAGATCTGCTCAATAGATCAAGAAGAGAAAACATAAAAATAATCAAACTTACTGAAAGCTATGATAAAAAAAGAATCTTGATACAATAATACAAGAAATATATATTTTTTAATTGTCCTAAAGCATTGGAACAAGGGAGTTGGGGGTGAAGGGAGAAATAGAAAAAAAATCCATCTATCACCACTTAAAAGAGATCCTATGAGGAAAACTTATAGGAATGTTATAGTCAAATTCCAAAATCCCCATCTCAAAGATAAAATATTAAAAGCAACAACAATAAAAAAATTTAAATACCATGGTGCCACAACTAGAATTGCACAAGACCTAGCAGCAGAGACATTGAAAGATCACAGGTCTTGGAACATAACATATCAAAGAGCAAAAGAACTGGGGCTCTTGCCAAAAATATCACACCCACCAAAATTAAACATAATCCTGAATGAAAAAAAAAATGGACACTTGATCAACTGTCGGACTTTAAGACTTTGCTTAAAAAAAACACTAAACAATAATAATTTGGGGTAAATCTGCGTATGCTATGAATTTACAAAGTAAAACCGTTTAAGAACAATTAAAAAGAGGAATTATTATATACAAATGATGTGCAAGAGGAAGAAACAATATAGAGGAATTAGATGGGGAAGGAAGGCTGGTAGTTCTGGTAACCTACTTTCATCAAGAATGGGTTTAAGGTGGAACAAGACATATATATATATATACATTTAGCAGAATATAAAAGTCTTCTAAATTCAGAAGAAATAAAAGGTAAGGGGGCGGACCTCTTTCTCTGATGTCAAGGAGGGAGGACAAGGGAGGGATCTTTAGAAGGACAGGTGAGGGAATAAAAAAGGGCTATACAAGGGTATTTAGATTTATGGGAACTGGAGGATAAGGGATGGATCCTTGGATCCGAGGATGCCTCCATTGTCCATCTCTATCTGCATTGCCAGAGCAAGCTCAGTGTTTGGGAGACTCTGAAAGAAAATATGGGAGAGAACAGGTATTAGACTTCCTACCAAACTGAAGATCTACAGAGCCATTGTGCTGACTTCATTCTTGTATGCCTGTGAATACTGGGCAATCTGAAGCACAATTGCTTCCATTTTAATTGTCTCATGAAGATCTTGAAGATCATCTGGCAGGATAATATACCAGAAACTGAGGTCCTTCTCTCAAGCAAAACTAGAAAACATCCAAACTCTACTGCAGAGAGAGCAACTGATAGGCTGGCCACATTTTTCAAATGTCAAACATAAGTTGGTCTAAAAGACTGTTTTATAGAGAACTCACAAAAGTCAATCACTCACATGGAGGTCAGAATAAGTGATACAAGGACACTTTTAAAATCTCTCTGAAGAATTTTGCAATGAATTGTAAGACATGGGAGAAACTGGCACAGGACTGCCTAGCATGGCATGCCTTCATCAATGAAGATACAAAAGACCTTCTCTGAGTAAAACAGAATTGCAGCAGTTGAAGACACATGTGAAATGCACAGATTTAGAGATATCTCCACTCCAATTGTCCATATGGATTATTTTTGCCCAACCTGTGGTTAAAAACCTTAAGAGCTCATTTTGGTTTGATAAGCCATAGCATAGTGGTGTCTTGACCCCAGTCTAGTGGTGTCACTTTGGTCTCTTTGAGAATGAAGGACAACAACCAGCAATAACACCTACCAGTTTTTTTTTTCTTTTATACTGAAAGATGTAGTTTATCTGGACCAGCTGATTACTATCTACTCACTTATCTGGGACAGCAATGACCTATTACCCTTTTTTGTTCTGTTCTTTCTAATGCAAAAGTTATTGTCCTTAGTAGGAAAAAAAAGCAAAATATGAACTAATGCTTTCTGCTTCCTCAGTCTTGTCAGTTATGATCACCCCATTCATGACGATCACTGATCCTCTCTGACCTATAGACCATGATTCCCTCTCTGGTGGTGTTGCCATGGAGACTTAGGTTGCCAGAAATGACTATCACAGCTAAGCAGACATTTTTGCCCAGTGTCCACACGCCTGGGATATTGGACTTGAACAGGGTTCCATCAGGAAGAGGAAAATATGTGGAGCAGTGAGACATCAGAGAAAGAGTGTCAATAGTGTTGGTTTGTATGGCCTTAGCCAGCACTGAATCCTATGCTGTCCAAGTCAAAAGCTAACCAGTAGCCCCACTGACAGATGGGAGGCGAGTTGTTGAAATTCAAGTTGGGGGAGTGGCATAAAACAGACAAGATTAGCACCAGTTATGGAAGCAGATTGTGAATTGGGCTAATATGAGGCCCCCACCAGGATCCTGATAGCTTCTTTTCTGTTCTTTTAGTACCATGTCACTTTTCGGCCTTTACATTGAGGTCAAAGTTCAAAAAAATCTCTAGCTTCTTCACTTCAACTTTTGTGGCAACATGCCACTCCCATTCTATCTTTGTAAGCTTGTCTGTGAGCTTGATTCTTAAAAATGTGGCAAATGCAATACATTATATGTGAATCTATAAAATTTCATCTTATTTGATTTGGCCAATTGGTCTGAGCTGTAAAGAACTTTTTGGATCCTAACTCTGTCATTAAACTTGTTTCCTATACCTTTGGTCATCTTTAAATCTGCTAAATTTTCCAAATTTGTCTTCATCCTCATCATTGATAAAAAATATTAAATAACAACCCATAATGTAGTAGAAATATGTACTATGCTATTAATGTTCAGATTTTAACACAGTGCTTTGCACCTAGAAGATAGGTATTAATTGTTGGTTGAATGGATGAATGAATAAACCTAACCATTTTTGTAAAATATCAAATAGCATAGGGTCAACAATAAATATCAGGGGTACTTCCTCAGTGATTTCCTTCCTAGTTACCAGTGAATCCAAGTTACCCTGGTACCATGTCAGGACTAGGTTGACTCTATCTTCTTGCCCAATTTGATGATGCATGTCTCCATATATCCAGTTTCTTTCATAGTTCTAACTAAAATTTTAGTACCACCAGCTTCCTTTCTGGAGTCCCAAATTCTTTTTAGTCTGTTCTCTTCTGTCTTGAATTCTCCTTTGTACTTGTTAGCTAGATTCCCTAAAAATTTCTAAGCCAAATCATATGCTTCTGAAGAAGGTAGTTCCAGAAGTAAACATGATATCTATCCAGTGCTTTGGCCTATTACACTGAAAATCAAGACACTTTGATTTATGTCATCCCAAATAACTTATCTTCTCCACTGTGACAAACAATTGCTGTTTTTAAGAAAGATACAACTCACTCTTTAGGCACTTACCTAGTTATAACTTATTGAAGAGGGAGTAGGGAACTATGCCTAGGTTATGTGCCAATCTGTAACATATCATCTGAGTTACTTTTGTCCAGAATGGCTTCTGAAAATAGGTTTTTATAGTTCTTTGTAGGGGGCGATGTTGAGGGTTAGCTCTGAGGGGTCTGCCATGGTCATGAATCCATGTCAAGGACCCCCTTAAACCTGTTTCCACCCACCTGGACCCAGTATCTCAGGATGTTGACTCACCACCCTCCGTCCCCATTACTCACCCCCTGTGAAAGGAGGCTTGGAATATTCTGCCCATCCCCAAAATCCTGGGTGCTTGAGCTATGTAGATAAAGAAGTAACACATGAGACAAAAGAGCAAAGGAGTATCCCATGTGAATGGCCTCCTAAAGGTTGCAAGCCAAGCACCTCACGTACCAAATAACATGAAGTATCCCATGAGAAAGTGTGATGTTAAGTGCTTCAGCTACAGTATATAAACCCTAACCCCCAGATGCTTATTTGAGACTTGCTTGGCGTCAGTACAATAAAGGTATGAATGCTTCCAATCTCTGCCTGGCCCACGAACTCATTATTCACCCTCTCATGTTTTGGTGGGTCCTGCGAGTACAGGCTACACTTCTTTATACACAGGAGTAAATGGAGGCATTTGGAAATCTTTACAACTAAAACTACATAAAGTAGTCAGACCAGAAGCATCTATAAATACAACAGTAACAGGCAGAGTGGACAAGAAAACACAGCTGTTTGAATGATTTCTTTGGTATTTAGTGGATAGTCCTATAGATTCATTAGACACTTCAGATATTTCTATCTACAGCCCTATTCTCTCCATATTGCCCCACCTGTGGTCCTTCAGAGATCTCTGACAATGGCTCAACAATCACATCTACCTGCTCATTGAACACCTTAGGATATGTCTTCAGTACCTATTGAGCAGTCCTCATTGAAGACAGCTACACATTCTTACCATCTCTTCAACTCCCTGTTAGGCATTTAGTTTTCCAATTTATGATGCAAAGATCATTCTCCTGTTTGAGAAAACAATTGAGTAAAAGGTGTGGAGCCCTGTCTTCTCTGTCCTTTACCTGCAGCCCATCTATTTCCAGCAGTAGTTCTATTATTACCTTGTAGACATTCCTTTTGCCCTTAATGTAGCCAAGAAAGTTCTTTTTTGTAGCCCTTGCATTCATAACCAACTTTGACTTATTCTGAACTTTGTTTTTTGCTCTTCGGAGGGCAATTGGGGTTAAATGACTTGCCCAAAGTCACAGAGCTAGTTAGTGTGTCAAGTGTCAGAGGCCAGATTTGAATTCAGGTCCTCCTGACTTCAGGGCCCATGCTCTACTCACTGTGCCACCTAGCTGCCCCCTTTTTCTGAACTTTAGTACTATCAATTCCTATGCTATAAAGCTTTACTACTGCTGGTAATAGTTTACAAGATGGTGTCACTCCTTTGTTTTGTATTTCCATTGCCTGTTCTTGCCCCCAGCTTCTATATTCCCTGCGTGTTCACAATGGTTTATTTAGATAACTTATTTTCATCTTGTTCCTTATCAGAATTATTTCTTTGTGTTTGTTTCAAACTAAGGGAATGCAGAAGCAACTCAGCTGAACTCTACCAACATTCCCCTTTGAACAACTTGAAAATAACTCCTGAAATCGAATTGGAGGGAAGCAGGAGGAGGAGATCCAACACAAGGTCAGAGGAAGACATTTATCCAGCCTAAGATGACTTAGGAAGTTGATGCTGGGGCCTGCCTGAAGTAGAACATGAGTACCAGCAGTGGTTCTTTGGAGGCCAGCTGTAGTAACTAGTCATCAGAAGCAGCAGCAGTTTGGGGGGGGCCCCCAAGCCAGAGATAGTAACTTGAGGGTTGGGGGTGGGGAGGGGAGAGGGAATTGTCAACAGATCGGAAAGAGATTAAGAGCTACACTTTGTTGGCAATGGGTACAGCTGGTCCGGATTTGGTAACTTCATTGCCCATGAGCAGTTACATACATTAAGGGTTGAGAAGGCCAGTGGCAGGTTTGTCATAACGAAGCAGGGGCCCTGATCACAGTCCCAAGGTAGACAAGAGCACTACCACTTGCAGCTAGAGGGGACCAAGGGCTCTTCCTGGGAAAAGACCAAAGCACAGACCAGGAAAGTAGTAACCACACCTCTCCTTAGATCACACTACCTCAGAAGCACAAAAAAATTGCAGACTCCCCACCTCACAAACTAGTTCTGAAAATAGCAGCACAAAAATTCCTGAGGCTTAAGACAGTGCCTACCCACACCCAAGGTGAGCAGAATCTAACTTGAACATAAAGTACAAAAATCAAGAAATAGGCTGGAAAACTGAGCAAACAACAACAAAACAACTTGACTATAAAAAGCTATGAGAGTATCAGGGAAGATCAAGGTACACTCAGAAAATGACAGTGTGAAAACAGCTACAACCAAAGCCTCAAAGAAAACATTCTAATTAGACCCAAGACCAACAATAATTTCTGAAAAAGTTAAAGAAATTAATAATAATGGAAGAGGAAAATTTGGGGAAAGAAATGAGAGTGATGGAAGGAAATTATGAAAAAAAACTTAACACCATGATAAAAGAGGTACAAAAAATACTGAAGAAAATAATACCCTAAAAAACAAAGCAGGACAAGCATAAAATGAGTATAAAAACTCACTGGAGAAACAATTTCTTGAAAATTATAATTGGGTGACTGGAAGCTAATGACTCAATGAAACATCATAAAATGATATAGTCCAAAGAATGAAAAAAAAATTGAAGAAAATGTGAAATATCTCATTGGAAAAAATAACTGGCCTGGAAAAGAAATTTAGGACTAAAATTTTTGGAATCCATGGATCACTTGAAAACCATGAGGAAAGAAAAGGAGGCTAGACATCACATTTCAAGAAATTATAAAGGAAAACTACTTTAAATATCTTAAATCCAGAGGGGAAAATAGACAATCTACTGATCACTTCCTGAAAGAGATAAAATTTGAACTCCCAGGAATATTATAAGCAAATTCCCGAGCTCCTGGGTAAAGGAGAAAAGACTGCAAGCACCCAAACACACACACACAAACACACACACACACACACACACACAGAAATATCGTGTATCACAAAAGTCAGGATCACAAAAGATTTAAGGTCTTCCATGTAAGAGGAGTGGAGGTCGTGGAGCATGATATTCTAGAAGACAAAAAAACTACTCATCAAAACTGAGTATGCTCCTTTAAGAAAAAAATTGATATTTGAGGAAATAGACAACTTTCAAGCATTTTTTATGAAAAGATCAGAACCGAATAGAAAAACTGTTTTTTGTGTACTAAACTCAGGAAAAATATAAAAAGGTAAACATGAAAGAAAAATCATAACAGACTCAATAGAGTTAAGCTCTTTACTTTCATATATGGGAAGATGATAAATGTAACCGTTAAGAATTTTTATAATTGGACGGAGCCAATATAGTGGAGAAAAGTCAGCAACTCGCCTAAGCTCTCCTTAAAATCTCTCCAAAAGACTTTAAATAATGCCATAAAACCAATCCAGGAACAGCAGAACCCACAAAAAAGATGGGATGAAAGGTCAGCATGAAAGGTCTGCCTCACTAAGGTAAGAATAGAGTGCAGTCCAGTGCAGACTGCACCAGCACACTCCAGCCCTGGCACACCAGGGTCAGGTCTTGGGAATCACTGAATTAGCAGCTGCTCCTGAAGCTCCCTGCCCACAGAGGGTAAGGGGGTTGAAAAACTGATCAGAAAGAGATTACAGGGGCCTCTTTGTTCCCACTGGGGCAGGACTCTGTTGCTTTGTCCATATTCAGATATTGATCACAGACCTGGTTGGCAATTCTGGGGCAAGGAGGAGTACAAACAGACCAGAGCTTACTGCCTCATTGGAACAGGGATTTTCACTGAAGTTCTAGGGCAGAAAAGAGCGCTTGTGGTCACCCACACACCAGAACATATGCCAAAAGAGTAGTAAACACACTTTGGAACCACTAAAGCTTGGGAAAGTAGCAAAGCCCTTCTTTAACAAAGAGTTAAAAGTCAAGAGATAGGCTGGAAAAAATGAGCAGAGAACAGAAAACAATTCTGACCACAGAAAGTCACAATGGTGACAAGGAAAACCAAAACACACATTCAGAAGAAGATAAAAAAGTTAAAGTTCATACACCCAAAGACTTCAAGGAAAACATGAATTGGTTTTGGGTCATGGAAGAGCTTGAAAGAAGTTTGAAAATCAAGTAAGACAAGTAGAGGGAAAAATGGGAAGAGAAATGATAGTGATTCAGGGAAATCATGAAAAAAGGAGTCAACAGCTTGGTTAAGGAGGCACAAAAATATGAAGAAAATACTTTTAAAAACATACAAGGCTAAATGGTAAAAGAAGTACAAAAAGCCAATGAGAAGAATACCTTTAAATGTAGAACTAGTCAAACAGAAAAGGAGGTACAAAAATTCACTGAAGAAAATAATTCCTTAAAAATTCAAATTGAGCAAATGAAAATTAATAACTTCATATGAAATCAAGAAAAAATAAAACAAAACCAAAAGAATGTTTAAAAAACAGAAGACAATGTGAAATATTTCACTGTAAAAACAATTGCTCTGGAAAACAGATCCAGGAGATATCATTGAAAACCTATTGAACTGTGGAAAAATTGGAACTCTACTGCATTGTTGGTGGAGCTGTGAACTGATACAACCATTCTGGAGGGCAATCTGGAACTATGCCCAAAGGGCTATAAATAATTGCGTACCCTTTGACCCAGTAATACTACTTTTGGGGTTGTATCCCAAAGAGATCATAGAAGTGGGAAAAGGTCCCATATGTACAAAAATATTTATTGCAGCTCCCTTTGTGGTGGCAAAAAACTGGAAATTTAAGGGATGCCCTTATACCCAATTGGGTAATGGCTGAACAAGTTATGGTATATGAATGTGATGGAATACGTATTGTGCTATAAGAAATGGGAAGGAGATTGACTTCATAATTACCTGGAGAGGCTTATACAAATTGATGCTAAGTAAGAAGAGCAGAACCAGGAAAAAATTTGTTCACAGTCACAGATACATCACATGTGTGATGGTGAACTTTAAAAAACTGGACTCTTCTCAGCAATGCACAGTTAAAAGACAACTCTACAAGTCTCAGGATGGATGGAGATATCTACATCCAGAGAAAGATCCAGAAAGACCAGAGTTTAAATGGAGACTGAAGCAATGCATGCTATCATTCTTTTCTATGTTCGGTTTTTC
>CM053594.1:340396633-340446966 GCA_028646575.1 Pseudocheirus occidentalis | reverse complement strand
CAACACCTATACAACCAGACTATTGTACAATGCGAAAGAGTTTGCAGATCCTATATGTGATTGTATGCCACCATGGTGGAGGTGGGGGTGGGGAAGAAGGGGAGAAAAATCTGAAACTCAAGTGATTCTGGAACTGAACCTTGTAAACTAAAAGTAAACAAATGAGTGATTAAAATTTTTTTTTAAAAAAGAAAACCTATTGCACTATCTGAAAGTCACAGTTGAGAACAAGAACATAGACAAAATCTTTCAAGAATTTTTCATGGGAAACTGCCCTGATATTATAGAAGCAGAGGGTGAAATAAAAATTCAAAGAATCCACTGATCACCTCTTGAAAGAGATCCCAAAGTGAAAAGTCCCAGTAATATAGACAAATTCCAGAGTTCACAGGTAAAGGAGAAAATATTGTAAGCAGTTAGAAAGAAACAATACATATATTGTGTAGCCACAGTCAGGATAATAAAAGAGCTAGGATTAAAATCAAGAATTACCACCCCAGCAAAACTGGGTATAATTCTTCAGGGGAAAAATGGACATTCAACAAAATAGAGCACTTTCAAGCATTCTTGATGAAAAGACCGGAGCTAAATAGAAAATTTAATTTTCAAATACAAGACACAAGAAAAGCATAAAAGGGTAAAAAAGAAAGGAAAATTATAAGAAACTTAATAAAGTTAAATTGTTTACATTCCTACATGGCAAGATAATACTTTTATCTCCTGAGAACTTCCAGGGCAGTTAGAAGGAATATATATAGAAAGAGGGAACAGATGTGAACTGAATATGAAGTGATGAAATCTAAAAAAAAATAAAATTAAGGGCTGAGAGAGGAATATACTGGGAGAAAGGGAAAGAGAGAGATAGAATAGAATAAATTATCTCATGTAAAAGAAGCAAGCAAAAGTTTTTACAGTGGTTGGGAAGATGGGGGAAGTGAGGGTGAGTGGCTGAACTTTATTCTCATCAGAAATGGCTTAAAGAGGGAATAACACAGACAATCAGTTGGGTACAGAAATCTATCTTACCCTATGGAAAAGTAGGAGATAGAGGGGATAAGAGAAGGGGGAGCTGATAAAAGGGAGGGCAGATTGAGGGAGGAGGTAGTCAGAAGCAAAACATTCTTGAAGAGGGACAAGGTGAAAAGAGAGAGAGAGAATAGAATAAATAGGGTTGGGGGATAGCATGAAGGGAAATAGAGTTGGTAATAGTAACTACAAAAAAAATTTGAATCAAACTTTTCTGATAAAGGTCTCATTTCCCAAACATATTGAGAACTAAGTCAAATTTATACAATTATATAAAAATATAAAAATAACAGCCATTTCCAGTTCAAAAGATATGGAGAGTTTTCAAATGAAGCGATCAAAGATATCTATAACTATTTGAAAAATACTTTAACTCACTATTGATGGGAGAAGTGCAAATTAAAACAATTCCAAGGTACTTACTATTAAATTATCTATTAAATTGGCTAATAGAACAGAAAAAGAAAATGACAAACTTTGGAGGAGATATGGGCAAAACAAGACATTAAAATCTATTGGTGGAGTTGGAAACTGATTCCGCCATCCAGTAGATCAATTTGTAACTGTGCCCATACAGCTACAAAACAATGACCTTGCACTGGTCTGTATGCCAAGAGGGATTTTTAAAAGGAAAATAACCTATATGTAAGGAAATATTTATAATAGCTCTATTCTGTTGCCAAAGAACTGGAAACTGAGAGGATACCCACCAATTGGGTGAACATATTGCAGTATTGATTATGATGCAATATTATTGCACTATAAGAAATGTGGAAAAGGATGCTCTCAGAAAAGCCTGGAAAGACTTATATTAGCTGATGCAAAGTGAAATGTACTATGTACAAATAAGAACAATACTGTAAGATGATCAACTGTGAATGACTTAGCTATGAAGACAACTCTGAAGCACTTATGATGAAAAATGCTATCCATCCCCCAAGAAAGAACTGATGGGGTCTGAATACATTCTGAAGCATTTATTTTACTTTGTTTTTCTTGAGTGTTGTTTTGGTCTATGGTTTCTTTTACAACATGATTAATATGGAAATGTTTTTCATGACTACACATGTAAAGCCTATATTGAATTGCTTACATTCTCATCAGGGCAGGAATGGAGAGGAAGGGAGAGAATTTGCAACTTAGAGTTTTTTTTAAAAATGTTAAATTTTTTTACATGTACCTGGGGAAAAATAAAATAGTACATAAAATTTAAGAGTAAAGGCACTGAAATGCAAAAAAAAAATTTATCATTATTAGAGGATTTTGAAGGAGTCTATAGCATGAGTGTGAGTCTATTGTGTTAGGGGTGAGGAAAAGGGATGCATTGGGAAAAGGGAGAGGTAGACTAGGTAAGTGTTTCTCATGTAAAAGAGGCATACAAAAGAACAACTTCTGTAGTAAAGGGGGAAATGGTAGGATGGTGGACAATTCTTATACCTAAACCTCATCAGAATTGGTTCAAAGAGGGAAGTATATATACATACACACAGAATATATATTTATGGGTGTGTATGTATGTATGTGTTGTGTGTACACACACAAACACACACACAATTATAGAAATCTATCTTGCCCAATAGGAAGGGAAGCAGTTAAGAAATTTTGAAGGGGGGGGGATGATAAAAGGGAGGATGGATTAAGAGATGCAATGGACAGAAGCAAAATAAACTTTTTAAGAGGGACAGTATAAAAAGAGAGAGAGAGAGGAATAGAAGAGACAGGATAGAGGGAAGTACAGTTAGGAATTATAGCTGTGAATGTAAGTGGGTTAAGTTCACCCATCAAACAGAAACAGGCAGTAGAATGGATTAGAAATCAGAATCCAACAATACATCATTTAAAAGAGATACTCTTTAAGCCTAAAGACAAGCAAAAAAAGGTCTGGATCTATTTTGCTTCAGCCAAAGTAAAAAGGCAGGAATAGCAATCATGATTTCAGACAAAACAAAAGGTAAAATAGACTTAATTAGAAGAGGTAATGAGGGAAACTACATTTCTCTAAAAAGTACCACAGACAATGTAGTAATAGAAACAATTTTTGCAGTAATTTCCTCTGATAAAGGCTTTATTTATCAAACATATAGGCAACTGAAACAAAATTATAAACCTAAGACCCATTCTCCAATTGGTAAACAATCAAAGTTTATGAAAGGTAGTTTTGAAGGAAAGCTATCTATACTCATATGAAAAAAGCTGCTCTAACTCAGTATTGATTAGACAAATACATTTAAAATGCATTTATTTATTTTTAGTTTTCAACATTTGCTTCCATAAAATTTTGAGTTCCAAAATCTCTCCCCATACCTCCCCTCTCCCATCCCAAGAAGCTATGTAATTTGATATAGATTCACCACATACATGTTGAAATTATTTTACATTAGATATGTTGTAAAGAAGAATTAGAACCAATGTCAGAAACCACAAGAAAGAAGAAACAATAAAAAGACAGAAAAAAGAGAGAGAGCAAATAATATGCTCTGATCTTCATTTAAACTCCATAGTTCTTTTTCTGGATGTGGACAACATTTTCAATCATGAGTTCTTTGGAATTGTCTTGGACCCTTGCATTTCTAAGAAGAGTAAAGTCTATCAAAGTTGGTGATCGCAGAATGTTGCTGTTACATAACATGTACAATGTTCTTCTGGTTCTGCTCACTTCACTAAGCATTAGTTCATGTAAGTCATTCCAGGTTTTTCTGAAATCCACCTGCTTATCATTTCTTATAGAAAAATAGTATTCCATTACATTCACATACCACAACTTGTTCAATCATTTCCAAATTGGTGAGCATCCCCTCAATTTCCAGTTCTTTACCACCACCAAAAGAGCTGCTATAAATATTTTTGTAAGTATGGGTCCTTTCCCATTTGTATGATCTCTTTAGAATACAGCCCTAGAAGTGGTATTGTTGGGTCAAAGGGTACTCACATTTTTATAGTCCTTTGGGCATCATTCCAAATTGCTCTCCAGAATGGTTAGATCAGTTTACAACTCCACCAACTATGCATTAAGTGCTCCAATTTTCCCACATTCTTTCCAACATTTATCATTTCCCTGTTTTGTCATGTTAGCCAATCTGATAGGGGTGATATGGTACCTTAGAGTTTTTTTTATTTGCAGTTCTCTAATCAATAGTGATTGAAGGCATTTTTTCATATGCTTATAGGTATCTTTAATTTCTTCATCTGAAAACTGCCTGTTTATAACCCTTGACCATTTATCAATTGGGGATTGACTTGTATTCTCATAAATTTGACTCAGTTCTCTATATATTTTAGAAATTAAGTCTTTAGCAAAAATTGTTGTAAAAATTCTTTCCTATTCTTCTGCTTCCCTCCTAAACTTGGTTGCATTGGCTAGACAAATACATTTTAAAACAACTCTGAGGTATCAACTCATACTTATTAAGAATGATAAATGTTGGAGGGGATGAGGGTAAATACATTCCCTAATAAACTGTTGAATGTGCTTTAAACTGGCCCAACCATTCTGGAGAACAATTTAGAACTATACCCAAAAGACTATAAAACCCATACTCTTTGACCCAGCAATACCATTATCAGGTCTGTACACCAGAGATCGAAGAAAAAGGAAAAGGACTTAAACATACAAAAATATTTATAGCAGTTCTTTTTGTGGTGACATAGAATTAGAAATTGAGGGGATGTTCATCAACTGAGGAACTGCTAAACAAGTTGCAGCATATTATTGGGATAGAACACTATTGTGCTATAAGAAATGGAAGAGTAGTTTCAGCATCGACAACAACAACAACAACATGGCAATACCTTTATCAGCTGATGCAAAGTGAAGTGAGAAGAACCTGAAGATCATTGCACACAGTAATAGCAAGGTTGTAATGACTATCAGCGGTGAAAGACTTGACTACTCTGTTTAATACAATGATATAAGACAATTCTAAAGAACTCAAGAAAACATGCTATCTCCCTCCAGAGAAAGAATTGATGAACTCTGAGTATAAATTAAAGTATATGTTTCTTGCTTTCTTTGTTCTTTAATGCTTTTGTGATATGTCTAGTATTAAAATATGTTTTACATGATTTCTCACGTATAATTGATACATTTTTCCTTGCATCCTCAGTAATGTGAGAAGGAAGCAAAGGAGGGAGAGAATTTGGAACTCAACATTTAGAAGGAAAAAAATGTTAAAAAAAATAAATTATCAGGGGAAGGAGAAAAAGATTCTCATCCTTGAATCTATAGAATTTTCACTTATACAAAGCATTTTTTTTCTCTGAAGAATAGGAAACTATGGTTTGGAATTGGGAATAATATTGAGAAAATGTCTAAAATTCCCATACTCTTTTACCTGGAAATCACATTACTGTGAGTTCAATGACAGCATACTCCAACAATTCTGCAGTTGATAAATACATATCTCAAAGGATATGAAAAGGCAATTTTCAAGTGAAGAAAATCAATCTATCAATAGTCAAATAGGAAAAATGCTCTAAATCACTAATAGTTACAGAAATGCAAGTTGAATAACTCTAAGGTCCTAGCTCACACATTTCAGATTGATAAAGTTGGGGAAAAAAGGAAAAAATGACAAATGTTGGAGGAGTTGAATTGTCCTAGTCATTTAGGAAAATAATTTGGATTTTTTTTTCTCAAGAAGCAAATAAAGTTTGACCCAGTGAGACCACTGTTAGTCCTACACTTGAAAAAGATCAAAGAAAGTGGGAAAAGACCCACATTTACACACACACACACACACACACACACACACACATGCACACACAGCTATATATGTATAGTATCACCTTCTGTAGTGGGAAAAGAATCTAAGGGAGTATCCATCATAGGGGAATGTTCCCAATTAGAGGGAAAGAAAGTATAACATTTGAAAGAAATAGATACTACTGTGCCATAAAATAATTAAATGGGCAGTTTTAGAGAAACCTGAGATGTGTATGAACTGATACATAGTGAAGTGAGCAAATTTAGTGTTGTTCAGACATTTTTCAGTCATGTACAACTATTAATGACCTTATTTGTTGTTTTCTTGGAAAAATATTGGAATGGTTTGCCATTTCTTTTTCCAACTAATTTTATACATGAGAAAACTAAGGCAAATAGGGTTAAGTGACTTGCCCAGGATCACACAGATAGTAAGTGTCTGAGGCTGGATTTGAACTCAGGAAGCTGAGTCTCCAGGTCTAGCGCTCTATCCCCAGTACCACCTGGCTACCCAAGAGTGCAAAACAGGAGAACAATTTATATTATAAAAATAATGTAAAAGCATAATTTTGGCAGACTAACAAACTGATCAATGCAAAAGTTACAGTATGTATTACGTCTAATTTTATTATTCTTCTCTATCACGCATTCCAAGATGGAGTGGCCATTTTCTCTTTCTCTCCCCTGGCACTTGAGAGTTAATATATAGAATAAGATACTGATAGGGACTTTGAAGATTATCTCATGCAATCTCTATCATTCTACAGGGGAGAAAATTTAAACCCTGACACATAAAGTTTGTACCTCAAACCTAGTCAACAGAGATTGATAAAATATTGAACTGCAGTCGAATAACAACTTCGAGACTCAGGTTCCAGCTATTTAAAGATATTATGAGAAAGAATCCAATATGCAATCTTACAAAGACTGATGACAAAGCATGCTACTTACCTCCTGAAAGAGAGAGGATGGATTCAAGATGGAAAGATAAGACAATTTCAGACACAGCCAGAGTAGGAATTTGTTTTACTTTTTCACATCTTTGGGTGGAGATAGAAGAGAAAGGAAGGGGGTGACACGGAGGAAAAGAAAGAAAGATAAAAGAAAGAAAGAGAGAGAGAAAGAGAGAAAGGAAGAAAGAAAGAGAAAGGAAGAAAGAAAAAAGAAAGAGAGAGAAAGGAAGGAAGAAAGAAAGAAAAAAGAAAGAGAGAGAAAGGAAGGAAGGAAGGAAGAAAGAAAGAAAGAAAGAAACAAAGAAACAAAGAAACAAAGAAACAAAGAAACAAAGAAACAAAGAAACAAAGAAAGAAAGAGAAAGGAAGGGAGGGAGAAGAAAGTAAAGAAAGGAAGGAAAGAGAGTGGGATGGAAGGAGGAAGGAAGCAAAGAAAAGAAGTGAGGAAAAGAAGGGAAGAAAGAAGAAAGGAAGAGTGAAACAAAAATAGCTTCAAAAGTTGCATATTAATTTATTATATTTTTAAAAGAAACATGTGGTGAATATAATAAAAATCCTCAGTTATTTCCTTCCATTCATGTATATGTTCTCTTCATGTTCGTGTGTGTGTGTGTGAGTATGTGTGTGCACATAGAGGAATGTCCACTTTATTAGAGGTTTCTTAGATTCCGAATTTTTATTAAATTTTAAAAAAAGAATCACTATGAACTGTTTTTAGATAAATTCTGACTTTGCTCCAAACTTTGGATTCATGGAGGCAAGGTATATAACTGATGTGAAATCACAGAAATCTTTTTCTTTTCCAGCACATTGTTGTTTGAATGACTACAATACGAACCTCTAGTTTTGCTGTCAGGGCAGTGCAACAAACTGAATCACATTGCCTTGTACTTAGACTCCATGGTGATGAGAAAAATCTTGTCATATTGGTTAGATCAGTGGTTGTCAACCTGTGGGTCACAACCCCTTTGGGGTCAAGCAACTCTTTCACAGGGGACACAGGGGTCGCCTAAGACCATGGGAAAGCACATATTTCCGATGGTCTTAGGAACCTCCTCTATCCATCTCCAGGCAGGTCTGCCCATATGCAGACAAGCCCACATACAGACTATTAAAGGAAGGTTGGGAACCACTGGGTTAGATGATTAAAAAGACCTAAGTTTTTATAGCCTGATAATGTTTTTTTTAATAGAATCAAAGGAATGGTTTCACAAAGCAATTAGTTTTTCAATAATTAATCTAGATTAATTTGATTGTGAATGAACATGAAACGTCAGTCCCATTCACCCCTTCAAAAGCACTGACAACATATAACAAGACTGAATAGAGGGACCTTTTCTGCATTTGAGTTGATGCTGTAATATCTCATTCAAATTAATTCACAAAAAATTGAGCAGTCCATTTCCAATAACCCTGTTTTAATCTTGCATCACAATCTTGCAGCATTCCCTTAACTGATGTATGTATTGAAACCTCTCAATACAAAGTAGTTCCTCCTACACACTACAGCCAAAATAATTGTCATTTATCCTAGATTTGACCATGTTAACTACTCAATGCAACCAATAAAATCCTTTATTTAGGTTTTAAATCTGCATACAACCTTGCTCCAACCTGTCCTTTCATTTTCATTGTATTTCACTCCTCCCAGTTAGACCAGCTTTCTTTTATCACTAATAATTCTTCAGCACCAGAAGCTGTCTTTCTACCTTGGTTGTCCCCCATGCCTCAGATAGATTAGCTTCTTATCTTTACCTCATAGATTTCCTTTCTTCCTTTAAGATGAAGTTTGGGCATCATCTTCTGAATAAAGCCTTTTCAGATCCTCTCAATTTCTAGCACCCTTCCTCCCACAAAACAATACCCAATTATTTTGTATATATCTGGAATCATAATCATAATAGCTAGAATTTATATAAAACAGCTAGGTAGTATGGTGGATAGAGAGCTGGGCTCATCTTTCTGAGTTCAAATCCAACCTCAGACACTTTCTAGCTGTGTGACTTTGAGCAAGTCACTTAATTCTCTTTGTATCAGATTGCTCATCTGTAAATAACTGGAGAAGGGAATAGTAAATTGCCTTCCAGTATCATGACCAAGAAAACATCACTGAATGAGTTGGCCCTCACTAGAAAATGACTGAACAAAACATTTATATTGCACTTTAAGTTGGGTAAGTGCTTTCCATATGCTAACTTATTTGTTCTTCTCAACAATCCTGTAAGGTAGACACTATTGTTATATTCCCCATTTTTAAATGAAGAGAGTGAGACAGAGAGAGAGGATAAGTAACATGCCAAGGGTCACACAGCGTGTACGTATCTAAGGCAGGATTTGCACTTCCTGACTCTAAGGACAGTGCCCTTCACACTCTATTTTAATCTTAACTTTTTGTCTCTTGCATTTAATGTAAGATCAGTGTAATTAGGGACAATTTTTTACTTTTAACTCAAGTCTCCAGCACTCGCATGGTGACTGCACATGCTGTTGTTCAGGTGTGTCCAATTCTTCATGACCCCATTTGGGGGTGTCTCAGCAAAGATATTGGAGCAGTTGGCCATTTTCTTCTGCAACTCACTTTACAGATGAAGAAACTGAGGCAAGTAGAGTTAAGTTACTTGTCCAGGGTTACAGAGCTATTAAGTGTCTGAAACTAGATTTGAATTATTGAAGATGAATTTTCCTGATTGCTGGGGCAGTGCTCTAGTCACTGTATCACCTAGCACATAGTAGGCACTTAATAAATATTGATTGATTGTTCAAAGCACACAAAATGGAGTTTTAATACAGAAATGTTAACAAATCATTTAAAGAGAATTATTTCCAGATTCATTGGATCTTCAGTGTAAGGATATTTTCATTTCTCTATATTATCTCCCATAAAATTTCCATGACTTGTTTACTGAGTAAGTATTAAAGAACCATAAGTTTTTTCTTTTCTTTTTTCAAAAGTTAAAATTTTTATTTAAAGCCCATGTCTTATCCATCTGAAAATGTCAACATTCTAGTAACAACAAAAACAATAACCACCAAAAAATTGCTACCAAAATGCTTTAAAGTTTGCAATGTAATTTCTTTGCATTATTCCACATTAGCCTCACCCAAACTCTGTGAGGTAAACACTGACATCCATATTTTACATATGAGGTAACAGAGTCTTAGAGAGACTGACAATTTGTTTAGGGTCACCCTGCTAATGTCAGAAGCAAAATGTAAGCCCAGATCTTCCCCTGTCTAAGTCAGTTCAGCATTTGAGGAAGTACCAATCTCTCCCTCATAACTACATATTCAGGAATTCTGTTACATGTTGAAACTATAATCCTCTTAAATGGATTTTATTCCCTTCATTTTTACAACACATGAAATTCTCTTAGCCTCATTATTCCCTGACATAGACATAGACATATATATGTATACACACACATACATACCACATACACACACAGATATATAATTTTAAAGCATCCAGATGACAGGAAAAGTCTAGAAAACACATGAGTGATAAAATGTAAATTCATGGATCTTAGGGGTTTAAATGGTGCAGAAAACTCTGAAATGGGCCAGATGTTCTTCTAGAAAAAGCAGCAATCCTGATAATGAGCTATGAAATACTCTAGTGGTAAACAAGAGAATGTCAGTATCTTGAGGGACAGCTTTTCCCTGTACTTTAAAAAGTGGACGAATTCAAACTTTAAAATGGTTTGTACTGTGTGTGTGTGTGTGTGTGTGTATGTGTGTGTGTGTGTGTGTGTGTGTGTGTGTGTGTGTGTGTGTGTGTGTGTGTAATATAGGCTTCAGTGAGCAAATTTTCCTCCAAGGAATTAATGAAGAAAACAATTCTGTTTCTTTGAAGCCTGATGCCAAAGAGAAACAGAAGACAATTAAGAATCACTAGCATAATAAATATGAAAATTGAACTGGCTTCTCCTCCAAATTCAGAATGTTGAAATAAGTTGAAAGAAAGTCAGAATCTGGGCCCCATTTAAAGAAAGATAATAGGAAACTATTTAGATTGGCACCCCAGCCTTATTAACAGTTGTTTATGGAAAAGTGCTAAAAAGGAAGTTTTGACAAAGCTAAAAATATTTTAATGAAATTAATTCAAAGGGAAATATCCAAATTTATTCACTAATTTGTCAGTGAACTTTTGAATTTGTACCTTCTCCATTCCCAAACTGACCTTTCAGTCAGGCACGGTGGCACACACCTGAGATCACTGCTGGAAGCGAGGCTGAGGTTAGGCCATCACTTAAGCTCCAAACATTTGATCTGCAGTTGATTGACCTGTTCAAGCTTCCCTAGTAAGTCTGGCAGCGAGGTGCTGAGGTCCTGGGAATGGAGGGCAGGGTGGGAAGGAGGTATCTTTCATGGTTGCATAAAAAGCTCAGTTTGGAAACAGTGGAGGTCAATCAATGCTCCCATGCTAATCAGTAGTGGGATCAGGGCATATGATTAACTGATGAATGTTCAGCCTGGGAGAGATACAAAGACCCAGTGCGCAACAGCAACAACTACAATTAACAGCAACAATGATGAGGATGATGATTTATTAATGACCCTTCATCAAAGGAGCCTATCCCCTTCAAGGGAAAAAAAAAAACAAGTCAAAGAACTTGAGGGCCAAAAATGTCATGCTAAAGCATGACCAGAACTACAAAAAAGGAAGAAAGTTAAAATATCTTGTACCTTTTGAAGAGTCATGATGCATTAGCTTCATAGGAAGCTCTGAGAATGACATCATCAAATTTTCCTTGACCACTGAGTCATCTGTGAAGAAAATTAAAGATAGCAACATCCTAGTATTCATCATGGATGCCAAGGTCAATAAGCATCACATCAAGTAAGTTATGAAATAAGCTATATGATTTCAATATGGCCAAGGTCAACACATCAATACGCCCCAAAAGACAGAAATCCCATGTCCAACTTGCCCAGACAGTGTCCCTTTGGACATTGCCAATGATACTGGACCAACTAAACTATATCACGCTAGCCTATTTCACATACAGTTCAGATTTTTTTCTACACACACATTAAAATTATGAATGACAAAAATGAATTTCTTTTTACTGCCCTTCTCAAAAGAAAGCTAGAAGTAAAAATCATTCATCCCTCAGAGAAAGGCATTATCCTTTTTTCAGTAGATTCTGAGAATTTGTCTTGATCACATTACAAAATCAAAAAAATTTAAAGTATGGGGGAAATTATTTTGAAAGTTGTACCTAGTACAATATAATAAAAAGCTAAAATTATAAAAATAAGACATCTCAGAGTTGAACATTAATTTCTTAGAAATTGGCATTCATATACTCACATACACATATACACTATATAGGCATATGTATGTGTGTATATACATATATATGTATATGTATGTATATATGTATGTGTATATGCATATGCGTGTGTTGTGTATGTGTCTGTGTTTGTGTGTGTGTTTATACCAGCTATCTTTCCTGATCTTACTACTCGACCTGACCTCAAGTGAGTCTAAGAGCCCTCCAGCATAAATATGGATAATTTCAGACAATGACAGATTCCCTAAAGCTAGGACAACTTTGAATGTGTGCCTTTACATTTAAAAGACTCCAGGTCCTTTCAACACATGCATAAAATCTTCCCAGTTGGTAACCTGGTTTCCAAAACCTCTCAGACTAAAGCAACTGCCTTCACATCTCCAACATAGCCTTATGTCTCACAGTCTTACAATGGAGTCTAGGCTTACAGTCTAGGATTTGTACTTTGGAATCTTTGGACTCATGGGTTCTCTCACAGTTTACATAAAGAAATACATGCATATCCTCTCTTTTGCTCCCTCTCTAGACCAGTCTGTATCTGGAAAAAATAGCTCCATTCAGGGCAATCTGGAATTACACCCAAAGGACTATAAATAATTGCATACCCTTTGACCCAGTAATACCACTTTTGGGGTTGTAACCCAAAGAGAACCTAGAAGTAGGAAAGGGTCCCATATGTACAAAAATATTTGTTGCAGCTCTTTTTGTGGTGGCAAAAACCTGGAAATTTAGGGGATGCCCATCAGTTGGGTAATAGCTGAACAAGTTATGGTATATGAATGTAATGGAATACTATTGTGCTATAAGAAATGGGAAGGAGATGGACTTCATAATTACCTGGAGAGGCTTATACGAATTGATGCTCACTGAGAAGAGCAGAACCAGGAAAAATTTGTACACAGTCACAGATACATCATATGTGTGATGACCAACCTTGATAAATTGGACTCTTCTCAGCAACGCACAGTTAAAAGACAACTCTACAAGTCTCAATATGGAAGGAGATGTCTACATTTAGAGAAAGATCTAGAAAGACCATAGTTTAAATGGAGACTGAAGCCATACATGCTATCGTTCCTTTCTATTTTTGATTTTGTTTTTCTTTTCCTATTGTTCGCTCCATTGGCTACAGCACTTATCCAACTATTATACATTGTGAAAGAGTTTGCAGATCCTTTACATGAATGTATGCCACCATGGTGGGGTTGGGGGTGGGGAGAAAGGGGAGAAAAATTTGAAACTCAAGTGATTCTGTAACTGAATCTTGTAAACTAAAAGTAAACAAGTCAATAAAAAAGTAAAAAAAAAATAGAGACTGGGAATTTTCATTAAAAAAATATCTCCAGTACAGTGAAGGAATATTCCTTCTCTTTCTCTGAAGCTGCAAAAACAATAACCAAACAAAAACTATTACAAATGGCCCTTAAGAGTTATATAAAAATTTTGGATAATATCACCATGAAAGTGAAAGAGTTAGAGGAATTGAAATTTTCCCTTTTCTGACAATTCCCTAGGGTAACATAGATGGGGGCTGGGGAGAGGGCCAGGAGTGGAGAGGAATGGTTTGACTAGTGGGAGAAATTACTTCTACCTTGGTGGACAAAGAAAGATCAGGAATAAGTGGTTCATTGAACTAAGATCCCTCACCACTAGAGGAGCTGCCAGTGATCATCTCACTCTTTCCAATGTGTACCTGCTTGATCCTCATCCTAAGCTTATGATCTGGCTGCCTCCATCCTCTTCTGCTATAGTCCATTGTTGTATCCCATATGGTACAACACTTTATTGGACCCATATGTATTTCTCCTCCAGCCCTCAACCATTTTTCCCCAGAAATCTGAGAAAGTTCAGGTGTAAAACAGTAACTAGCTAACATTCCCTAAATCAGGGGAATTTGGGGGTTGTCTACTTAACTATCAGGCATGTTCCTGATTCCACCAAAGATTTCATGGTTATGCCTCTGTGGGTGAGATTAATCACAAATCAGACAAACTTTTTAATGCCACTTCCTTCTGTAGGCAATGTGCCATCCAAATAAGACTACTGGCTTAGCCATGTACTAAATTCTACATATCCCACTTTCATGCATTTGCAGACTAGTTCCTAATGACTTCAACATGTTTCTTCTTCATGACCACTTCTCAGATTTGTCATCTTTCTTTGAGGAGGGTGGCACCCCTTTCATTATGCCTTCCTCAATTTGTCCTTTAAGTGTCTTTATGCTGCAATTATTC
The DNA here is from genome assembly GCA_028646575.1 of Pseudocheirus occidentalis. NCBI lineage: Eukaryota > Metazoa > Chordata > Mammalia > Diprotodontia > Pseudocheiridae > Pseudocheirus > Pseudocheirus occidentalis. Next base: position 340,432,754 of record CM053594.1, on the reverse strand, counting down.
ATGTACATGTTTTATCTTCCAAATAGAATACAATATCACTGAGGGCAGATACTTTTGTGTTTGCTCATATTTGAGAATAGAGATAAAGATTGTATCTATGGATTTCATTGGAAGAAGAAAATGCTGGATGTGGAGACTATGAACTCTGCTCATCATCTTCTCTGGTATTAGAAAGAGTTGACTGGAGTATAGAAAGGGTAAGTGACTTTTTACACAAGTTCTTAAAGCTGGTATCTATCAGAAACAGGACCCAAACACAGTTTCTTGCCTTCAAGGCCAATCTACACTATTCTCCACACCAACCAATTTCTTTAATGAATGTCCATTGAATCAAATCAATTGCTGTGAGTTTTTTTGCCAATAGCAAAAGGCTGTATTAATAAACTATTGGAATTAAAATTCTGTGTATACAATTTCTTACTGACACTAAGATCCAAGGAAAAACAGTCATTTAATATTATGAAGCTTTCAAATAAAGAGCAAGAGTATCCCACACCAGTTATTTAACTAGAGGATTTTCCAGGTATGTCCTAAAATTCTCATTGTTAATGTTCTCCTTTCCCTTCACAAAACGCTTTTCAGACTTCTGGTGGTTCACCCTTGTGTCTTCTCTCCACCAGATCAAATTATTCCAAACTCAGTTAAACAAGAATTTATTGTGCAACTTTTATATGTACACTGGAGACTAGGGACTAGAATTAGGAAAAAAAAATTAATTAGCACATACACCCTGCTCTGTTAGCAAGGAAATACTATGTTTCCATCAAGAACATACTGAGATTCCTCTCTTCCATAATCCCTTCCCTGACTAACTCTCTTCCACATGGACCCTTCCTCTCCTTTGAATATATTTATCACTTAAATATACAGTTTGTAACACACTATCTCACACTTACTTATATGTGTTATTTACATCTGTTTTCTAATTATATTGTTTCTCCAACTTGATTTTAAATTCTAGGGCAACAATAAAGTTTCTCCACAACAATTAGCACAGTAGCGGGTGAATACTGTAAGATCATATATAGATCAGCGTTGGACAGCACCTTAACAGCCACCTAATCCAAGAATTTATAGATGAGTTAACTGAGTTTCAGTGAGGTTTAGTGACTTACCTACCTCACAGAGCTGTTGTAAGGATTTGATAATATATACAAAATCTTTTGTGAATCTTAAATTTTTATATAAATGCTAGGTAATATTAGCTATTATCAGAAGTACAGATCAAACATACATTTATTAAATGCTTAATATATGGTCCCTGCTCACAAACAATGCACATTCTAATTAGGAGAAGCAGCATGCGAACAACTATGTACATGTAAGATATTTACAGTGGAGAGATATAGCACAGAGAAGGGACTGGGGGAGCAGTAGAAAACCAAAGAAGGTCTACTGGAGAAGGTCAGATGTGATTTTATGCCTTGAAGGAAGTAAGAGAAGCTAAAAGTTGGAGGTGAGGGAAAGCCTGGAGGAGGAAAGCCAAACTTGAGGGAAAGCCAACGTAAAGGCATAGAGAGTCAGGAAACAGAGTTTCATATGTGAAGACCGTGTAATTGAATTGCATGTTTTGTGGAGAGGAGTATAAAGGATAAGAAGCTTGAAATAATTTTAAAAAATAAGGTGGGGGGAGATTGATAGTGAAAGGGTTTAAATACCAAACAGAGGATGCTTATGTTTCATCCAGAGGCAATAGGAAGGTACTAAAGTTTACTGAGGTAATAGGGAGCCAATTAAGTTTGTTGAAGAGAAGAATTTATGACATGGTCGGATATCCTGTGTTAGAAAAACCAGTTTGACAACTGAATAGATGAATTAGACTGGGTATAGACTAGAATCAGAGAAAACATTTAGATGATTACTGAAATAGTTTAGGTGAGAGATTCCTATAGAAAGGCTATGGTTGTACCAGCAGAAGAAAAGGAAACATATACAAGAGATAAGGAAAGTGTGATGAGATTTGACAACAGATTGGATATATGGAGTGAATAAGAGTGACACTGAGCTTAGGAGCTTGGGTGACTGGAGAAACAGTGGTGCTCTCAACAATATGAGAATTGGGAAGACAGGGGGGTTTGTGGCAGGAGGGAGAATCATTAGTTCTTTCCTGGATATATGGAATTGAGATACTTATGGGACATTTATGATAGGTCAAAAAGAAATTGTTAATATGAGACTGTAACCTGGGGAAGAGATTTATTATTTGATAGCTGAACCAATGGGAACTGATATAATCACCACATAGCATAGTTTAGACTGGGAAAAGAGAAGCAGGAACAGGAAGGAGCCTTTAAAGATTTAGTAGTTATAATGTGAATCAAGATACAGACAAAGAGATATTAAAAGGGGAGTAACACAGGTAGGAGAACGTGGAGAGAGATACGTACAAAAACTTAGAAAACAGAAAATCAGTCAAGTTTTCAAAAACCACTCAGAGATTAAGAAGGGTGCAAACTGTGAAAAAGACCATTAGATTTGGCAATTATGCTGTAAATATGAACTTTGGAGTGAGTGTTCTTATTTGAAGCCAGATCATCATAAGAAGAATTTGAACTCAAGTCTTTTGACCCCAAAACCAAAGGCACTACCCAACACACTCACTATACTGACAGCTACTCATAGAGCACTGGATTTATAGACTGAAGACGTGGGTTAGAATCTCATCTCTGCTTCCTGCTGCCTATGTGGACTTCTCTGAAGGTCTTCTTTTTTCTCTGAAGAAATGTCTTCACTTCTCTGGTCTGCAGTCTCCTCTTCCGAAAAATAGATAGTTGGATGAGACAACCTTTAAGGTCCTTTATAGTTATAAATCATGTGATCCTATAGGGCTTATATAAAATACAGACTCATCTTTCTAAGCATCAAGATTTAAATAAAAGTAACAAATTGTACTGTTGATGGTGGTGGGTGGTAACATTAAAATTTCTATTCAGGTGTGAATTTCTACAATTATGCATCCATAGGAACTAAACTCACTTAAAGCCAATCTGAGCAAAGCTTCTTTCCCCTGCTAATTTGCCTTTCTCCATTAATCCAAATCATACCTGTACAAATCACAGAATAGGAAATTAATGGGAATGAAGTCATTTCCTTCCTTCCATAACTCTCACCAGATATTTTGCAGCATTGATAATTACTTTGCCAAAGGTGGGTCAGAGAGGAAAATGTTGTTAGACAGTTACAGACATCGCACAACTAACTTTGCTCAAACATTAGTCAGAAGGGAACCCAGGATGAAGAGTATAGATGCCTCAGAGTAAACCATCAACACTATTGAGAATTCATACCCATCACAGAGTATTATCAGATAGAAAGAATAGAATGTTAAATCAAAGGAGAAATACAAATCTGATTATTTGCAAATATGGGGAAGATGTTGCATTAGACAATCTAGGAGACTTAGGGAATTTAGTTGTAAACAAATAATTCAAGAGAAATAAGATGCAAAAAATGTGTTTCGTTAGTCTAACAAGTGCTGCTCAATTAAATAAGACATTAAAAATTTAAATTACAGATTTTTAGGGAAAATGCTAAATTTTTCTGATGTTGAAAGACCTCTCTAAGTTTTCTTAAATTAGATTTTTTTTTGATACTTGAAATGTCCTCCTTTCTTCTGCACACGATTTTTTTGGTAGATAAGAATGTCAGAATATGGAAAGTAAGAATGTTCTTATGATACTTCTAAAAAAAATCCACCCCAAAACATTATGAGAAAATGTGTCTGCAACCTGTTTAAAAAAAGATACCTTCTATATCCTCACCATTAGATGGATCCTGAATGATAATCATTTTAGATGCTCAGTACATATTCTTTATCCTAATAAAGGAGATAACCACAGGTTCCGGGGTAAAGAAGAGCCAAGACACATAAACTTTATTGTTATTGCTGCCCATTTGACAGGAATGCATACCAAATAAATCACTATTGGTTATTCAAATGGAAAACAAAAAAAAGTCTTAATCAGTAGGCTAATTATACTAAAATATGAAATAAAATTCCCAACTGGGAGGGCCTATCCCACTATGACCCTATTTCTCTCCTAAGATACAAACTATTTGTTCCTGGATTCATTTTCCACATTTGAATTCTTAGTCAATCAGTCACAGGTGACTCCTGACCTTTGAACTTTTTTTAGGTCCAACTAGCTGTCTGATGTAATACATATTCATAGGAAAGGAAGAAACTGGTTTCCTGATATTGTCATCTTCCTTTTGGCTGCATTCCTTCCTTAGAAATGAGATAACAACTGAAATCCGGATGGTGAAACATATATTACACACACACACACACACACACACACACACACACAGAATGAACCCAGTGATTTAATGTATTAATGTATTACTTTCCACAGATAGGCTTTCAAGATTTTAAGTGTAGTGGTTGTCCCTCCTCCTCACACAAAAAAATTGAGAGAATCAAAGGAGTACTCACTGTTTGGTCCAAAACTTTGATCAACATTCAAATACAAAACTATTTATGTTTATGTTTTTTTTTTTTATCAGAACACCTCACAATCACCAATCTTCTCACTCCTCAGAGAGAAGATTATCCATTTAGAGATAGAGGATCCACCTTCCATTTGCAGAATGTTGTAACCAGCCTGGGTAAACCTAAAATGGAGGAAGATCCAGGACTTCATTTAAGTAGGGAGAAGAGTTCTCCCTTTACATAAGTGAAAGACACTGTTCTGTATACTGCTTTGCTGATGTATAGCTCCAGGGGATCACATCAGGACATTCTTGGGATAAAATGAGTGGACCCAAATCATCTTTTCATTCACTTAACAAACATTTATTAAACACTTACGGTATATAAAACAGGCACTGGGGGAGAAGACTAATATTTGATAAGTTTTGACTAATCCTATAAAGTAGGTTAGGGCTTAGGTCACAAATAAGACATTATAAGGGGAAATAACCCATGATAAATAAATAAAAATCATATAAACAAAATCATAGATAATGGTTAAGCAGAGAATAATAATGTTGCCTGGGGCTAGGCAGGCATGGACCAGGCTTAATGGAGGTAGTTGCACTTGAGACAGGATTTTAAAAGGTGGGATTTTTTTAAAGGGAGTAGGGGTGAAAGAAGATGCATTTTAGCAACAGGGAACTGAATAAGTAAAGATATGGAAGTCAGCAAAAAAGGGCACAAATGGAAATTGACAAGCAGCTTGCTTTGACTAGAGTATAGAATCAGTGACTGGAGGTAATATGAAATATAGCTAGAAAAGTAATGCGGTGCTTGATCATAGAGAGGACCTTAATGGAGTAAGAAATTTGAACTTCCTTCTCCTTATGTTCTCCCTTCCCTCTCACCCTCCTTTCTTCCCCCCCCTTTTCTGTTCCTCCCTTCCTCATCATTAACAGACTAAACTGTTTCGAGTAGCAGTTCATGTTGACCAGTTCTTCCTTCCAGTGAATATGAGTTTAAACAAAGAAGATAATCCTAAAGGTGGACAACACAGTTATTTTTTGAGGGGATCCTTTTTTTGTTTTGTTTTTTTCTCCCCTCTGTTTGAAATAATGTGTGCTGCTAGGTCCCCATTAATGCAAATAATGAATCCCGTGAAGTGATTGCATATATTCAAAATTATGATTATGCAAAATATTGTAATTTTTTAAGCCAGTGGTGTACTAGTTAATGTTTAGCAATCATGCTTTTAAGTTTAATGTGCATTATTAACATTTTCTCCATAACCTTAAGTTTATACAATCAACAAAACAGTTCAATCCCTAATTTTAACATTTGCCAATTTCCAAGGTATTAATGTTCACTCTGAAAACTTACTGATTGGCTCCCTCAAGATATGGGCTGGTATGAGCTGGCTCCAGCACAATCCTGGTTCCAGTCACTATTGAAATATGCATATTAAAATAATTCAACTACTTCACAGCATTTATTATTTATATTAATTGAGAACCAGTTATATAAGTTACTCACACTGACTAAATAAATCCCTTAGTGTTACCCAAGAATTACTTTAATATTTCAAAAGAATTTTAATTTCATTCTTGTGGTTACTGTCTCTACTTACTTATATCATAACTCCTCTGTTTAGAGGATTTCCTGAGTTTCTTTGAACAAAATATTTTATCTCAGGATGGCCAACTTTACTGTAAAAATGCCTCTACAAACTCAGGACTCTCTCTTTTTCTCTCTTTCTCTCTTTCTCTCTGTCTCTGTCTCTCTCTGTCTCTCTCTCTCTCTCTCTGTCTCTCCCTCTCTTTCTATCTCTGTATCTGTATGTCTGTCTGTCTCTCTCACACACACACTCACACATGCACACACACACACACTTTCCAAACTCATGGAATTTTTCCATTTTCCCCATAACCTGCCAGAGTTGATATACTACTGGAATGGCTTTTGAAGGTGAAGGGTTATCAGTGAATCCCAATTAGGTAGCAGGGACTTTAGTGGATGACCCAAGCATTGTAATTTAAAAAATTAAAGGAAAATGAAGAAAAAGATTGTTAAACTTAATACGTTTACAAAAGAGAATAGGTAGACATTGGAAGACCACAGAACTTCTAGTATTACATTTTAAAAAAACATTATACTATTCCATAGAATTGATAACTTTGGTTGACTTTCATTTAATGCCTTGAGTATGTAAAAAAATTAAGTATCTAAATATGAAAAATAGTTTCTTCTAAAATTTTAGCTACTTGATGCAGTTCTTTAAAAAAAAAAAACAAAAGAAACAATAATAACTTATCCTCATCTAACTGTTCCAAAATGAAATTTGGATTCTGAAAGAAAAATGATGAAACTAGCAACACTTTTTGACCCAAGGATTCTACATATGTGGCAAGGAAGGCAAAAGAAAAGAAAGAAAAAGACAGTACAATATATGGCCAAATATTCATATCAGTGTCTTTATACTAGCAAAGAACTGGGTAGAAGCCATCTGTTGGGGAATGACTGAAGAAACTCTGGTTTTCAGATGCAATGGAATATTATTGTGCAGTAAGTACTGATAAATATATCTAGAGAAATGGAACCATTTGCATGAAATTATGTAGACAGAACAAAATAAACAAAATCAAGAAAAATGTGTGTGTGTGTGTGTGTGTGTGTGTAATAACTACAACAATGTAAAGAAAAACATCCTAAAAGGAAGCCAACATATGAGAAGACCCATTGGAGGTTTTGAAAAACACTTGGATCCCCCAGATCCCTTAAGTAAATGACTAAGTCTGTTTAACGACAGCAAGCATGGAACTAGTTGACGAAGTCTACATTGTCTATCCTGGAAAAGAGCTGGTCAGAGGAATGTTGGTGAATGTTTAACAAGTGACTTTGTAGGAAAAAAATGTACCCCAAAGCAAACACTTATATTTAATCTGCATTATTAGCACCACCTCCAACATTTTCTACAGTCCAAATAATCAATAAAATAATAAATCAAGTATTGATTTGCAGTGTTTGCTGATTTCCAATATATAAATTCTCACACCAAGAATTTAACAGATATCTTTCTCAAGCTGGTACAATGCTTCAGCATACCACTGAAGTTAGGACATTTTGAAAATAAAATGCTGTATACATTTTGAAACATTTTTTAAAACACTGTTTCAGATGATCTTTTTTTGACGTAAGGGAAGGTTCAGTATTGGAGAGAGATTTAAAATTACTATTATTTAAAGACATAAGTCATCAATTTTTAAAATAAAGAATTCTTACAAATTGCCTTATTTATGTCCTGGAATTTTTATGCTAAGGTCCTACAGGGAATAAAGGTAAGTTCTTCTGTAATACAGAATCATGTTAGTAACATTTTTCCATTCTCCTTATTGTTCGTACCTGTTCGGTGACTGAAGTTATAGAACATTTGTCTTGAATGGTTACCCATTAAATAAATAAATCGAAATCAACATTTTTCTAGGATTTTATTACATGATTTCATTGCTAAATGTGAATGTTTTATCTAGCTTCTGAAATATTACATAATGGAAGTTATTCTTTTTTTAGTTAAAAAGAGAAAATATTAATCTTTTCTGATAACTTAATATTCTCTAACACTAAAGCTGAATATAAGTGCTATTTTCTAATTGCTTTATTGCAATACTGAATATGAAAAAAACATCAACGACTTTGCATAAATCCTTTGGTCTATTTTTTTTGTAATTTGAAATATTTGGTTTTAATGGTTTCTTTTCAATGTGCTAATTAACATATTTTTAGCTTTCAACATTCACTTCCACAAGATTTTGAGTTCCAACTTTTCTCCCCATCTCTCCCTTCCACCAGCCCAACATGAAGTGCTCTCTGATTACTCCCTGCCTCAATCTGTCTTCTATCACTCCCCCTCTTCTCTTATCCTCATTCCTTCTATTTTCTGGTAGAGCAAGATAGATTTCTGTTCACCATTGCCTATGTATCTTATTTCCCAGTTGTATGTAAAAAGCCAATTTTTAACATTTATTTTTTAAAACTTTGAGTTCCAAATTCTCTCCCTTCTTTCCTCCCCACTCACCCTCATTGGAAAGTTCTTTTTGCTTTTGCTTTTTAGCCATTTTGATGTATTTCCATCATTGTATCCTTTCTTGTGCTTTTCTCCTTAACTGGACTGTTCTCCCACACCAATACACTTGTCAAAATTCTACCCTTTCTTTAGAGTCTTGTTTAAGTTTAATTTCTTTATTTTCATGAAATGCCTCTTGATCACTTAACTAATAATAGGGATGTTCCCATACCCACCTCTCATACTTACAAGAGCTCGTTTTTAATTTTTCAGTGTGAGCATTTACACCTCAGAAATCCACAATTGCTAAAATCAAGGCATGATTTATTGTCTTGTTGGTTGTCCAGACTAAAAAAGAAAACTGTCGACATGCAGTGTGAACTTAAAGGTTTGCATGCATGCACGCACGCACACACACACACACACACACACACACACACACCCTATAGTTAAACATTAATCAGCATACTCCTATATTTCTCTATAAGCCTTCTTTGAGCTCAACAGGAAGTCAGTAGAAGCTTCACTGAGGGCAGGATGTCAGAACCAGATGGGATACCTGGATACTCTAGGCATATTTAAAAAGTTCTTAAGTTTGCAAGCTGCTTTACATCAATTATTTTGTTTGAACCTCACAACACTCCTGCCCATAAGTGAACTCTGCCTCCTCTAAGAATATTTACTATGATATAGTGGAAACTCAATGTCTTTATGGCAACAACCAAAACAAACAAACAAACACAGTTGTATCAGGACTTCACAGATTTTAGAATAAAGCATATACAACATTCTCTTTAGAAAGACACTCTGAGGTCTTTCTACCCCATTAATGACCACACTGTTTTTCTTAATCATGGATCAGAAATACCCAATTTTCATGTAATATGTATTAATGGTTTATCAGATGAATATAAAATGAGTTAAAAATAAAATAATTATCATTTAGTGAAGAAATCTGAGACACCTTAGAAAGGAAAAAGGTCCATTTGCATTTATGATTTTCATCGTGTCCAAAACTTCAGTCAGGAATTACTACTTAATGACTGACCACCAGATTTTTTTTATTGATTGAAACTAGGTTTCATTGGACATATATAAACATATACATACAATGAATATAAGTTATACTACGTAGGAGTGAAGACAGGGACTGGCACTGTGATTTCATTGCTGTAACAAATTTCCTTATGAGTGAGCTCCCTCTACCAATTCAGGCCAGCACTTTATCTGCAATTTAAGGTCTTAGAGAATTGGCTAGAGCCCTGAGTCTTTAAGTGACTTGTCCAGGTTCACACAGCCAGTAAAGGTCAGAGGCAATATGTTTCTCTTTGCTTCAAACCCCACTCAATTGCATTAGGTAGCTTGTTCAACATAAGTGAAAGACATAATTGAATATCTTCATTAAAGAAGTATTTATTTTAAATAACTTCCCATATAAGACAGAGAGATGTAAAGAGAGAGAGAGAGAAAGAGTGAGAGAGAGAGAGAGAGAGAGAAGCACAGATATGTATTGTGTAAAAGGAATAGAATACTATTATCATTTTTATGCAACTCCTGAGAGTGGCAAAAGTTGTAATCCTTAATCTCAATCATTTGTGCTCTCCCAGTAAACAGAAATTGGTTAATTAAACTTGCATGTACTTAATTATATGCATTAAAATATGCCCAGCAAACAAATGAATCAATGTGGAAAATTGGCCTTTCAGTTCTCTCGGGATAAATTTTCTCTTCAGGTTCACGTACTAGGGGAAACCAGGTTTAGCATTCACCAGCAGAATTTAAATATTAGTTTCTGAAACTGACCCTATAGGGGTGAATTGTTTAAATTAGCTGCATCTGTAATTTTCAAGTACTCTCATATAAGATGTAAAGTCCATTTATGAGAATTTTTTTCTTTTTTAAAGTTTTTTTCTCAAAATGTCTTTATGAGAGTGTGTAGAAATGTAATTGATTCCAAATATAAACTGTACATGAAATTTTTCAGAGTTTGTTTTATATTCTTGTTCTTCTGAAGTAAATACCTAATGTAAGTGAGCTAGTAGAATCTAATAATCCCAATTATTTTTGAATGAATGATTTTCCCCCTGTGGCTAGACCGATGTACACACAATTCAGTAAATCCACAAATAATCTTTTCGGTCAAATGTACTTAAATGACATTTCTTTTAGACTGATTCATAAGATGGGGGAAATGAATATTTCTTGGCCAAAAGTTTAACTTTCAAGTTTCATGGTAAAAATCAGGTAACTAGACATATTTTACAATGGGTAACATAAATATTCTTCAATGTTTTCTTTCCCAAATTGCTTCTTATGTGTTATATGATTTTTGAGAAACATGGGAGGGGAAGGGGAGGAAGTATATGACTTTTCCAAATTGCATTTATTATTTAAAGAAAGTTTTGTCCCCTTTTTATTTGGTGGAACAAAGGAACCAAGAAATTAACTTACTCCTGTTCTTGCTTTACTTCAGCTTTACTCCCTCCTTCCTTCCTTCATTCCTGTCTAAAGGTTTAGGATGTTCAGCAACTCGTGCTGGGACAGGAAGAGCACTTTGAATTTCCACACATGCTACGGATCACTGTCTCTCTCACTCTTCCTGACCATTGGCCAGTTATGTCTGGCCTCTGAAGTGCAGCCACGTTGAAGAACTGTCTTTGTGCCTACTGTGGCAAGACCTGGAAACTCGGTGCTCTGTGCAGTTGTGACTCTTCATCAGTCTAATGGGATTGAGAATAGAATCATTGTCCTCCTAGTCCAGACAATCCACAGAGTACAATGAATCACAGAGTTGAGAAAAGGTCGGAATTCCTTTAATTACTAAGTACCCACCATTCTAGGTTTGTTATCTCAGTCAGGACCTGTATACATCACATAAAGTATTGAAATAAAACACAGTCAACTTAGGGCACATTATTTAAGAAGCCATAAAATCCCTTTTTTTTTCCTTTATCCCTCCTTTCAACCTTTCAAGGCAAAGCGGAACACATTGGGGGGTGGGGGGGGTGGATTTATGTGAGAATTTAAAGTAAAGTTTTAGCCCTAGAAAATGTGGGCAGTTATGACTTAAAACAAGCTGATCGTTCCTTTGGAACAACAAAGGCAGGAGGATTAAAGCATTCAGTGAAGATGAAAGTTAAGAAAAATATGTTGGGAGAAAAAAAATAGCTTGAGAGAAGGAATTCTGAAATAAGTCAAACAGAAATCATTCAACATTTCCCCTCTTTACTCTTGTTTTGTTGTTGTTTATTTAGCAACAGGTTTCTGAGATTCTGTTATATTTTATCATGTCAGATCTTGCATCCTAAGCAGGGAATTAAAGGGAAAAGCAGGTTCATGACCTTTCTGTGGCTTTCTCAACATCATTTAACATTGTTGTCACAAGAAAAACACTTAATAAGTTGAGAACATTTTCCAGCAAAAATATACTGAACAAGGAGGAAAACCATGTGGAACTACTTAGGAACTTCTCCTCCACTGAACTAGTCTCTGCATTCACAGAGAACTTAGGAAGTATTTCCTTATTGTGCACATGCTTTTTTTTAAATTTTATTTCTTATTTTTTTGGTTCAACAATGCCAAGAAGTGCTAACTCTGAGTCTGAGAATTGTGCTGACAGTCAGCTGTCATTCATTGTCCTTTATTCTGACAACCTCAGGCATTCAGCCATGGATTCATGGGTTTTTCCCTTTCTCTTCATTTTTAAAGGGATTGGGGGATGGGTGAGTTTATCAGAGGATTCAGCCCTGAATAGACGTTTTGTTTTGTTCTTTCATTTGTCTCCTAACTGTATCCAATGCGCTGTGTCTCTCATGCAGTCTCACTCTTTAGAGAGCCTTGGCTAAGCTGGCTAGTTAGTATTCAGATACAAGCCAAAGAGGAGAAAATTCTTCTCTCTGGCTTGCTGAGACTGCAAATAAGCAATTAGACTAAAAGCAATGTATTGGGAGGGGGGGAAGGCCATCGCAGACTTTGTTGTTGAATGGGACCTGCCAACATAACTTTAACATTTTAAGAACTTCATAGCAGAAAGAAATGCATAGTTGCTTAGAGGAACATAAGTTGCTTAATGCACTCACATAGTATTTGTTTGAGACATTTCTGCTGTGTAATGTACTCTGTGAACTGTGGGATTTTCCATTTAATCTTGTTTACTTATTGTAATGAGAAACAAATGGGTGAAATTAGCAATGGCGATAGAAAATGCAACCTTTTATTGTCCCACATGTTATGAAAACATTTACTAGAATGGCATCCTACTCCCATTTCATTTGAGCTACTTTGAAAGATTATAATGGAAGGCCGAAGATTGCAAACCATTTTATGTTTAGCCATACAAACCCATGTAACTCTGTTGTATTGTTATATGATAGGGTTGGTTTGAAACAAGGAAACCCAGTCATTGGCTAGGGTATCAATACAGAGATTTGGTCTAGGACTCTACACTCCCCCATCTTTAATGCTGACCTTCTGTGTTGAACCACAGTGGTTGATGCTGGCTTCCCCAGCATTCAAATGCACACACTCCCCTGGTGAAGCTGGGACTGTCAGATTTCTTTCTTGCAAAGGCCCAAGCTCCACTGAACCTTCAAACCTGCACAATTGAATGGGAGGTGGCCGGTAACTCCTGGTCCTACCGCTGAGGTCTTGATTTGATAAATGAAACTATTCCCCATCCCTCCCCCACTCCTGCAAGTTCCTTAAAGTTGAGATTCACTGGCCTGATGAATTTATTTTTACATGCTCTAAAGCAGGATAGAGAAAGGAATCTGGATTATTGACATTCTTTACCGGAACTACAGTAGACTGGAGTTAGCAGAAAAAACTGCTAATCACCACAGTTTTAGTGTTGGAAGCAATTTGCCTATAATTAGTAAGTTGATAAATACCAAGAAAATGGGTGCTAAAATGAACAACTCTTGTGCTGAGAGACATTTGACTCCACATTACACTCTGCATTTTTATATATGCAGCATTCCATTTTGTGACAAAGAGAGACAACTTCAGTGGCAGCTGAGCCACTCTAATCTGTCTTCTGAAAGGAAGCAGACATACATCTTAATATAACAACTTTCCTTAAAAACTCTGTTTTTGCAAAGAGTTTGCAATACGCTGTCACAGAAAAGAAATCCATATTGCCATAAAAAAGTTCACCCACAGAAGTTGTTTTGGGTAGAATTGGGGAGAGGGGCATTTTTATGTAAATAGCCATGGTATGTTTAACCAGGGCTAGTGTTATTTACGCCTTTTTGTTTCTTTGTTGATATAACACACGCATATTTCTCTGCAAAGATTTTGTTTTTTCTTCTTGTGATGTGAAATGGATATTCCACTAAATGATTCCATTCCTTATTACAAAATCAAATCTGATCAGTTTTGTTTACTGAAAACAAAGGACCGTGCATAGACTTCTTTTTTTAAAAAAGAAAGTTGTATTTCATTAATTAAAGACAGCTCTATTCTTGTGTAAATGGAAAATGTTATATATCATACGGATTTGGGGGAAAATACTGACTATGGAAAAGATTCCAAAGTCATATTACAAAGTATAAATAAAGGGCTGGGTGGCTTTATCTGTAGGTATTCTGAAATTCTGGCTCTTTCATACTTAATCTATCCGAAAACGTGAAACCATAATAAATCCAGAGGATGAGATCAGATGAACGAAAGATGTGATTCCACAGAAGAAATTCTGAGTGTGTAGGCACAGAATTTCTAGGAGCTCTCCTAGCACTTTCTATAAACTAGAAAGACTGTGGATGGGGAGATTTTACACCTTTCTAGTGGTTTCTAATGGTAACTGGTGTTTGTACACATAATTTCTGTGGATATAAGCCTTCAAAACTAACAGTTCCAGTGAAAATAGCAGTGCTCTTATCTACAGCTTCTATACAGGCAAATTTATTAGCTCTTGTTCTTATCAGAGCTTTCCCAGTATCTCCATACCACACTAAAAGCTATAGAGCATGCTGTAAACGGATTGGGTTTCTTCTTCTTTATCAGGTATCTCCCATGTAACTTTTATAATGTATTCTTGCATTTTAATACATTTCACCACGATGGGGGTTTTTCTTTTAACAGTATGCCCATGGTATTCCCAGGCTCTGAATCATATGGAAAGAAATCATTGCAGTCAAATTATGAAAGTAAATGCATTTTTCTTCCCTTCATCAGGGCATTCTACAGTGGGTGGTGAAATATTTAAGCCATTTCAAAGTAATGTAAACTATCCCAAATATGCATTGGGAAGACTAAGAAGAGGCTGCAATTCATTATTTCGAGTAATGAATTGACAAGGAAGGGAACATTTTAAAGTTCCAAGTGGATAGCTTTGTTTTCTTTGTGTAGTAATATCAAAGATTCCATGCAATGAATGTTTTGCTTATTGAAGATACGATGATTTCTTTGATCAACAAAGGACGTTTTTTTTTCCTTTTAAAAGTCAATGACTTTTCTGAAAGTATACATTGCAGTGAACTACTTTCCACAATAGTCACTATGTATTCTTGCTCTTTTCCCTCTTTAGTCTCAATATGATTCAAATTTGGACTTCTATTAATTGATAATCAGCATTTTTACTATGGATGAAAAAGACGTGGTTATAGTAGATTTTATAGATGTAAAATACATGTCTCGCAATATCAGTGCATTACAGTGATAGAGCAAATGGGATTTCTTTTCTTTTTATATGGAAAAGTAATTTCCAAAAATCTTTCATTCTCCTATTTTATAAGATAAAGAAAATAATTGGGGAGAAAAATTGAAACCTAAAATTTTAAATCTCCTAAGTATTTGGCTTTAACAATTCATGCCGCCATTTTGGGATGTATTCTTCTTTGTGTTTTTGTTCTTTCAACCTCTCCCATTTCTCAAAGGATAGAATAAATAATATTTGGTTATTGCTGGATCCCTTATCAATGCAAAATCCTTTTACTTTCCATGTAAAGCTACTTTTTAGTGAAAGGTACAAGAGTTCCTTATATATGCCATACTACCTCAACCTTTTTTTTTGTCATTCAAAAGCAATGCTGACACATGCAAGAAGTGACAGACAGCATTAATGTAATAAAAGAGTTAACTTAAACCCAAGCACACACATATATCAGTATGTTTGGAAAATCCTGACCTAAGCACCTGCACAAGATTTTATTAGTAAAATTTGAAGAAAAAGAAATGGAGGTAGACCCTCGGTATAAAATTGCTGACTTATTGATGTATGTTTGTGATCTGATACAATTATTGGATCTTAGTTTCATTCCTATTTGTAATAGAGGAATTTTCATCTGTGTCTGGTTAGAGGTTACTGGGCACCTCGTGTCAGGGCTCAGACCAAGCTTGTCAAGGATACAAGAATGTGCCAAACATGATTAATGGCTGGAGAAGCAAAACAGTTCTTTGGTATCAGACAAACTCTTTCAAGTTGTCCTTCATTCCTAGCTCACAAGGTTAACATATATACAAATTTTCTTTTTCCTAAAGCAAAAATACCATCTTCACATGAAAGGTTTAGAATCATAGTTCAATACCCACTTTTTGTTAACCATTGAAGTTGAATGTTTCTCATACATGCTCATATAAAAAGAAATATCTATCTATCTATATATATATTATATATTTCTTTTTATATGAGCGTGTATGAGAAACATTCTTTTTGTAAAAGAAAGATTTAAAAAGAACATGGGGAGGCAGCTATACATACATACATATATATGTATATATATACATATACATACACATATATATATATTTGCAAATGGGCCCTTGGTCAATCTCAAATGATTAAAAACTTGGAATTGTTCACTCCATTGTCTGCAAAATTTCTCCTTTTTTCCAGGTGTTTATTTCTGTTTTGTTTTTAAATGTGAAACAATAATAGGAAAGATTTTCCCAATAGTCGAAAAAGAGGAACAGAAATAATTGTACAATATTCATTATCTTGGCTTTCTCTTTCCTGTCCACAATCAACTACACAGAGAACAGTTCAATTAGGATCCATAGTTACTTTTAATGAAGGTTGTTATAGACTAAGTGGAAACAGATGTTACCTATGATCCACCACAAGGGACAGCAGCAGACAGATATTTCTCCCATCTATTGACTGCCCCTGATCTTCTCTGAATATTGTCAGTAGGGCTTTTAGAACAACCATGCACATTTCTATATCAAATGACTTATTCTTGGCATTCCCAAGGGAGAATCCCAGAGTCGCTTTCAACCAAAAGAAACAATCAAACACATTCATTTTGGCACATAGTTTATTATGGTTGGGTTGGTAATGCCTAATTGTCCTTTCGTATGCTGCCCTATTTTACCAGCTACAGCATGAATTCATTCCAGTCCTATCCTTAAAAGTTTGAAACCCCCTAGTGACAGGAATATTAATGTGCCAACACTGTCATATCTATTTCAGCTCATACATATGCAATGCCTTTGTTTTCAAAGATTTATGTCAGACTTTGCTGAAGTGAGGTATTCTACCATTTTAGATAATAGCATGCCAAAGTGATGTTATCAGCCACATCCAGTACTCACTCAAGCAGGCGGGAGGAGCATCCACTCCTTCATAGTTTAAACACATGGAAAATGTTATTTATCCTTATTTGATGAGGAAATCTTGCAGGGAGAAATGGTGTATTTTTAGGAGGAGATTATGGTCATCCTGTGGATTATCTTTTAATTAAGAATGGATGATTTGTGCCCACTCTGCTGTAGCAAACGTTCTCCTGCTAATGAAGTTTAAAAAGACTTACTTTATTTAATTACAGATAATCACTAGATTAAAATGTGGAATTGTCTTTGATCCCGTAGATAGATAGAAGGAAGGATAGATAGATAGATATGAAATCCCTGTGGCAGAGAATATCTTCTCACACTGTTTTTGCCTTAGTCACCATACCTCTCCAGCTTTCTACTCCCAAAGATGATAGCTTAACTAAGGTCTGTGCTATCATTTTGTCTTTTCCTATAAATCGATGACATTAATTTAAATGTTGATAGACCACCAGACCTGGAGTCAGGAAGACAAGTTCAGATCTGACCTAAGACACTTGATTTTGGGCAAGTCACTTAACCACTGCCTCATTTATCGCATCCATAAAATGGGGATAATAAAAGTATTTGCCTTTCTGGATTGTTGGGAGGATCAAATGAGGTATTTTATTTTTCAAGTCTCTGTAAATGTTAAAGTGCTATATAAATATATGTATGCATGTCATCCTATATTGCATATTATATTTCTATATAAATTGGAAGAGAAAAAAAAGGTCACCTCGGTTTAATAGGTAAATTAATATAAAATTGGGAACTGTACTAAAATTTGTCTAGGTAGAATGGCTGAGCACCTTCACAATCCCTTGGTTTGGGGCTTCTATTTATTTTTTCTTTCCGTCTTAGTCTGACCTCCTTCTTCCCTTAAATTATGATCCTAATTCATCCAGTTCCATTAGATTCCAGTGTCTGATACCCCTTCTGGTCTGGTTCTTTACATTCCCCCCCCCAAAAAAAGAGAAAAAAAACCCCTATCTTGAAAACTATTCTGAACTAGGTTTGCTTCTTTGTATCATGATGGGTTTTCCCCCAAAAGAAATTCTCATCCAATGGAATCCATTACAATATTTATTTTTATTCCCAATTTACTTTTTTCTAATAGTATAGGTTCATGCTAAGGGTTAGTCAAACTGATGTAATTCGTGTTTTGTTTTGTTTTGAGCTCAGGGACACTATCCTGCTTTTCCAAGGACCACTTTCTTTCTCTTATCCGTCTGTCTGTGCAGTAACGTTTAAGCTGTGTAATGTAGTGGATGCCTGCTTGTTTGACATAAGGGACCACAGGGGGGCAAGGTCCTCCTAGATCAGTGAAAGAGAGAACAGAAGCGGCTCAAGGCAGAGCAGAGGTTGGGAGAGGGCAGCAGAGACCAGTGTAAAGCAGGAGAGGGCACTAGTAAACTGACCTATTTCAACCATAACTGTTAAAACCCACTTTGAGATGGTTATCAAGACAGTTTAGAACAAAGTAGCTGATTTTATACTTGGGCAACAGTATAAGCCTAGCCCTCCCAAAAAGTCTAAACTAACTTCTCTAAATGGAAAAAAAAAATAACAATAAAAACTTAATTTTCTAAATGGAAAAGGGTTGGGGGTTGGGAGGTGGAGGGCGTGGGGAATAATAAATCTTTCTCTCTTGAAACTTACAATTAGCTGACCTTGGAATTTTTAAAATCATAAAACACCCCTTCTCAGAAAAGAATTCTGCGCAAAAAAGAAGAAAACAAATTGAAAGGTGAAAGGCTGCAGATAACCCCAGGCTTCCAAATTATTACATTCTTCTTGCCTTCATAACTCACCTGGTTACACATTTCTTTTTCTACCAATTCATAGAGCACAGTGTGAAATGAATGACACATAAAAGTAGGAAAGGTCTGTGAGCAAAGAGACTTGTTTCAGAGTCTGAAACTTTTCTGCATTCCTGACATGGGTCCAGGCTTCTTTTTTTCTTCTTTTGGTTACAAAGGGCTAACGATTTTTGGGCCTTGGGTCCAGTTTCAGGAAGATTATTATAAAATCAGCCTTGCACGTGTTTCCCTTCTTTTGTTTAGGCTTCCATTTTCATAGACTGAGGAAAGTATCTCTCCCTGCTTGAATTGTATATTTAAGAATCATGCCTCTGTTGCACATTTAATGCTTGACCTCTCCGACTTCAGTGCACATGCCACTTTATCCCGTACTATCAACATTCCCAGTTTTTTTCTTTTATAAAGTATTTATTGAGTCTTACAAAGTGATTAAGCTTGGAGGATGTTCTTCTGAAATATTCCTTTTTGTGTTAAATAGAAGAAAGAAAAAAAGAAACATTAAACATTAAGAAGTAGGAGAAGTGAAACTGAGTTTGTGGTTAGTTGCCTTAATATGTTAAAAACATCTGCACTTTTGTCTCTCCATCGGGATGCATAGTTGTGCTGAAGTCACATCCTGATAACATCTGCATGTTAGTGATAGCTTTTGCTTTATTCTTTATGGTCTGCTGATGAGAGATTCTTCAGCATCCCCTCAGTCATCAAGACCCCAGTTGGATTTCTTTGCTTCTGACAGCCTTAAAGGTGGTTTCATTTACAGTTGCTAAAATGTCACAATATAGGAAGATATTTTCAGTTCGATGTTTCATCCCTTCCTTTTTTTACCCGGATGCTAGTTTTAGCTTTTCAAATGAATGTCGATCTGGAAATAGATTTCCCATGAAATATATTTTGTCTGATTTCTGAAACACCATGTCTGTGGCAAAAGACACCAAAAGGGAAAAAAAAATTTTCAAGGAGGAACAGCACCTCTGTGCCCCTCACTTTGCAACAACAGCTGCAATCCTTTGAAAAGGGGAGCTTGTTTAACATCATGTAACACCGAGTGAAGTGAATATTTTAAAGGTCAGGTATTGACTGGCTGGGAGCTGCTTGTGTTTCCCTAATGACCCCAATTACATCCAAGCTGAGTAAGAAGTCAATAAATGGTGGCATTAACATATGTAGAAAAACGTGTTTATTTTGCATTTCCAAGACAATTGGCAATCACCTCTTGGGTTTTAGTAAGAGTGGGGACCGGAAAAGTAATGGGGAGTGTTGGAGAAGCCTAGCTAGGGCTGTGGGGAGGTTTCACATTGACTGTGGGGTCCTAAAAAAACAAAACACTCACAGAACAGATGTAACTCCAAGCTTCCATTCATGGAAATTATCTAAGGGAACTCCAAAGAACTATTTATATTGCAACATGTATAATCCTCAGTATAACTAGTAAAGAGTTAACAAGAATATATGAAAGAACTTTAAGGGGCTAATCCTGCCTTAAATGCAATTATAAAATTGAGATGAGTTTTATCTTTTTATTTTTTCATTATTTTAAGTGGAGATTCCACTTTTTTTTTTGTATTTGACTGTAGACAAAACTGTTTTGACTGAGTCACATAATTATGGGCATGGAGATGTTACCTTAGCATTGTATTCTTTGAATAATAGAAGAAGTCAAAGATTTACTAAGATTCCTCCTTTATTTGGGAACCGAAGATCTATAGTATTCATCGACCTATATGACATGTCCTATCCCACAAATTACCAAGTGTAGAGCTATAATTTTGTTCAGTTGTTTTTCAGTCATGTCCAACCCTTTGTGATCCAATTTGGGTTTTGGAGGGGCTTTTAGCCTTCTCCAGCTCATTTTACTGATAAGGAAACTGAGGCAGATAGTATTCATTGATTTTCCCAAGGTGGTACAGCATAAATGTCTGAGGCCAGGTTTGAGTTTAGAAATATGAATCCTGACCGTAAGCCCCACACTCTCTCTATCCACTGCACCACTTAGGGGCTCTAGACCTAGAAGAGCATAACTCTTCATTTGAGTGGAACTCTGAGACATCATAGAAGAAAACATTAGGAAGAGACAAAGAACTAAGGAAAACAAAAATGGCTGGGTTATATTCTGTACAGGCAAAACATACTTTGAATTATTTATTAAAAACTACTGAGACTACTTTTTTTTTGCTTTTTTTTTGCTTTTTGGAGGGCAGTTGGGGTTAAGTGACTTGCCCAAGGTCACATGGCTAGTTTTTGTGTTAAGTGTCTGAGGCCAGATTTGAACTCAGGTCCTCCTGACTCCAGGGCTGGTGCTCTATTCACTGCACCACCTAACTGCCCCCTGAGACTACTTCTGAAGGCTATTTTAATAGTGAATCAGACCAGAATAACACGATCATAGGTCTAAAATTGAACAGGATCTTAGTTCAACCCCCTAATTTGAAGAAACTGGGGCCTGGAAAGACAGACATATGATAACAACAGCTTAAAAGAATCTGGGGATAGAAACCCTTTACAATAAGTTTGGCATTGTTAACAAAAAAAACAAAAAACTTTAAATCCCATGATCATGTTTGATTGATTTCATTCACTCCAATGACTTCCAATAAATTCTCAAAGACCTACCACACTGAAGGGGTGTTTTACTTGGAAGATCAAGGAATAAGACATGAAAATAGGAAAAAAGAAGATTTTAATCAAACACAAAGAAAAAGTTCCTAACATAATTGTCCAAAAGTAGAATGGAATGGTTCAAAAGACTGCATATTTCTGGTTTCAATTGTATTTGAGAAGACTCCATCGCATACATTTATTGTGGATGTTGCAAGAGTTATTTCTCCATTAGAACGGATTGGACTAGATAATCCTTATGGTGCCTTCTAACTCTAAAATTTAATGACCTTCTTTAGGCCTTCAGGTGGGTAGCTGAATATGACTAAAAATACAATTTAATAAAGTAAAACAAAAACCCTCTCCCTGAATAGCTTATTTCCTTTCCACAGTTATACTTGATGATAGGTCACCCCAGGCAAAATGTTTTTTTTAAAAATGGTTCTTAGACTTATATGAAATGATGCTGAGTGAAGTGAGAACCAGGAGAACGCTGTACACAGTAATAGCCACATTATTTGATGATCAACATATTTGCCTTACCTCTTCGCAGCAAATCAAGGATTCAAGACAATTCCAAAAGGCCCATGATTGGAAAAAGCTATCCTTAGCCAAAGAAAGAACTATGGAGTCCGAACACTGATAGAAGCATAATATTTTCATTTTTTTGTGGCTTTTCCCTTTTGTTCTGTTTCTTCTTTCAACAACATGACTAATGCGGAAATATGTTTAACTTGAGTGTACATGTATAACCTATATAAAATTGCTTGCTCTCTTGGAAGGGCGGATGAAAGGGAGGGTTATGAGAGGGAGGGTAAGAGAAAAAAAATTGAACCTTTAAATATCATAAAAAATGAATGTTGAAAATTATCATTACATGTAATTGGAAAAAATGAACTATTATTTACCAATTTACTAAAACTATTCTTCTCTGGGTTCCTTTTGCTATGTCTCTCCTCTTCAGTGATAACTCCTTCACCACTAAAAGTACCTCTCTCCCACCTGCTCTCTAATCTTCCTCTTATGTCTCCCTGGCTCCCAATATCAGAATATAAAAAAGATACATCAGTGGCTGATTGCTACTGCGCTGTGATTGGGAGATCATGCCTTCTATGAATGACTTACATTAATTGGTTAGGTCAGAAGATACAGGAAGATGATAATGATGATTACTTATTGATAATTAATTAAATAATTATTATTATTAATTAGTGGGAAACATTATACTAGGTAAACTAGATTTTGTAATTTTAGGATAATTGTGAGGCAACTTTCCGGCTTTGTTGATAGCTGGGTTCCCACCTCACCAGGTAGCCCTTTAAACCTTAGAGAAAAAAAAATATTAAGCCGTTTTTAGTTACTAATAATCCTGTGCTTAAAGCTTCTAACATCAAAAGGGTAGGGATTTTTTCCTTTTGGGATCTGCAGTCTATACCTACCTTAACACCACAGGTCTAACTACAAAGAAAATCTTATATCCACTCTCCCTCACCTCTCTTTCCTTCCTTTCTTGCCCAACTACTACCTGGAACTTCCTCAGTCTAGCCTTCATTCATTCATTCATTCATTCATTCATTCCATATTTATTATGCATCTACAATGTGTATAATTTTACTAACTACTTCTCTTACTCTCTGATACAAGTTCCATGTTTTCTCATTTTTTGCGACTTTAATTGTATTTAATATAATTTTTATTATATGTAATTCTGAGTATTTAATGTAATTTGATACACTGGACATCTTTTCTCAAGTACTAAATTGTTATATTGTCTCTAACACCAAAGTTACCTACAATAAAATGTGACATTAGAGGTCATTCTATTCATGAACTAATTTTAAAAAATAATTTTATTTACCTAAAACCAAGAGCCATAATTGCATATAAAAAAGGACAACTAGATGCCTTTCCAATAAGATCAGAGATAAAGCAAGTTTGTCCATTATCACTATTCTTTTTTTGATAGAGTGATGGAAATTCTAGTTGTTATAATAAAATAAGAAAAATAAATTAAAGGAAGAGTTATAGGCAGAGAGGGAAGAATTTCCATTCTTATAAATGATATGATGGCTTACTTAAAAATCCTAGAAGGTCAGCTAAAAATAATTGAAATATTTGATAATTTTAGCAAAGTCACAGGATATTTTTAAAAATCCACAAAGTTATTAGCATTTTCTGTATCTTGCAAAAAAGTAGGAAGAAATAGAAAGAGAAGTTTCATCTAAAATAACTACAGAATGTTTAAATATATTTGTGATTCTTCATACTAAGATACACATAGGAAATACATGAATACAACTACACAACACACTTTATGGGAATAAAGCTCGATCTAAGTAACTGGAAAAATATTCACTGCCAATGAGTAGGTCAAGCCAATATGATAAAAACGATAATACTACCTACATTAATTTATGTATTCAGGGTCATGCCAATCAAGCTACAAAAGGAATACTTTAGAGATCTAAGGGAAAAACTCATCTGGATGAAAAGTCAAGGATCTCAAAGGAAATAATGGAAAAAAAAGTGGGAAGGAAAGGTTCCTAGTACTATCCCATCTCAAAATATATTCAAAACAGTAATCATCAAAACAGCTTGATACTAATTAAGAAAGTGAGAAGTCAATCAGCTAGACAGATTTCACACAACATATAGAAGGAAACAAATGTCCTAGTGTTTGATAAACCCAAGGATCTATCAATGAGGGTAAAGAACTCACTATTTGACAAAGTTATAAACCAACACCTCACACCATATACTAAAGTAGGTACATGAATTAGAAATAAGTTTTACTTATGCTTCTAAATTAATAAGGAAACAGTTAATTAGGGGAAACATTGTTACAGTAATATTCTCTTCTAAAGCTTACATTTACAAGGAACTGAATCAAATTTATAAGAATAAAAGTCAAAACATGCAATTCTCAAAGGAACAAATCCAAGCAACAAATAAACTTTTATTAAGTGTCTGCTGTATGCTAGACACCATGCTAAAAACTGGAAATATACAGGGAAAGAGTGCCTTTCTTCAGGGAACTTATATTTTAATAGGGGAGGACAATAAACAAAAGAAGGTTGGAAGGCAAAGATGAGGGTGGAGTGGAATAGATAACTGTCTTGGGATCTTTGCAGAGAAAGTCCTAGAGGGGACTCAGGACAGTAGCCAGAAGAATGAAGACACTGATGATGTCAGAATACTCATTAAAATAGATATTCTTTTGAGGAGGTAATCTGTAAGAATAAGGTGTTACTAGGTCAGAGTACACATCCAATATATGAAATCTAAGCTCTCAATATGAAAAAACAAATTCTAATCATTAATAATTTGAAATGTAGATTAAAGTAATTCTAAAATTTCCTATTATACCTATCAGACTGCCAAAGTTGAAGGATAATAAATGATAGAGAGACTGTGGAGAAAGTCATAGCAACATATCTGTTGCTAGAATTGATAATTGGCTCTGCCTTCCTGGAAAGCCATTTAAAATTATATACAATAAAGTTGTTAATCTTTTGATCTAGTGATACCATTACTAGGTCTATATCACCAAAGAGATTTTTAAAAGGTGGCAAAGAGCTTTACATATAAAAATAGATATAGAAGTTGAGTTGGGGTTTTTTTGTAGTGATAAAGACTATAAATTAAGGTTGTCCTCATTAATTGGGGAAATGATGAATGAATCATGATAGAGAGATGATAGATAGATAGATAGACAGAAAGATAGATAGATAGATAGACAATGTACTAAATTATGGGAGCTGTGGTTTCAAAGCAACTTGGGAAACAGAAGAATAATGTGGATAATAACAACATTGTGAAAACAACTTTGAAAGACTCAAGAACTCTGACCAATGCAATGACAAACTATGATTCCAGGGTACTGATGATGAAGTATGCTACCCACCTCCTGACAGAGGGATGTTGAATTCAGGGTGCAGAAAGTGACATATTTTTAGACATGGCCAATGCAGAAATTTGTTTCGTTCAATTTTTTTCTTTTTCTCTTTAGGGATGGCAGGGAGGAGGTTAGAAGGGGGAAGAAAAAAATAGATCTCCATAACTGGAAAGCATTTAATTTGTTTAAATATAATTATTTTCATGCTTTGGATAAGCCTCTGCATTTTAAATTCCTACTACTTTAATCATAGGTTTAACAGATTACATTATGTGTAGCAGATAGAAGGCTGGCCTTGCATTAGAAGATCTACCTGGACCTTCCTTTAATACAGACGCTGGCTGTGTGGCTACAGGCAAGTTATTTAACCTCTCAATGTCTCAGCAGTTCTATAAGACTACAAATTCTCTGATTGGCGTATCAACATAGGAAAGTACAATCAGATAAAATCTGAAGCCTAGACCAAAAATATTCAACCTAGATATTCACATAAAATATGCTCTAGGCCACGAGGACAGTAGGAACAGAAGACATCCTAGTCAATTCAATTCAGCAAATATTTATTAAGTTCTTGTCATGCATAAGAGTGTGAACTCTAGCCCTATTAGCGCAATCCAAGTCAAGAGGTATAAATAACGAGGCAACTCTTTGGACACAGTCCCAAATTGCTTTCAAGAATGCCCGCACCAATTAATTGACAGTGCTAGATGTCTGATTATTCAAAAACAAAAATGAAATTATCCTGGTCTTCATGGATCTTACATTTTATTATGAAGACAAAATGTATACACAGATAAATAAATACAAAGTTATTTAAAGTGGAGAGAGTGCTAGTAATTGGAGGGAATCACATTCTTTAAAAACTTGCTTTAAAAGATGCTACACTAATTATATGGAGTGCCACACACTACAAAATCTCTTCAATGGATGCTATTAAAATTAGAAAGAGATGAGTTTAACTACACATACTTGAAAAATAAATTGCATAAAAGATATTTATTGGCCAGATTATGTCATACAGCTGGACAAATAGTAGTTTGAGCTAATCCATCTTGTGTGTATGTGAGTGTGAGTGTGGGTGTGGGTGTGTATGACTGGAGCTGCAGGACTCTGAATTGCATTTGGAAAAGAACACAAAATTCCTAATTATAATGGCTATCTTATTTTCTGCCTTCTCAATGGGTTGTGGAAGGGGTGGAGGAAGGGAGAGAATTTGGAACTGAAACAAAAATAAGAAAGAAAGGAAGGGAATGAAGGGAGGAAGGAAGGAAGAAAGGAAAGAAGGAAGGAAGGAAGGAAGGAAGGAAGGAAGGAAGGAAGGAAGGAAGGAAGGAAGGGAGGAAGGAAGGAAACAAGGAAGGAAGGAAGGAAGGGAGTGAGGAAGGGAGGGAGGGAGGGAGGGAGGGAGAGAGGAAGGGAGGGAGGGAGGAAGTAAGGGAGGAAGGGAGGAAGGAAGGAAAGGAGGAAGGAAATAAGGAAAGAAGGAAAGAAGGAAGGAAGGAAGGAAGGAAGAAAAGGAAAGGAGGGAGGAAAGAAGAAGAGTAAAAGAAAGAACATATAAGATTCAGAGATTGCCAGTTATCTGTTTGTCCAAACAGCCATCTATTCAATATCAATTCTCTGCCAACAATGTTGTATGTATTCTAATCAGAAAATGTCATGATCTTGGAAGAATCAAATTACAAATCATTGAAAGAGAAATAAAAAGGTGCATGGTGATGTTTAGGGCTGCATCGTGTTGCCAACAATGACTTCTGCAGCAGAAGGTTTTAAGAGATATCATTAAGGAAAAATATTACCAGAAAATGATATTGGAAAGTCACAAAGTAAGAGAGACAAAAAACCGAAGGATAGTCTAAATGCTGATCCATTAACCTCGAAGAAGTAAAAGAACCAGAAGAAATTTTTATCTATGTTAAGTGTATCCTCTGGAAGGTTGCAGACAGAAGACACAAACATCCTACAGGATGGGAAAATGTGGAGAGGCATCAATGTACCCTAGTCTAGAGAGCCCCTATATCATTGAGATGACAAACCTTCCAAGTGTCTGAATATCATTTCATTAATTTCATTTTAAGCAGTTGGCTTCTAAGAGCTTCGTTGTTCTTCTTATTGTTCGTTTGGTTGGAAACATGAAGAAAACTGAACTTCTATAACATTTAGTGAAGGAGAAATGACAATATTATCCCAAATTATACATGTCTGCATTGTCCAAATCCAACAGCATCAGACAGATGTGCATATGTACATATGGTTAGGGTGAGGGGTTGGGAGGTAAGCACATGAGAACCATTTCTTAATCACCCACCATATGCCATGCACTGAGCTAAGTGGTATAAAATTATTCCATTTGACCTTATCAACAACCCTGGGAGGCAGGCGATGTTATTATCCCCAATTTATAGGTGAGGAAACTGAGGCACAGAAAGGTTAAGTGACTTGCCCAGGGTCACATAGCTAGTAAAAGTCTGAAGTCAAATTTTAATTTAGGACTTTCCAACTCCAATCCAGTGCTCCCTTCCCTGCCACCTGGCTATCAAGGACATACATGATTTGAAATGGATGTGGCTGATTATGTGACAAGAGTAGACCAACAGAGGTAGAGTCTGAGTATTATGTCGAAAGTGCTGAGATATTAAAGGAAACAGAGGAAAGTTTCTAAACCTACTTTCTTTTGGACTTGCATTATAAAATTAGGTATAATCCATGATGGTGTTGGGGGTGGGGAGCCAAGCAACCTGAACTCCCAATTTTGGGGGGCAGGTATAATAATGCAGATTGAGTTTGTGAGCCAGAAGGGTCATGACTGTCAGAAATGTCACTTAGAAGATGATTTGCACTTTTGACTGTATTCAGGATTTCTCAGCCTGGCACCACCTTTACCAAAGACATTTTCCGTAAGTCTACTGTTAGTATCTTTCTCTACTAGTAACTCCTAGAACTTTGTGTCCTTTTTGTTTGGTCTATATTTTAATAGTGTCTAATAGAGTCACAATGCACTTTCACATTTCATCAGTGGTGATTCATCTGATTCACAATATACTTGAGTGAAATACCCTTAGTGCCAAGTTATTTAAAATGAACTAATTACTTATAGTATCAATTTTGATCAATAGATGATAGAATAAAGTGTACTAGTACTAGTGAGTTTAAGGAAGAAGTTGCCAAATAATAATGGTAAGAAATGGCTTTTATTATAGTGTTTAAACAACTTCTGTCTGATGCAGGATGGTTAGAATAGGGTCTTCCTCTGGGAGTGGAAAGCGGGTAGGGTTATATGTAAAGGTCCTCCAGAGGAGGGATTGCTTCAAATTCAAGATGATATCAGGGGAATGCTTTCTAACAATTAGAACTGCCTAAAAGTGGAACCATCTGTAAAGAGGTGATGGGTTACTTCTCTTAAGAGGAATGGGACTAAATAATCTTTCAGTTAAGAGGCAGCTAGACAGTGAAGTAGATAGAATGCTAGACTTAGAGTCACTAAGATCTGAATTCAAATCCTGCCACAGGGACTTATTATCTGTGTGACTCCAGGCAAATCCCTTCACTTTGATCTACCACAGCTTCTTCAGCTATAAAAGGGGACAGTAATAGCATCTAGCTCTCAGGTTGTTGTGAGGCTAAAATGGGATGTCATTTGTAAAATGCTATTTATTAGGTCCTTACTGTCATTACTAAGTATTACCTTTCGCATCTAAAACAAATCTTCCTTCCCAAAACCTCTCCAATTACAAACCTGGATGACTCCTCGTCCTCAAGCCTTTGTCTAGAAACCTATACTAGTATGTGGTTTGTTTTGCTGATTGTTTTTAACTTCTCTCTAACTCTCAGCTTCCACAGAAAACAAAAAGCTCCATGAAATCAAGAACTACTAGTTCCCGATTTGGGGACTATATCAAGGATTCCCTCTGTAATTATCCTAGCTCTCATGCATACATTAGATGCGTGATCCATGTTACTGCCAAATAAATAATAGCCCTCATTTATATATCCCTTAAGGGTTTATAAAAAAATAGTATAATTTTCATAATTTTACTACAAAAGGATATTCGAACAATATGGAACAAAGAGAATTAAAGTGACTCTGCTCAGGATGAAATGTACTTTGCCTTTCCTGATGGGGTTTGTGGAGGCAGGGTTCACATAGATAATTTTTTGGAAAATGCAAGAAATTATTTTGCTTAGCTTAATTAATCAGTCAATAAGCATGGAATAAATGTCTGCTAAGACACTGTGCTCAGCGCTGGGTATACATAAAGATACAAATCCTTGCCTTCAGAGAGCTTTTGGTTTAATTGAGAAGATAACATGCAAACAAACACCTGCAAAGTGACTTATGTGCAGAATAACTAGGAGTTAATTAACAGAGGGGTTGGTGAAGGCTTCCTGTAGAAAGTGGACATTTAGTTGAGACTTAAAGAAATTCAAAAACGTCAATAGTCAGAGAAAAGGAGGGAGAGCATCACAGGCATGACGGCCAACCAGAGAAAATGCCTAGAGATGGGAGATGGTGTAGAAGAGCCAGGAGACCATCCTTACTGGATGGAATAGTGTATACTGGAGAGTATAGTACTAGACAACTGGAAAGTTAGGAGAGATTTGGGTTATGAAGGACTTTGAAGGTCAATGGTTCATTTTGTATTGCCCCTCAAGGTAATAGAAAGCCACCGGAGTTAAATATTGGGTGTGAAGGGAAAGGAGTGACATGATTGGACATAAGCTTTATGAAAGTAATTTTAGTGACTGAATGGAGTATGGATCCCAATAGGGAGATACTTTAAGGCAGGCAATTAAGCATATTTGTTATATTGCTTTTTGTTTTCTTTCTTTTGTCAATTAGATGTAGGTAAGAAGTGGAGTGAGAAGAATTTTCATTCATTAAAAAAATCAATTTAATTTTTTTTTAATTAAGTGACTTTTCTAGGGTCACAAAGTTATTTTTAGGTGGTTTTTTCATAGCAGCAAGCTGCTTCTCAGTTCTGGCTTCATCTGTGCTTTGCTATCTATGATCTTAAAAACTGCCAGGCAAAGAAACTCCTTCCTAGCCACATCAAAAAATTCTGTAGATTCACAAATTCTTCAGAAGATGCCTAGTTGGCATTCAAATACATAGGAACAGAAATTTTATAAGCCTGAGTGACTACAGAAATATAAGGTGGGGCATAAATGGATGAACATTTTAAAAAATATGAATGAGAATTTATTCACTCAAAAGAGTAATATTTCACTGAAAGAATAAACCTAGGAAACTATAAACCTCTTCCAATCATGCTGTCCCAATGCCCATAACAATTTTGGAACTACTACTGAAGAAGTATCTTAGACCAGAAGTTCTTACACTTTTCTTTCATGTCACGGTCGGTACCCATTAGCACTCTTAAAAAAAGTCTTTGGATTCTTTGTCAGAATAATATTATTAAATGCATAAAACAAAATGTATAGAATCACAAAGGAAACCAATTACATTGAAATAAAGTTGTATTTTTTCTAAACCAAATTCATGGACTTAATGAAACAGATATATGGATTCCCTGGGAATCTGGGGACTTCAGGTTAAGAATCTATCCTATCAAAGCTTCAGCACCTTCACCAGAAGCAAATTTTCATTTGATTAAGTGAAGACATCTAAAATTCATTTTGAGTCATGTCTGCTGAACACTGTGAGTAATCACTTTGGAATTTTTCATTCAAGAAAAAGGTGTAGCAATAAAGTAATGAGATCAATTTTCTTCTGGGGCTTGTAAAATGTCTCAAGGCATTTCCAAAAGAGGCCTGCACTGATGCAATTCATGTATAACTAATCAGGGTTGTTGCTTTGAGTTAAATATTAATTTATTTGAATATATATATTGTGGTGGGTTTGCTAGCAAAATCATCATTTTCCTTTAGAAACAAAATTTCAAATATTCTTAACTCAAACTCAAAGAATAACTGACATATCAACCAGTCATGTATTCAGTACCTTTGATGTGCCAGGAATTGTTATAAACAATGAATTTCTAAACAATCAGTGAAAAGTGGCAAATTTGCATATGTGGATATCTTTAATCAAAATTTCCATTTTCAGAACAACATTTTGTCGAGATTGTAATAATCTTTGACTTCGATGGTAAAACTCCTTTACTAATTCATGTGGGTTTTCTCACAAAATGTCTCATGAGGGGTAGGATGAGTTGAGCTAATCACTTAGAAGTTCTTTTGGTATTTAAAATTTTCATTCCACTTTGGTGGCCCCTTCTAGTCATTTCCACCCTTCCTGTGAGATTCCTACTTTTTGACGTTTCAGATTAGGGGTTTTAGGAATGATGATTATCACCTTGGAATCAAACCTATTTCTGGTGGTTGTTCAAATCATGACAACCTGTGTAGCACTATCTAAAAATACCATTCCTGCCCCTGTTGACCTCTTAAGTCCTTTGCATTTTGACTGACCTTTGCAGTTATTCACATTTGCTTTCTTTGAAGTCAAACTAAGAGTGCTTTTGATTATTCATTTACTTTTAGTTTTCTAATGCTGGGGATCCTTTATCTCATTTTCAGGTTACATAAATAGCTGAGAGGAAAATACATTCAATAAAAGAAGCTATCCTCTATCATTGCACGTAATGTAAGATTTTTTTTAGTAAATGTGCAGAAAAAATATAAAACCAAAGAAATTCTTAAGTGTCATTATGTCCTAATGCAGATGAAACTATTCTTAGACAGCCATAAAAGATACCACAAACAGTGGAGTTGTATCTGTAAATGTGGGTGGAATTCATACAAATTTTGTAGACTCAATAGAATTTTGGCAAAGTATAATGCTTTTTCAAATTATAGATGAGATAGTTTTAAAGATAAAGATAAAGTTTGTCTTACTGTTACTAAAATGAATAGGTAGCATTTGAGGTTTCTTTTTTAAATTGCTACATTTCTAAAAAAAAACCTGAAAGACATTTGAAGTTTTTCAAAATGTAATAAATCTTAATATTCTCATATAAAGTTCTAAGTAAAATCCCCTTTAAGTGTAATTCTCAATACAATGTAGTTATTTAGCAAACTTCTTGTCCTTTCATTCCCCCTTCTTGTGAGGGTCCTACTGTTCCTGGACATCTCCATTCATATGTTGTCATGAACTACCAACTCAAGATGTCCAAAGTCAGAGTTTTTATCAGCTACCCTCATCAGACTAATTCTTTACCTCAACTTGTTTCTCTCTATTACGGTAATTCTTCTAGTGATCCAAATGCAAAACCCAAAGTCTTTCTTATCCTATGACTCCAGGGAGTCATTGAGTTCATTTAATATCTTCTTTAAAAAACATTTGGTATTCTTTCACACCATTCCCAATGCCTTGTCCATGATCTTGCTACTTCTGCCTCAATTACTACAACTACCACCTGCCTAGTTTCCTTGCCTTTGATCTGTGTTCCACCCTACCTCCTCTACCTCCTACTGTCAGTCTAATTGTCTTTAGTCCTCTTTTCAGAAAGGTGACATGTGGCAAAGAAAAAAGAACTCTGGTCTTTAAATCAGGAAAACATGAGTATGATTCCAGGATTTGACACTAAAATGTCACACTGAAGAAATCTCTGCCTCTCTGTACTTCACTTGATATCTTGCAAAATGAAAATGATGAGGTATTACTTCATAGGGTTACTGACAAAAATAACTTGTAAATTTTATTGAAATGTTATATCAAATGTACGTATTTTTATCATACAAGAACAGCAGTCTATATTCATTGGCCAGATTTTCAAGTACCATTATATGAAAATGTACCGAATCAACTGTGTGAATAGCTAGGTGGCTCAGGGCATGGAATGCTGGGCCTGAGCTAGGAAGACTCATCTTCCTGAGTTCAAATTCAACCTCAGACACTTACAAGCTATGTGACCCTGGGTAAGTCATTTACCCTTGCTTGCCTTAGTTTCCTCATCTATAAAATGAGCTGGAGAAGGAAATGATAAACCACTCCAGTATCTTCACCAAGAATATCTCAAATATGGTCATGAAGAGTTGGACGCCACTGAACAACAGCAATCAATCATATTGCTCACTATTGCTCAAGTATGCATGGACCATGGTATTTGGACTTAATGTCATCATTGTTTTCTGATCATGTCATGCCTAATCCGAATACTATCCCTTTCCATTTATTCGTTCCCTTGCCTGGAATGTCTTTCACTGATAACAACAACATTTATGCAACAATTGATGTTCAAAAATAACTTTACATGTATTATTTGATTCCAATGAGGTAAGGGCTAATATTATATTTATTTTACAGATGAGGAAATAGAAGATGAGAGAAGTTAAATGAAATGCCCCCAATCAAATATCTAGTCATTCAAACTTAGGTCTTC
Source organism: Pseudocheirus occidentalis (assembly GCA_028646575.1). Taxonomy (NCBI): domain Eukaryota; kingdom Metazoa; phylum Chordata; class Mammalia; order Diprotodontia; family Pseudocheiridae; genus Pseudocheirus; species Pseudocheirus occidentalis. The sequence continues at coordinate 340,399,093 of CM053594.1, read as the reverse complement.
TGTACTCCAAGTCCAACACTATCTAGAAGCACCTAAGTGGGGCACTACAGAGTTTGACTTGGAGTCAGGAAGATTTGAGGTCAGATCCTGCCCCCAGCACTTATTAGCCTTTTCTGACTCTGGGTAAGTCACATCAGGAAGGAGTTAGGTAGTGCAGTGGCTAGAACGTTGAGCTTGGAATCAGGAGAACCTGAATTTACGCCTGGTCTCAGAGACTTACAAGTTGTGCGTTCCCAGGCAAGCCACGTCACTCTGTTTGTCTCAGATTCCTCATCTGTAAAATGAGTTTCAGAAGGAAATGACAAAACACTCAAGTATCTTAGCCAAAAAAATGGGGAAAGGGTCCATGAAGAGTTGGACATAACTGGAAATGATTGAAGAACGACATCAAATTTGCTTAACTTCTTTATACTCTGCTTCTTCATCCATAAAATGCGAGCAATGAAAGCCCCCACTTCATACTATGGTTGTGAGTATCAAATGAGCTAACATATGTAAAGGGCTTTGAAAACCTTAAAAGACTATATAAATGCCATCTATTGTTATCAATATTATCTATACAGTGTAGCACCTAGGCTGCCTTCTGTCATTCTATCATTTTTATTTTTTAAATTAATTCATTAATTCATTTTCTTGTTTGCATCATACATTTCCACAAGATTTTGAGTTACAAATTTTCTCCTGGTCTTTCCCCTACCCAACACCTCAAAATAGCAATCCCACTGTATAACCCTTCCCCCAATCTGCTCTCTCCTATGTCCTCCCCCTCACCCCTTTGACTTTCCAGTAGAGCAGGATGGATCTCCATACCCCAGTGCCTGTATATCTTAATTCCCAGCTGGATGTAGTTAATAATAATAATAATAATAATAATAAATAATAACAACAATAATAATATATGTATACAAACACATACATACATATTTTTAACATTTGATTATAGAACTTTAAATTCTAGATTCTTTTCCTTCCTCCCTAGTTACCCACCCCCGATGGAAGGACAAGCAATTAATACAGGCTGTACATGTGTAGTTAAACAGAACATCTCCACAGTTGGCATATTGTATGAGATTGATTTTATGTTACTCCTTCCTATCCCTCCTCCCCTTGTTCTACTCTCTACTCTGGCCCTGTCCCTTTACAGAAGTGTGTACTTCCAGCAACCCTCCCACCAACCCTGCCCTCTCCTCCATCATCCCACCCCTCATCCCTATCCCCCCTACTCTCCTGTGTGGCAAGACACCCAGTTTAGAGTTTATATAATTCCTTCCCTCAGACAAATTCAACAAGAGTAATGTTGACCCTTTCCCTTTTGCCTTCCTATTCTTCCCCTCCATTGTAACAATTATCCCTTGCCTCTTCTATATGAGATGATTAACCCCATTCTGTCTCTCCCTGTCTCCTCTCATTCTAACCCTCTCCCACCTCAGAATTTCACCTTTTAGAGTATGAACTCTTCCTATTCAATTGATCCTATGCCCTCTATGTGCTCATATATACACATACTCAGATAAGTGTCCTTAAGCATATATATGTATATGTATATACATATATATATACCCTCCTTATATATAGACATATGTGTATATATATATATATATATGTATATATACATTTGTATTCCCTTCACCTATCCTAATACTGCAAAAAGTTTCACAAGTTACAATGATTGTTTTTACATGTTGGCATGTAAATAGTTCAACTTTGATAAGTTCCTTATGATTTCTTTTCCATGTATACCTTCTCTTGCTTCTTGTATTTGAGTGTCAAATTTTCTTTTCAGTTCAGGTTTTTTTCAGCAAGAATGTTTGAAAGTCCTCCACCTCATTGAATGGCCATATATTCCCCTGAAACAATATACTCAATTTTGCTGGGTAGATGATTCTTGGTTTTAATCCTAGCTCCCTTGATCACTGGAATAGCATATTCCAAGCCCTTCATTCCTTTATTGTAGAAGCTGCTAAATTCTGGCTTATCCTAATTGTGTTTCCACAGTATTCAAATTGTATTCTCTTGGCAGCTTGTAATATGTTTTCCTTGATCTGGGGACTTTGGAAACTGGCAATAATATTTCTAGGAGTTCTCTTTTGCGGATCTTTTTCAAGATGTGATTGGGGAATTTTTTGAAGTTCCATTTTACCCTCTGGTTCTAAAATATCAGAGCAATTTTCCTTGAGAATTTCTTGAAGGATGCTTTCTAAATTCTTGTTGTGATCACGGCTTTGAGGTAACCCAATAATTTTTAAATTGTCTCTCCTGGATCTATTTTCCAGGTCAGTGGATTTTTCAAGGAGACATTTAACATTGCCTTCTATTTTTTTCATTTGTTTGGATCTGTTTAATAGTATCTTGATTTCTCATAAATTCATTTGCTTCCATTTGCTGCACTCTAATTCTGAAGGAATTATTCTCTTCAGAAAGCTTTTGAAATTCTTTTTCATCTGGCAAATTTGGTTTTTG
>CM053594.1:340364060-340396533 GCA_028646575.1 Pseudocheirus occidentalis | reverse complement strand
CAGGTTGTTGACTCCCTTTTCATGATTTTCTTGCACTATTCTCATTTTTTTCTCAATTTTTCCTCCACTTCTCTTACTTGGTTTTCAAAATCCTTCTTAAGCTGCTCTGTGGCTTGTAGGCAGTCTTCATGTTTCTTGGAAGCTTTTGGTGTAGGAGTTCTGACTGTGTTGTCTTCCTCCCATTCCATGCCTTGATCCTTTTTGTCCCCAAAGAAGGAATCTAAAGTTTGGTTGCTGTTCTTACTTTGCTTCCTTTGCCTGCTCATGTTGCCAGTCAATTACTTGATTTTTTAGCTCTGTGAAACTCTGCTTCCATAGTGGAAAGCTCTGTCCCTAATCACTGAGGTTTTTACAGCTGCCAGAGCTATTGGGAGGCTGCTATTTTTTGCAACCCCCACCAGCTTTGGCTCACTGAAAACACACCCCAGGACCACCACCCAAGACCACTATCCAGATCTAGGCCACTCAACACAAGAGCACTTAGCCTCTGAATGACCATTTGGCCCCCTTGCAGTCTGCAGGCCTATAGCTTTGAAGCAGACACCTGGAGCTGGCTGCAGGGCCACCACTTCTGCTTCTTCCTTGCCCTGCAGGCAGTTTGGCCAAACAGCTTTTCTCTCTCAAATTTAGCTGAGTTCCACTGACTGCTCACTTTGTCCTTGTTTCCTATGGCTTGATAATTCTGAAAACTGCCATAGCTGCCGCTGATCCACTCTCCTGAAGGCTCCAGCTGTGGCCTGTCCTGGCTTCCCCAGGACCAAACTGTGGTTTTAGGCTGGGCTCCCACCGTGCTGTGGTGAGCCCTTCCTGCTGAGCTGCCTTCAGCAGAAGATGTGTTTTTCTGTATTTTTGTCAGTTTTGGAGCTCTAAAATTTTTTACAGTCATATTTTATGGGTATTTGAGGTGACTATGTGGGAGCTGTGGAAACTTCTTGCTTCTACACCACCATCTTGGCTTTGTCCCCCGTGTTATGATTTTTAAAAACTTATCTCAAATCCCATAGTTCCCATAATGCCTCTTCTGACTCCACAAAGCTTTGTTGATTTCTACAGGTGTCCTCAGAGGACATTACACTTGCTAATATTTAATTATGCACTTTGTTCTGTGGCTTGCTATTTCCTATGTAAATCCTATCTCCTGAACTTTATTGTAATACTCTTAAGGGAGGAATTCCTCTATTTCTGTATTGTTACCACCACCACTACCCCCAAACTAATCACAGAGCTGAACAAATAGTAAATCCAATATACATAGCTGGTGACTGACTGAATGATGGTCAGTTGCAAAAGGTGTCTTTATTAATCTCAGTAAGAACCAAGGAACTGCAATAGAATAAAGAACCATTGGATGCTTGTGGAAATGCAAGTTTTTTGGTTTTCCTTTGTGTTATATCAAAATGCACATTTGCTTAAGTATTATTAGGAAACTTTCCTTTATAGAGGGCTCAGAACATTGAGGCAACTCTCTTCATTTTACATCAGCAGGCTCTGTTTTGTTTTGACTCCACAGATCATCATGCCTACCTCAGGAACAGCTGAGCACCTGAAATCTCATCACTATGAAGATCAACTGAATTGTTGATACTCAACAGCTTCCTCAATCCCTTAGTTGCCTCTCCTGAGTGGAGAACTGGAGGGTGAAGCTTTAAACTCCTCCCAGAGACTTCCTTTAGAAATTCTGCTTGGGGGACGGAGTCAAGATGGTAGAGTAAAATGACTCTAAAATTTTTTTAGAGCTAGAGGGCCCACAAAATGACAGAGTGAAAAAATCTCATGCTAAAGGAAGCCTAACAGGCCAACAGGGAAGGTCTATTGCACCCTGCTGGGAGTGGAGCACAGTGCCTTGTGGGCCTTGCCAACCCAGACCTGTGGCACAGACCAGGCTGAAGCAGCCCTCAGGGGACTCCATCACTGGCAGCTGTGGCAGTTTCCTGGCTTCTCAACCCACAAACACCACAGACAAAGTAAAAGTTCAGTGGGGAAACTCTGTTGGAACTAGGTGAGAGAAGAGGGGGTGGGGCCCCTGACCCAGGGCAGCAGAGGTGATGTAGGCTATGGCGGCAGAAGCAGCAGCAATAGCAGCATCAGTATCTGCTTCTCTAGCTCCAAGCACCCAGATGTCAGGGGATACCAAGTGGCTGATCAGAGAGTAATTGCAAGGATCTCTTTGCTGGCACTGAAACAGGATCTTCTTGCTTTTCCCTGCTTGCATCTGGGTTGCAGTCTTGGGTGTTGGTCCTGGGATGAGGAGTGCTGGCATGGCAAAGCTTGTGGTGGCTGTGGAGAGGGATATCTCCTCACAAATATGGGGCAGATGCCTAGAAGTAGCTCTGACAACAGCTACATAAAACCCCAGAAATTTGGGACACAGCTCTCTTTAATGTGGAAGCAGAGTTCTGCTGTGACAAAGAGCTCAAAAGTAATTGACTGGGAAAATAAGCAAACAGGGGAAAAGAAATCAGATTGTAGAATCTTTCTTTGGTGACAAAGATCAAAACACAAAACCAAGGGGGTGGCTAGGTGGCACAGTGAATAGAGCACCAGCCCTGGAGTCAGGAGGACCTGACTTCAAATCCAGCGTCAGACACTTAACACAAAAAATTAGCCGTGTGATCTTGGGCAAGTTGCTTAACCCCAACTGCCCTCCAAAAAGCAAACACACACACACACACACACACACACACACACAAACACACACAGAACCATAATAAGACAGAAAAGTAAAAACTTCTGCATCAAAAGCCTCCAAGAAAAATATGAATTGGTCGCAGGTCATGGAGGAGCTCAAAAAGGATTTTGAAATTCAAGAAAGAGAAGTAGATAAAAATTGGGAAGAGAAATGAGAATGCTGCAAGAAAATCATGGAAAATGAGTCAATAGCTTGCTAAAAGAGACCCCGCTCAAAGAAGAATAGACTTACCTAAATGGCAAAAATTACCAAAAAGCCAATAAGGGGAAGAATTCCTTAAAAAGTTGAATTGGCCAGACGGAAAGAAAAATTCAAAAGCTCACTGAAGAAAATAATTCTTTCAAATTAGGATGAAGCAAACAGAAGCTAATGAGTTTATGAGAAATCAAAATATTATAAAATAGATCCAAAAGATTTATTTTATAATGTGAATACAATGTGAAATATCTCATTGGAAAAAACTCTAACCTGCACATTAGATCCAGGAGAGATTGTTTAAAAATTACTGGGCTACCTGAAAACCATGATAAAAAAGAGCCTAGACATCAAGACATTATCAATGAAAATTGCCCTGATGTTATAGATTCTGAGGGTAAAATAGAAGTTGAAAGAATCTACTGGTCACCTCTTGCAAAAGATCCCCAAAAGAAAATTCCTAGGAATATTATAGTCAACTATTATAGGCAAATTGCAGAGTTACCAGGACAAAGAGAAAATATTACAAGCAGCCAAGAAGAAACAATATGAGTATTGTGGAAGCACAATTAGGATAACACAAGAACTAGCCACATCTACATTAAGGGATTGAAGGACTTGAAATATGATGCTCTGGAGGTAAAATGAGATAGGATTAAAACCAAGAATCACCTACCTAGCAAAACTGAGTATAATACTTCAGGAGAAAATACAGACATTCAATGAAATAGAGGACTTTCAAGCATCCTTGATGAAAAAAGACCAGAGCTAAACAGAAAATTTGACTTTCAAATACAAGAAGCAAGAGAAGCATGAAAAGGTAAGCAGAAAAGAGAAATCATATGGAAAAAGTTGAACTGTTTACATTCCTACATGGAAATACAATATTTATAACTCATGAGACTTTTCTCAGTTAAGATAGTAGAAGGAAATATGTGTGTCTGTATTTATACATGTATGTATATATGTACATGTGTATATGGATACATATACACATACATATACATATATGTGTGTGCTTATGTATATATACACATATATGTATATATAGGGAGGTGTATACATACAGGGCACAGAGTGAGTTGAATATGAAAGGATATTATCTAAAAAATAAAATTAAGAAAGGAGAGAGGAATATATTGGGAGAAGGAGAAAGGAAGAGAAAGAATAGGGTAAATTATCTCACATAAAAAAGGCAAGAGAAAGCCATTACAATGGAGGGGAAGATCAGGGAGATGAAAGGGAATGAGTCAACCTTACTCATTGGACTTGGCTTAAAGAGGGAATAACATACACACTCAATTGGGTATCTTACCCTACAGGAAAATAAGGGGGAAGGACATAAGACGGGGGAACGATAGAAGGGAGGGCAGATTTTGGGAGGGGGTAGTCAGAAGCAAAAGGGAAAGGTCAAAGGAGAAAATAAAATAAATTGGGGGTGTGATAGGATGGAGGGAAATATAGTTAATCTTTCACAATATAACTACTATAACTACACATGTATAACCTATATTGAATTGCTTGTCTTCCCAGTGGTAATGGTTGAGGAGGGAAGAAGAGAGAGTATCTGGAACTCAAAGTTTTAAAAACAAATTCTAAAAAAGTGTTGTTATATGCAGTCAGGAAATAAGATATACAGGCAATGGAGTATAGAAATCCATTATGCCCTACAAGAAACTAAGGGGGAAGGAATAAAAAGGAGGGATGGGGGAAGATATATGATGGGGCAGCAGACTGAGTGATCAGCATTCTTGACATCTTGGGGTAGTGCGTAGGGGAGAGATGGGGAGAAAATTTGGAACTCAAAATCTTGAGGAAATGAAAGTTGAAAAGTAAAAATAAATGAATAATCTGTCATCAGCAGAACAAAATAAAACAAAACCAAAAAACTAAATTCTGCTTGTGTTGGACTCCCTAAAACATCTCCTTTCCACACCCTGCTCTCTACACTGTTGAGTTTCCTTTTGTATATTGTCCTTCCTCCATTAAATCTTAAGCTCCTTGTGCACAGGGACAATCTTTCTTTTTCTTGTTTATATCTTCATCACTTAGCACAGAGCCCAACAGAACAAAGGAGATGAATGTTTATGGAATTTAATTTTCATTCACATCAGAAAAAGCTGCCTGAAAAAGCTGCTTCTTTTTTAGTTTTTTTTCCTTTGAAAAAATTAAGCAATAATCAAAGAAATGGCTCCAAAGTGGTTTTGGAGAGTGGGGTGTGTTGTGTGTGTGTCTGTGTGTTCCAAGCCAGGGCGAGTTAAAAAATAATCAATCTGATTTCCATAGAACAAATGACTGGTTTCAGTTTTTATTCATCTCACTCTCACTAGCCTCATCTTTACTTCATTTAAGTTCCATTTTGACTTGCTGTGTCATTGATTTTCACATACATTTCTGCCTGACTCCACCATGGAGTTACATGAGGAGACAGAAATGCTTCCTGTCCCTGACCCTGTGACCAGGGCTGAGATGACTCCGTACGTGTTTTCCTGCTGCTGGTGTTTTTCCAAGGCCTGCCAGGGCTGTCTCCATTAGGATCAGGGTGGACAGTGACAGAAATATGAAGCTGGACAAATGCTTCAGCAGGATATTCTGCTTCCTTTTTATTTTAATTGTGCCTGTTGTCTTTATGCCACATTCATGTTTGTATACATCCCTTGACCTGCCACACATACACAAGGAGCAAGCTCTTCTTTGTAACTATAAGTTGGTTTTTATCCAAGCCTGGGGTGTTTGTGCAATGCTGCCTTCACATGAATCCCTTCCCTTCCCTTCCCTTCCCTTCCCTTCCCTTCCCTTCCCTTCCCTTCCCTTCCCTTAAACCAGAAGACTCAAAAAAGAATGAGCTATTTTGATAGCTTAAACTGAGAGAGAACAAGAAGCAAAAGAGAGGCAAACAAATATTCTTCTGGTTTAGTCTATTCTATATACCTTCTCAAACTTCAATTTGCTATATTGCTGGGAAAATTTACTCACAACTATATCTGCAACCGTCTTTTCTGCAACCAGCATTTGGTGGGAAGGGGACAAGGTGGCCCATTAAGCTTGGGACTCCTCTGTCTCATTAAAGACTTTTGACCAGGGAAGTAGCGTTTGTTTTAAACCTCCAAAATAATCATACCTCTAGATCGACAAGATATACAAGAATATTTGTCATATCATATCATATCCTAATAATATAATATTCATATTATTAACTAATAACATTCAATTCATGAATTTATTTAATAATTTTAATTCATTTCAACTAATATTTAATATTAAGAAATAATAAATTATATAAGGACAAGTATATATTCATCACACATTTTATGTATATGTTTGTATGCATGTATACATAAATGTGCACATATACACATAATATACACTTGGACATATTTTCCTGGTAGAATATTCCTTTGGCAGACAGGTGAAAAAAAAGAGCTAATGCCTAGTCAAAGCCCTTCTTATGTTAAACATCCCCTCATGGTAGAAAATGCAGTCTCAGAGAGGAGTTGGTCAGTTTATAGATACCCATTTACATCTCTCACAAGACACATTCAAACAACTAATAAAATGTATATTTTACGTGTGCAAGCACAGCCTTAGATAACAAAAATTAAAGGAGGGAGAGAAAAAGCAGTTTTGCAAAATAAGTAAACCCATTGATTGTGTCTTGCAGTACTGTAGTTGATGTTCCGCACACGTAGTAAGTTCACCTCTTTAATGAAGGGAGAGAGGTGCATTTAGTTCAACTTTTCTGCAAGGCAAAGGGAAGCCTCAATTTCTATACCTTGAACAGAAGTACATCATCATGAGGAGGAGCTCAGGCTGTTTTCACTGTGTTCTTAGGGCTTGCTTAGTTAGATTTTGTTCTAGAGCCAAGAATGCCAAACCAAACCATCAAACACAAGGAGAAAAGGGTAGTCAGAGTTAACATTATCTAGCTGAGCCAGATCACAGAAATCAAATCTGAGCTGAAGCAAATAAAATTATTCTGAGTCTGTGAGATAGAAAAATAGGAAGCACTTTCAGAAATACAGGTGGTCTGAGCTAGATTGTCTATTTAACCAAGGAGAATCAGGGGTCAGAGGTAGGAAGGGAAAGTGAAACATCATGAATCAGGCACACAGATAGGGACAGGATAGAAGCAGAGAAGAGAGGAAGGAATCAAGAAGGGAAAGAAAAAAAGTACACAAGAGTTAAATACTAGGCTTCCACTGATAATACGTTGTCTTCCACCAAATGATTGTTTATGGATTAAATCTGCAGTCCAAGCTGCAGTTTTAGTTTGGGAAGAAGTGTGGAATTTCCTAGAAGTTACCACTCCTTCACTTGGAATATGGCTCTTCACTTTTCCTTAATTCCAACTTTTAGTTGTTGTTTTTTAATTTATTTTTCCCCTTGACTCTCAGGAAAAGCTCTCTCTCAGTGGGGGCTAGGGGTATGCTTTAAAATGGTGTACCTTCGGATGTATCTTACTATGCTCAGTTCCTAGATATGACTCAAAGTGAGGTACCTTGAATATGTGTTTGTAATTTGCTACAGTAAGCAGGGGTCAATTAAGCAACTATATGGTCTGTAAGACAGCTCTAAGAGCACCTGGCTATTAAGACCAGGAACAAAATCACACTGGACTGAGCCTTTGCTTATAAGCTCCCTCAGCTTGTACAGTACAAGGCCTCGCATCTACTAAAGGTGCTACGCAGCTGAGGGTGCCTGCAAAATCCCAGCTTCATTAAGGCTCCTGAACCCTATCATGTTACACTTCAGAAGGAGTGACCAGCTTACTTAAAACAAAGAAGATTTGACCTTTCTCCCCTTCTAAAACCAAAAACAGATGAAGCTGAAGTGACTCATTTCCGGCTTTAAACAAGTTCTAAGAAACCTTTTTTTTTCCCAAGTACAGTTTGTGGGTTTCATTTCTTCCCCTCTCTTCGTCCCCCCTTTTTTGCATAAATATCTCATTCCCTTTTGGTCAAGGTCAACATATTTATTACTTATATTCATGATGTGGTTCTTTTTTTTCCCCTTCTAGCTTTCTTTCTTTTCTTTTCTTTTCTTTTTTTTTCTGTGTTGCTTATAACCATGACCCTTGATCCTCCAAGTCTTAAAACAGCTTGGCTTTCAGCAGCCAAATCTGACAAGGTCAGCATTTTTCTGTTTATTCTGAGAATACTATTTACCCTCTGGGGTTTTTAAAGCAATTCTGTAAAACATCACTTGGAAAAAGTTTGTAACATTCACAGAGACTTCCATAAAGTCAGGCCACAATAAATGGTGACTTTTAACTTTGACTGTTGAACTTTAGGACAAGTAAACCCTGGCCAAGTATTGATGGCTGAACAGTTTCATAGAAAAAAGAAAATGTAACAAGTGAGAACTTTAATTCTTTAAAATCTTACAAGTGGAATGCATAACTTATTTCAGTTGTCAGACATACTCTCAGAACATGTAATTAAAAAGGAAAAGATGATCAATTAAATCCTAAATGCTGCTCTTCAGAGGATATTTTAATTGTTTTAAATATATACTAAGTTACATTCATGATTTTTAATTGAAATAAAGAAAGGATACCAGCCTAAAAGGTATAATCTCTCTCTGTCTCTTTCTCTCTGTCTGTCTCTCCCCCTCCCTCTGTTTCTGTCTCCCTGTCTGTGTCTGTCTGTCTGAATGTCTCTGTCTCTCTCTCCCCCTCCCTTCATCTGATTCTGTCTTTCTCTGTTTGTCTCCCTGTCTCTGTCTCTCTTTGTCTGTCTGTCTGTCTGTCTCTGTCTGTCTGTCTGTCTTTCTCTGTCTCTGTCTCTGTGTCTCTCCCTCTCCCTCCCTCTTTCTTTCTCTCTCTCTCTCTCTCTCTCTCTCTCTCTCTCTCTCTCTCTCTCTCTCACACACACACACACACACACACACACACACACACACACTCCTTAGTTCTCCTTCAGTGAATGTATAGTGGCCACTCAAGGCATGCCTCCAGCGTTGTTCTGTACTGAAGGTTTAACTTGCTCAGTTTCCAACCTATTTCCTCTTTCCTTGGACATTTAGGTGGCCCCTCTCTCCTCTCACCCCCAGGTACTCACCATTTGGTTGCCAGATTTAGTGTGGATAACTGAGGGGCTTTATAGTTCTGCAGCCCTTAGAGACCCAAAGGCTCAACTCTCCCCTGCCTCTCCTAAGCCTGGGATTACAGGTTAGGTCATCACACCAAGCTATAAATAAACAATCTTTTAAATGGCACAGGTGACTTCCCATACATACTTAAAGTGACACACGTTGTTTCTATCCTTGAAAAGTATAAGTTTATAGTTTTATTTGGGATAATTTGGAAGTGTGGAGCTCAGTGGATAATCCGTCAGATCTGCATAGAGAGCAAGTTCACAAAACAATATATGTGACAATGTCATTGACATCTTAAGGTCCTACCCATCACAGGTAGGATCTATGAAAGAATACAGAAATTGCAACTCTATGCAGGCATCATAAATATGGAAACCTATTGCTGCTATGATGTTGTAGGGACAGTTGTAATACCAACACACTCTTGGGATGTTTGGATGAGATGAGGTACTCACAAGTCACTGAATATTTAACAAAGGAGAAAGTTTACTCTGCCCTAAAACAGCAAGACTGTGCAACAAAAATATAGTAGCACTTAGCTTCTTGGGATGCCCCTCCCCTTCTTCATCTGGAAACGTGTCTCATCCGTCTTCAGGGTTTGGGGACCTCTAGGATCTCAGTCACTCAACAAGTCTGAGAGCCTCTACTACACAGGGCTGGTACCTCTTCTGCTCCCAGGCCAGGAAGCTGTATCTGAGTAGCTAGAGCCAATCAGATTACATTAGGAAAGGAAGCTGCTTCAGGGTTGGGGAATTTTTGTCAGGAAATCCACTGGTCCTTTCACATACAGTCTTCTTGTACATATGTATATAAGTATATGTGTTTGTCATATATGATGTGTGTATGTGTGTGTGTGTATATATCACACACACATAGACATACAGACATATTTCTCAAAGGAAGTCTACTTTTTATTTAAAATTATTTTAATTGAACTAAAATTTAGTGTACATTGTGTTAAGAAGCATGAGCATTTTCTCTGGGAATAATCAGAAGTTTGTGCCATCTGAAGTTTTCAGGCTCTCTGGGATGAAGGGTGAGAGTTTCTGAGTCATAAGATTCAAAGAGCAGGTGTTGCCTAGGAAAACAAATCTTTCTAGATCTTTATTTAGCCCTTTTCCTACAGTTAAAATAAGTGCAGTAGAAGATTTTTCTAAATAAACCAATATGACTTTAAAACTTCTGCTTTCCAATGTTATGCCAATGCTTCATCATTGTGTGGGGATGACTCTGAGGGCTAAGGGGGAAAGACCCAGACTCTATCTTTATTCTCACTAGCCCCTCGTGCTAATTTAGAGTTTCCTTCAAGTATAAATGCAGGCCACTCAGTTAATAAACCCTTATTTAGCACTACTGTGTGTCAGGGATACAAAGTTAAAAGACATTCCTTTTTCCTGAGGATTTCAATGTAGAGTGGTCCACAGGATTCTCCAGACTGATGAAGAGGTCCATGACATTCTCAAAAGGCTAAAAACTCCTGCCCTCCACCAATCTGGGAAGGGTTTTCAATGTCTAGCAATCAACTATTCACCCAAACACTAGGGTAGCTAAATTTCAGAAAGGCTGAACACCAAGTCTTTGGACATCAGGTAATATGTATTTTTAGGCCACAGAAATTTGGTAAAGCATCTTCGAAGGTTTTATATCTGCTTCAAGGGGAATAAATAGCAAAAATGGTGTCAGACCGCTCTAATGTTTTAGTGAAATCACAGTTGTTTGGTGGAGAGAAAAGAGTGAAAGGCAGAGAGGGCAGACAGAGATAGAGAGACAGAGACATAGAGAGATGGAGAGACAGAGAGGAACCCAGACATAGAAAGACAAATAGAGACAGAGAGACAGGAAGAGACAGGAAGAGACAGAAAGAGAAAGAGAAACAGACAGAGTAGAAAGAAGGAACCACAGAGAGACACAGAGAAAGACAGAGAGAGACAGAATCACATGGGGGGGGGGAGGCCAAGAGGGAGAGATAGAGAGACACAGAGAGACAGAGAGAGAGACAGGCAGACAGAGACAAAGAGAGAGACACACAGAGAGAGACAGAGACAGAGAGGGAAAGAGAGAGAGTCAAAGAGAGACACAGATAGACAGAGACAGAGAGGCAGAGAGACAGAGAGAGAGACAGACAGACAGACAGAAAGCAAAGTGCTTCCAAATGAAGAGTAGATACTAAATTCTGGGAAAAGATTTGGTATCACTATATATATAGCCTCCCAACCTGGGTTCTGAAATCTCTGTATTGCTCCCTTCTTAACAGGGTTGTGATTGGGAGATGCTTGTCACAGAATTGTCCTTACCTAAGAAATCTTTCTACACTTCTTTCCCCTTCACTGCATCCTTCTCAAAGGTCATTTTCTCATGTGTACAATGGGAAGGTTGGGTGAGACGACCCAAGAGATCTTCCAGTTCAAAGTCCATGATTTTGTGGCAACCCATGAGACATTGGGTCTTTTAGCTTCGTGAGGAAAAGACAGGGAGATGAAATCAAGATCATCAATAATCTGGGGCTGAATCAGCCATCCTTCACCCCGTGCTGTATTTAGTAATGGGATATCAGATGAGGAGGAACATTTTCTGGAGTGCCAGGTAGTTCAGAAATTTTAGAAGACAAGGAAACAGAAACCAATGTAAACATTTAAATATGAAAAAATAACAAATGTGTGGGGGATGCAAAGTGTCCAGAGAGAAAAAAAAGGTTTTTGTGGATTAGAGGAGAGAAATCTGTTCCCCAGCCTTCAATCAATCAACCAATAAACATTTAAACCGATACCATGTTCCAGACACTGTGCTAAGTGCTGAGTATACAAAAAGAGGCAAAAGACAGAGCCCTGTCCTCAATGCTCTTGCAGCTTAATGGGGGAGACAACAGGCAAACAAATACATGAAAAGAATTCCATATTATATACATATGTGTGTATGTAAATACAGGCTTCCCATAGGTATACTAAAGGAAGAAGAAGTTGAGGTAAAGGAAAGGAAAAGCAATTCTGGAGGAAAGATTCAAAAATTAAAGAAACTGGAGGGACAAAGGGAAACAAGTAGACTTATTAATGAAATGGTGTCTCATAAGTGAAAGGCTTAAAGATGATCAGGAAATTTCAGAATCATTTCCTGTTTGAAAGGAGAAAAGACTGAAGAAAATAGAAAGCAAAATTTCCCTATTTTTGAACTGCTCCAGATTCTTACCAGTTTCATCCTTGGTCCTTGTCCTGGTCCCAACATCTCCACCAACATTTCATTGTTTTCCATATGGAAAAGAGAACAAAGGCTGGAAGCCCAATGTAGATGGTAAGAATGACTAAGATCAGATGAGAAAACATAATATATTGATACTTGAATATCAAACATAGACTAAGTACACAAGAAGCTATGAGCTGTTGAGAACATAAAAAGAAATCATCCTTTCAATACCTTATCTATTTCTTGTGCCTTGTCCTGTATGTAAATCTGTACAAGTATCCAAACCAACAAAATTATTTGGTTCAAAAACTTCCATGCAATTAGAAACCTTTGCTTTATATAGCTATAATGCCAGTAAATTCTGGAAATGAAAAATGTAACTGAAATGAAACATTACTAACATATCTGGTTTTATTGGTACACGTGAGGAAAGTCACTCTTGTCACAAATACACTTGGACCTCAATTATCTACATAGTTTATGTTAAAATGGGGGTGAGAACCATATTACGGGTGTTTCATTTCTCTTTGTAGTGTCTTTCTGCCACAGGAAAATGATCAGCATCTATAGTTATAAGAATTTTATGTAGGAACTAGAAAACATTATGATTTAAGTGAGAACCAAAACTTTAACATTCCCAGCCATACTATTCCATTAACATGTTTTGCATAATAAAGTAAACTTTAAATCATTTTTCCATGCTTGCTTTTTGGCATTAACATTTTATATAAAAAGCATGGTCTAGACATGTACATGTACCAGTGGAATTAAATCATCAATAATCACTATCTAAAATGAATTACATTCCAAAAGCACTGGCTAATGATTTATCTTTTCTTCATGGAACAGATCTCTATCAGATTGATTTATGTAGCAGCCAATCATGTTTCAGCAAACTGCAGCATGCACATGCATCTTTAAGTGATGATAAGCTGTGACTGTCCATTTATTTGTACAACATGAGCAAAAAAAACCAAAAACAACGCAACCTATACTAAAAGCAATGCACTATTCCCAAGCACTTTAAGACAAGATAATGGTCAAACTCATCTCAAAATTTCAGGCTAAATGATTTGGTATAATGCAAATACAAGTCTTCCCCTTAACCCCCCAAAATCCAGAGTGGGTTTTAAAATATGGCGACATTTGATACAGAGCATTCTTTGCTTTTCCGTGTTTACATTATTTGCTTTGATAGTTGATGCTTTTGTGAGTTGTTGAAGTGATTGACAGCCTCATGCTGTTCCGTTTAATTGCTTTTTCGGCAATGCAAGGTTCTGTGTTTAGAAGACACTGTTTCAAAAATAAATCCAGACTCTGTGTGTGTGTGTATGTGTGTGTGTGTGCGTGTGTGTGTGTGTGTGTGAACTATAGAAGTTTCATTTCTCAAGCTAGTTCCATAGTCATTCCACTACAGCTGTCGCCATATTTATCCATATTTATTCCATGGTTCACTCTCATTCTTCATGGTCTTCGTTTTTTCTCTCTCTATTAAAGAGATAAATGTTTCTCCTTAAGCAAATGAAAACCCTTTCATGCAATCATCATATTAGAGGAAGTATCACTTATACTAGACAAACTTTTCTCCCTTTGTAAAATATGATAAAGGTTCTATTTTTTTTCTGCCCGTGTAACTTCACTATTCTCACTTGGGTTTCTATGAACCAAATTCTGCAATGATTTCACATTCTGTCTGAGTTTACATTCAAACAACTTATACTTCCATACCTGATTACTATTTATTTTTTCTTCTTCAGTTACAAACATGATATATAAAAATTCTACCTCCAGAAAAAGAGTTTGTTATGATATACAGACTCTTCTGACATTGTAGGTTTGTAGTTTTTCAACTTTGTGTGACTCAACTATTATAAAGACAACAGTTTAAGAATATGGTTACAAGTATTTATTTTTCCACTCAATATGAAAAGAAAATTCAGAGAACCCCTTTAAATATGGTGTCAATTGTACTTTTTTTTTACTGCACTCACTGTTGGTACATTTTCTTTCTCAATGCCAGTTTCTGTCAACTCTTGATATTTCTTGTAGTACCAGAGAAATGTCACTTTGGTTTTTAATGTCCGTTTGTCCTTCTTCAAATTATCTGATGATTTATTCTACACAGAGCCTACATCCCTAAAGAAGCTGAGCGACCTAAAGTGGGAATGGGGTTACAGGTTCCCCAGTCCCGATAAAGTGTTCATATCAAAGCAAGACTTTCTTTACTTTTTTATTCTAGTTATTCACTCTAACAACAAACACTGAGAAGATCAGTCAGTCTTTGCAAGGACAAGATAGAAGTTTTAGATTCTGAAGATCTTTCAAACTAAAACTACAGGAACTGTTCTTATAAACACCATCTCTGTTACTTCCAGTGCTTTTAAGCCAATACAAATGCAACCATTTTTCTATTACCAATAAAATGAAATTGCCTAGTTTTAAATAAAACATAAAAACCTAAATAAGTATACCCAATTCTCAATTATCTGAAGCAATAGAAGATAGTAAAGGCGTACATACTCTAAAAGAGATCATAATATAAAAATTACTTGTATTGAAGTGAATACTTTCGTACTTTGTCAATTATTTGGGAAATTAGTTATTACGACTGTCTATAATTCAACAATAGGAAAAGATAGCGGAGGGTCATCTACGTAGAGTCATTTGAGAAGTGTGCCTCTTCCTAAGTTACTTGGCCTCCCTGGACCACAGTTTCTACAAACAAATACTTTAAATTATATTATATTATGGAAATACTTGTCTTATTCCACAAATTAGAAGTAATGTTTTTAAATGAATGACAGTGGAGATGATCTCTGTGGTATTTTCCACTCATAGATCGATGATCCTATAATTTCATGATCCTAAATCCTTAAAGGTCTTCCTAACCCAATATGTCTAATATATTTCTCTATAGCCTGTCACATAGGTCAAATTTTCACCACTAGGTTTATTCCTTGGTGTTAAGTAAGACATTGCTCAATAAATAAATTGTGCTCAGAAAATGCCCAATAAATTGTACAGAGGTAACTTTAGCTCACTGATATGGATGCCTTTCTCAGTATGATATTTTCTACCTTGTCTTCCATTTTCCTTCCTCATGAATGCCCTACTTTAACACAATCGATTTATTCACTGTCAAAAATACATTGCACCTCACCAACTCTGTCCTCTTTCTTCATGTTTTTCCACTCCCTTAAATTGTGTTCTCTCTAAACTCTCACTATGCTGTGTGCTGTGATCAAGACTAGACTGCCTTTTACAGCATGGCAGAATGAAAGCAATAGTGGTTCTGAAATCAAAAGAGCAGGATTCTAATTCCTTCTCTGACCTTTCCTTGGACCTTGGGCAACACCTCTAATATTGCTGGGGCTCAGGATCCATATGAATGTTTCATCATCTATAACATTAAGATACTATAAAATACCTGTTCAATTGAATTAAGATGAAGAGAAAAAAGAAGAGATTTAAACAGATGGTCTCATAGGTCCTTTCCAGGTATATTCCATGAAGCTGGAAAAAAGTTGTCTCTATTCACTTCCATTCCTCTCACTCACTTCTCAATCTCTTGTATTTTCAATTATGATTTCTTCTTTCAATTGAAACTTCTGTGTCCATGATTAACAATGAGCTCTTAATTGGCAAATTCCAAGCTCTCTTCTAAGTCCTTCTTCCTTACTCTCCCAATAGCATATTTACTATACCTCCTTCTAGTGACTTTCTCAACCCCATACTATCATGACTCCTCTTTCCTGGTTCTTCTGTTTATTAACTCTTCAGAATCCTCTTTGATGGATGCATCATCCATGTCCTGCTGCTTAACTGGTGCTGAAGCACAAACTTCTCTTCTGAAAACTCTTTCTACATGCTCTCTGTCTTTCTCTCTGTCTCTTTGACTCTCTTTCTCTCTCGCTCTCTTTTTTTTCTGTCTCTTCATTACCTCATCAGTTCCCATGGTGTCACTGGTATGAAGATTTCTCCCAGATCTATATATCTAGGCTTTGTCTCTCTCTACCCTGAGCTCTAGTCCCTGATCATCATCTATCCCCTGAACATTTCTAAATGGATGCTGTATGGATCTTAAACTTTAAGCCCTGAACATAACTTATATTTCTCTAAACCCCATCTCTTTCTTAGTAACTTCCCTATATGCAAAAAAGGGCATGGATATATCGCTGAGGAAATATATGATCAGAAGAGGAGGTGGGCCTGTCTTCTCTCATGCATACAAACAACCTGAGAAGCACAAAGAATTGAAAAGAAGTCCTTGAAGTGTGTCTTCTGGGCTTTGGACAGATCCTCTGTAGAAAATCAATGGGTATATCGAGATAAAAATTACACAGATTGAGAAGGTAACAAGAGGTTACATCTGCTAGGTAACATCTACACTGATAGAGGAAGAATCCATATAAATGGGATAGTTGGTACAAAGAAGGATTGAAGTATATGGATACTTCAATTCAAACAATGGAAGAATCTATGATTTCATTGGGATGAGAAATTCTTGATGCCTACATTGCATGCCTACGTTGATGCAATCAATCTTTAGGAGTTATCTAAGTCACACAGAAGTTAAAAGACTTACCCAGGTCATTCTGCAAAAAGATGTCAGAAGTCTTCCTGACCTCAAACCTACCATGCCAAAATCTCTCTATATGTATACAAAAGAGCAGAAATTCCAGCAATTATTATGACAATCTTTTGTTGTTAAGTTGTTTCAGTCATGTCCAACTTTTCATGACCCCATTATGGGGTTTTCTCATTAAAGATAGTGGATTAGTCACCATTTCCTTCTCTGAATCATTTTACAGATGAGAAGCTGAGACAAACAGGGTTAAATGATTTGCCTGGGATCACATAGACCTCACAAAGATGAGCATTCCTGATTCCAAGCTTAGTGTTCTATCCATTGGGCCACCTAGCTGCGCATGACAGTATGGACCATGTTGGTTTATAGTTTTGTTCATCCATTCTAAAAGACTTTATCATATGATTACATAATGCTGTACAACATGCTAAAGGAGACATACAAGAATTGCAGCACATGGCTCCTGTGGACCAGAAGCCTATTGTCTTGTTGGGGAGGACCATAAGAAGAATCAATTAAATAAGAATAGAAGCAAATAATTACATGCCAAAATGAGTGATTTGGACAATAAATTCTCCAAGAGGAAAAATAATGTGGCTGAATTGTCAAGAAGTTTTCACAGAAGAAGTGCGGATTGGATAAGTGAGCCATATATGCAGAGAGGCAGAGAGTAAAGAACACTGCAGTGTAGTCAGGAGCACCTTGAGTCAAACTCCTCCTTGTTCACTTAGTTGTGGGACCCTGGGCAAGTGCATTAACCTCTCTATGCCTCAATTTCCTTACTTGTGAAATCATGAGGTTGACTTGGTGACCACCTAGGTCCCTTCCAACTCCAGATCTATTATCCTATGATCCTATTCAACTCAAGAAACACTTATGAAGCAAGATTCAGTGAAATGCACGAGGGATATAAAGAAAATAAGGAAGGTCTCCCTGCCCATAAGGGGCTTACATTCTATTTCCCTCATCATGTTAATAAGCACAGATGTTGAGCAGAATAGAGGCAAGAAAGCCTAAATTGTCCTGAACATTGTACTAGAGATCTTTTTCTAGAATGTCATTGGTTAGTTAGCACTCTTTAGAACCATACATTTCACCGATTCACTGAATGCTCCTCCAGCCCATATTTCTCCTCCTATCTCCAAGATATTGAAAGAGACTTTAAAACAGTTGTGCTGTATGTTTAGCATTCCCTTAATCTCCAGCTTTAATGACTCTCAAAAAATGAAATGCAATTAGTTTGGCATCTCCTGTTGTTGACGCAACCATGCAAGCTCTCCTCATAATCACTGCTGCCCTTTCTATCTGCTTACACACTTTGCCTCTAATAATAAGTTTAATGTTTTGCCAGGAATAATCAACATATAGTTGAAGAATTTACCCTCTTCCCTCTTTTGGAAAGTGGATCTATCATAGAATGCTCACCATCTGTGAGGATGCCAGGCTGGTTGGAACAGAGAGTTTGTGTTGGGTGTCCTAGGAGATAAGATTGAATAGGTAATATGAGGTCAGATTAATGAAAGCTTTGTTTGCTGGGCTGAAAGTTTAGACTTGCTGCAATAAGCAATAAGGAGCCATTGGAGGTTTTTGAATGGGAAAGTGACATAATAAAATTGTTGTTTTGGGAAGATCGTCTAACAATGGTGTGTTAGATGGATTAGAGGGGGTAATTACTGTAGTCAAGGAGACCAGTTAGGAGGCTGGTGTGGTCGCATGGGAATGGAGAGAGAAGGATAGATTCAAGATATACTTCAAAGGGAGGATTAATAGGTTTTTGGTGATTGGTTCGATATAAAGTTTGAAGAGAGAAGAGTCTGAGGATTTTACCCTGGGTGACTGGGAGAGTAGTGATGCCATTAGTAGAAATAAGGCCTTTCTAAGTGTGACTTGTTTGAAAGCGGAGAATAGTAAGTCCAGTTTAGGAGATGTAGAATATGAACTGATGGTTGGACAATCCAAAGTAGGCATCCTCTAGGAAACTGGAGCCTAAGTGAGAGATAGGTACTAGAAATGTTTACTTTAAAAAATAAAGCCATAGATTCAGAGTTGGAATGCTTCCTAGAGTCAGTTTGCCCAGACCTGACTCAAAGCATGAATTCCCTTCAAAAAAGTTCCTCTGTTAGTCTAGACCAGTGGTTCTCAACTTTCCTAATGCCGCAACCCTTTAATACAGTTCCTCATGTTGTGGAAACCGCCAACCACAAAATTATTTTGGTTTCTACTTTATAAATGCAATTTTGCTACTGTTATGAATAATAAGGTAAATATCTGACATGCAGGATGTATTTTCATTGTTACAAATTGAACATAACCCACAGGTTGTGAACCACTGGTCTAGACTCTGTTGGTATACCTCTGGTGGCAGGTAGTTCACTACTTGATGTGGCAGCCCATGGCTCTTGGAGAACTCTAATTGTTAGGGAAGGTTTGTTTTCCTTCTATTGAATTAAAAATCTACTCCCTCAAATTTCTACCAATTTCATTCCAGAGCCCCAAACCTAAGCTTCCCTGGATCATTAAATTCACCAAAGAAAATAATGGAGATTAGAATACGTGCTAAAGGCTATGCTTTGGAAAGCTCTCATATTTATATATGGAAGAAGGATAAGGAGACAGCAAAAATTGGTGAGAAAGAGGAAAACCAAGAGGACACTATCAGAAAGGACAAGGAGGGTTTTAAAATTCTACTTTAAATTGCTCTTTAGTATACACATACACACAGATGTATGAGTGTGTATGTATGTGTACACATATGTATGTACACATATATGTATATACACGTAATTTATTATATATGTATGAATGTACACACACGTGTAACTTTTCATCACATTACATTTTAAGTAAATTGAGTGAAAGGAAAATATTTCCTATTTCTGATTCTCTCATTGCATTTACCAAACTATATACATGTGGGAGTTGCTTGATAAAGCCCTACTCAATTGGGGTAAATATATTTCCCTTTAATTCTGTTGTTAAAAAGAAAAAAAAGTAAAAATTTTATATATACATTATGACTTTTCCAAAGGAAGATTTTATATGAAGCTATCAATTTCCATTTCATTTGACTTTATTTCTAGAGATGTGTAAAAAAACTACAAATTAATTTCAAAATATTTTGCTGGTGGGTATTTCCTTCTGTTCTGTGATTTTTTAAAAAAACTTTCAATGGCCCTCCTTTTTTTTTACATCAATATTGGTAACATCTTACAGCACAAATGCTCCAACTTAAAGAGAAAGAAAATTCGTAACCAATAAGCATAATCAAGCAAAATCAATCCACACAGTGACAATGTCCAAAAATGTATGTTGCTTTTGGCACCTTGTGTCCATCACTTGCCTTCCAGAAGACTGGGAACATGTTTGATGTACTCTGGGAACGTGGTTGGTCGTTGCACTGATCAAAAGTCGTTCAAAGTTGTTTTTCTTTACAGTGTTGCTGTCCTTATGTAAAATGTTCTCCTGGTTCTACTCATTTCACTCTGAGTCAGTTCACACTTGCTAGGGCTCAGAAATCATCTTTCCAGTCTAGAAAGACCAGAGTTTAAATGGAGACTGAAGCAACATATGCTATTGTTCTTTTCCATATTTGGTTTTGTTTCTTTTCTTTTTTTTTCTTTTTCCCATTTGGTTAAAATGCTTCGATACAACCAGACTATTGTACAATGTGAAAGTGTCTGCAGATCCTATACATGATTGTACGCCACCATTGGGGGGGGAGGGGAGAAGAAGGGGGAGAAAATCTGAAACTCAAGTGATTCTGTAACTGAATCTTGTAAACTAAAAGTCAATAAATAAGTCAATAAATTAAAAAAAAGAAATCATCTTTCCTTATTGCTTAATAAAGGTTTTGTGACATTTCATTGTATTCACGTACCCCAACTTGCTCTCCTATTCTCTAGCTGTCTAAGGAGCCATTTAAGATATTCTCTCATATTCTAATCCCCCCAACCTTTAATTCCCCTTTTCAATAATAGGAAGTTTGCTTTATTTGTGACTGTAATTTTCCCAATATTATTCTCCCTCTTAACATACTCATCTCCTTCCCTAGTTCTTTCCCTATTGGAAACTGGAAATTGAATAGAGGAATTTCAAACATACCTAAAGAAAAGGCCGGAGCTGGAACTTAGAAATACAGATAAAATAATCAAAAGAAAACTAGTTACATAAATTTATAGGAATTGTTAAGAATTGCACAATGATAAAGGCACTTCTCTGTTGAGTTCAAAGGACTTTTATACCAGACTATGTGTGTTTGCTTTTCTGTGTTCAACCTCCAATTGTCCGATTCAAGCAATAGTGAGGTTCATCTAATGTTTGTTCCTCCCATTTCTTCCTTTGTACACTTGTTCTTTTCTTCTCATATACTTTGATTAGGAGACATAATAATTTTTGCCTCCTCCTTCCTGGCTTCTATGTTAATTTATTACTTTTTTCTTTTCTTTTGTTCTTTAAGTCACCCCCTTATCCTCATTCTCTTTAAGACTTCAGAACAAAATCTACCTTCAGGACTTGTGTATGTTTTTTCTTCTTATTTAACTTCTTCAATATCTTCAAACACTTGTTTCTTTTCTCCCTTTTACAATGTTAGTGCCATATTACCACGCAAGTATTTCCAATTGTTCAAATAAACTTACTTTTCTAGTTTTTTTCAACTTACTGACATTTTTGTCTAAATTTCAAAGTTCCTACTCTGCTCTGGTCTTTTAGTCAGGATTGCTTGAAAGTCTTCTACTCTATTTAGGAAAATTTACTTGATAGCTAAGTGGAGGACGGACTAGAGTGGAGAGGCACTTGAGTTCAGTCTGGGACACATTAAGATGCCTACAGTTTAAGATGCCTACAGAATGTCCAGTTTGAGAAACTCCATAGTCAGTCTGAGATGTAAGTCTGGAGGGAAGCAGAGAGGTTAGACCTAAATAGGTAGATTTGAGAATCATCAGCACAGAGATGATAAGTGAAACCATAGAAGCTTATGGCATCACTGCATGAATAGTGGAGAGAGAAAAGAAAAGAAAATCCAAGGACAGAGCTCTAGTGGACACCCACTGTTAGTGGACCTGGACAAAGTCCAAGAACCACAGGAGACTGAAGAGGAGTGATGAGGCAGATAAGAGAAGAACCAAGATAGAGCCTTGTCACAGAAACCTAGAGCCAGAAAGGTATTTTAAGGAGCTGAAAGTGATTGATAATGCCAGGCTACCAAGAGGTCAGGAGGGATGAGAATTAGGGGTAGAGGGGCCATTCAATTTGGCAAAAATTTGGTAACTTTGAAGGGAAGAGCTTTGAGTGGTTAATAATGTCCAAAGCCAGAATGCAGAGAATTAAGAAGACAGTGAGAAAAAAGGAAAGCAGAAACATCCACTGTAGGTCACCTTCTCAAGGAGATTAGTCACAATAAAGATATGAGTACTGTGACCAGCTTGGTTGCATGGCCTAGCAACCAGCTGATTAAAGAGAGAGACAGAGATATGCATTGGATAGTCTGTTTATTACAGAACCATTTCATGTGATAAGATAAAAGGAATGTACAAGGCTTATATTCCTATAGCAGAAATTCTTAAGTAACTAGAATACAAGGACCCTCCTTTGGTCTCCACCACTCCCTACCCCAACCTAAGGCTAGCTGTTAAGACTTCATCCTAGGACCATGTCCAGAGGCATAAACAAACAGGGAGTCACAAATAAGACTTGCTAATTAACTACCCTGAATTTTCCTTAGTTATTCATAGGACCAATGGTGGCATCAACAAACAAGATTATATTCCTCCTGAATTTCTGCCTAATGACCTCATAGAAGAGGGGAGCATTTCCTTAATGGGGCCGGTGACCCCTGAAAATCTAGTCTACTACATATGAGGCTTCAGCTTGTGGAGATGGATGCAACAAATGAGGGGTTTTTGAGAATGGAGAACACATGGGAATGTTTATACGTACTAGAGAAGCAAGCAAGAGATAAAGAGGAAAGGGAAAGGAACAAGCATTTATTAAGTTCCTACTACTTGCCAGGCACTGTGCTAAGCATTTTTAATTTTTAATTTTTTTGCTTTTTGGAAGGCGGAAGGTAGAGCAGTTGAGGTTGAGTGACTTGCCTAAGGTCACACAGCTAGTAAGTGTTAAGTGTCTGAGGTTGGATTTGGCCTCAGGTCTTCCTGACTCCAGGGCCAGTGCTGTATTCACTGCACCACATAGCTGCCCCTGTGCAAAGCATTTTTATAAATATTAACTCGGGTTTTTTTTTGTTGTTTTTTTTTATTTTTGGAGAGCAATCAGGGTTAAGTGACTTGCCCAAAGTCACACAGCTAGTGAGTGTGTCAAGTATCTGAGGCCAAATTTGAACTCAGGTTCTCCTGACTCCAGGGCTGGTGCTCTACTCACTGTACCACCTAGCTGCCTCTATATGAAGCACTTGGGAAGCTGAAAACTGAAAAGGCCCTGCTGTTAAGGCAAACTTTGGGATCTGTACACAAATGAACCTCACACTCCCCACTCCTCCCTTAATCCCTCTGGTCCATCAGAGATGACCCACAAGAACAACAGTTGCACAGAACAGTGCCACAAGTCTCTAGAAAATCTGTCAGCTTTTGCTTATCTTACCTTTTCTTATTAAAACAGAGATGGAAACCTGTAGGAGAGATGTTTTTACCACTAGCTTAATTATGTATTATTTTAACCATTTTGAGTGTTTATTTTGTTCTGTTTATTTTCTATATGGAAAACATGTGATAAAATGAAGAAATAATCAGGGAAGAAAATCATTCATTAAATCAGATTACTGTAATGCAATCTGAAAGCATCTAAATTTGGTCCCTTTTCATTAATCATCATGTTCTTTTCTATGATATGAAGCTTCATTCCTGCTATGATGGTAGCTTCCATTTGGTTTGGCTTTGCATTTTTCCCCTAAACTTTGGGCAGTTTTGTTGTCATGACCTTTGTCTCATAAGTTCATTATAAGAACAGAGGAAAGGGATGTGGAATTATTAAGCAAAATAAATTAATAAATGACAAAATATGGTTCTACAGGTATTGTCTTTTAGCCAAAAGTTTATAACATATTATATAACTAAGGAGAATAAATCTGATCATATTCATGGTGTACTGGCTATAGACACAAATAGGTGTTGATAGCTTTTGGTAGTGCAGTGAATAGAGAACCGGTTCTGGAGTCAGGAGGACCTGAGTTCAAATGCAGCCTCAGACACTTAATGCAAAAAACTAGTGTTGTGACTTTGGGCAAGTCACTTAACCCCAATTGCCCAACCTTCCCCCCTCCAAAAAGCAAAATAAATGAATAAATAATTAAAATGTTAAGTGGTTCACTTGGAGAAGTTTAGAACACATAGAAAATAAATCATCTTGCCAATGCTTTCGAAAGTTAAAAATTGAAGGTATGATGCTAAAGGGAAAAGGATAGGGTCATAGGGTCTAGCATCCAAATGTCAAGACAAGAGCAAGTAACCAGTCAACCTACCACATGAGTAAATCATTGCCTATGAAATGCCTACAGCATTTCAAGAGTAGTTTCCATCTCAATTTACTCCAGAAATATGTTAAACATTTAGGTGCTGTGAAGATGCTCTATTTCCGCACAGGAATATGAATGGTCCCTCCATTCTCTAGGCCTTCCAAACACTCTTTAAGGTTTTGTTGCGGCTTTTGCTGTTTGAAATTCCTAGTACATTTGAAACCATCTGACCCATGTTTTGCATGATTTGAAAGGGATATGCTATGAAGAAATTTTAGAGGTTTGTGAAATACCATTTCCATGTCATAACAATTAACGTATGACTTTCTTTAAGTAAATAATAGATACATACATACATGTAAAAAATCACAAACTATTTCCTGTTTTGTCCCATTTCTCAGTTGGAATGTGGTCTCATAGAGGGAATGAGAATAGATTAAGGAACTTGTGTTTTCTTCATCTTGAGAAAACATAGAAATAATGACTTCTGATTTCTTTTAAGTAATTTAGTTTAAAAAACATTTTTAAATGTTTTTAAACATTGATTTAATATTATATATTAATTATATTATCTTATATTAATATTTTGACAAATTAACAAAAATTAATATATTATCAATCAAATAATATCATATTAATTATTATTAATAATATATTAATTAAACATTAAACAAACTTTTTTAAAAGTATTACTTTAAAACTGCATATATTCCATGAAAAATTCTCCATGAAAAAGGAAATGTCTTCTGTGTCAACACATAGGTTTCATCCAGAGAGTGAATTATTCTACAGTACATGGAGAAGAGCTAATTCACGCACTTTATTCATTACTTCTGTAGAGAAAACACAAATCACAGTTATGATCCCTAATTTTTATTTCTATGGCAATATATTTCTACATTAAAAAAAATTTCCTATCATTTCTAGGGCTGATAGTAGATACTAGTTATCGCTTAAATCTTCTATTTTCATATAAGTTTTACCAAAAAATTGAGAGAATAACCTCCCAAAACAATGTTTATTCTAAAATATTGAGAATACATACATACATACATACATGCATACGTGTTGGTATGAGTATATGTTTATGTGTATGTATTTAGCAGAAACATAAGTTCATGCTTTTTAGAGAAACATATGTCTGCATTTCACAGGATGTTTCTTTATTCCTTTCAATGACTTGAAGGGAAATAATCAGCCCTGAGAAATATTAAAGAGTGTCTGTAGGAAATATATACATCCTTTTTTTTTATTTAGAGAGGACAATTTTAGCTACAATTACTATTACTTGACATGTGGCTGAAGAGGTCACTGAGCACAATGAAAATAAGAGCATGTGTGTGTGTACACATGCACATGTGTGTGAATATACACACTTATATAAGTATATATACACACATGCATTCACCTAGGACATATATGTGAATACATATATATGTATATATATATACACACACACATATACATGCACATATACATACACATATATACATAAATACACTTTTATATATACACAGCACAAATAGATGCATACAAATACACATAAATGCATGTATGCATGAGTATAAACACATTCACATATTGCAATACATGTGTGTTTGTGTTATGTGTGCATGTGAATTATAACAGCCACATGTACCATGTGCACGAAGGGACAAATACATGCATATGTGCATGTATAGTACATATAAACATCCACCCATACCCATCCACCCATGTGTGTATATCTGTGTGCATATAAACATATAGTAGCTGTAATTACCATATATACCATGAACACAAGGAAATACATGTTCATATGTACATATTCTTCACATAGAAAATACATACATTGCATATAGGCACATCATATATAGACACATGTGTGCACATGCATGCATGCATGTGTGTTTTCCGCATATATGTGTGCACACATGTGTGTATGCCCATACATATAAACATATACATATGTATATGTGTATTTGTGTCTATCTATCTGTCTTTCTGTCTACTGCTGTTATTGTTATAATGCCTGCAAGGAAATATATACATTTATACACAGATATGCATGCTATAATAGACCAGTGATATGCCCACAGATGGCATACATACAAGGGCGGCATCCATACATGAGCATAAGCCGTGTGCTGTTGGTGAAGCCATTGTTTGCAGAGCCTCTGGTTGCTGCTGCTCAGCCTCATAAATTATTTACATTAAAACAGCATCAAAAAGCTGGTTTTTCAGCAGAAACGCCAGCGGGTGTGATGAAGAACATGGAAACAATCGTTAGGATGCATTTCCAAATCTTTTTCTGAAACTCTTCTAGCATCATAGGCTGTAAATTCCCATTAAAGTTCTGAGACAAACATTCAGAAATAACTAAAACTAATGGTTGATCTTCAGGGAAAGACATCAGAGATTTTGAATTATAGAGATCATAGATTACTTGGAAAAGTCTACCCAAAGCTCTTTATGGGTAATAGACCCAAAGAAAATTTACATTATCTACATTGAAAAAGAGCAGAGAACAAAATTTGCCTTTGTTGATATGAATAAAAGTACTCTATGTACATTACCTCAGTTGATATAGAGTTTAAGGTTATTACTTAAGAAATACTAATAAAGAATGCATTCAAATAGGGGAAACTAAAATGTTCACATATTGTCAAGGAGGCAACTTTTCAGAGTGAAAGATTGCCATGTCAAGGGCATGGCTTTGATGACCTGTCCTGCAGTTTACTCTCTGTATAAACTTGACCATGTAACTCGGCCCCAATTTCCTTACATGAAAAATGGGGAATTTGGACTATATAATCTCTAAAGTCCCTTCCTTCCAAACACTATATGGGCTATGACCTCTGAGTCTGTAAAAAGTTCAAGTTTGTGTTGAAGACCCCCAAGGAATGTAAAATTAATGGTGCTTCCATGTTCAAATCCTCCTTAAGGACCACAGGTATTCATTTACTCTCTACTTAACCTCAAATAACAAGAGAGAGTAATAATGAATTACGCCCTGTGGCAAAGTTCAACTGGAATTAAAGTATTATTATTATTATTATTATTATTTTGCTATTCAACTTTATTTAGTTGAATGGATGAGGAAGGTGGGCAGTCACAAATTTGAAATAAACACCTGGAAGGTGGGTCAACTTCACTGACCTCAAAGAAGAACCTAGGGAAATGCCATAAGTGGCAATGCTGTAGTTTGGAGGGAAGGGGGGGGGGTTGTTTTTTGTTTTTTTCCTGGTCAAACCGCAGTACTAAATGATGACATGTAGAAATCCAAAGTAGGGTGGATCCCATTGGAGAAAACGTGGCATGCAGCCTGCAAGAAAAATCAGCAGGATTGCCGTCTGCAGACAACAACCACTTTGTTAACCAAGGGACGAGCTACTCATGTACTGCCTGTGGAAAGCATGGTAGGTCACTATTGATCTTTCCCATGCATCACAACACTTTCAGCAGTGCCATCTCAAATAGGAGGCTATTTCTCTTCCTGTTTTTGTAAAAGATAGTTTTAAAATTATTACAGAGCTCTTTCCATACAGCAATTATTTATATAATTGCCATCCAAAAGCAGAATTTTAGATCATAGCTAAACATTCTACCAGGCCAAGGTCTCCTACTGAATCCTGAGCCATATCCAGTTGTCCTGATCTGTATCTGATCCACACAAGACAGTAGGAGAAAGTGAGGTTGGTGATTTTGCACAGCCTTCCCTCACTCAAATCCAGTTCAGTTGCTTGCCAGGCATCTTCTTTCTTTTGTCATGGTCCTCTTTGAGAAGGAAGGACAAACCATGCAAACGTTGTACCATCACCACTGCTCTTTAATGTATGTCTTAGAGGTGGAAGAACCTTCTTGTTTAAGTGAATTTTCAGGTGGTTCTCAGAATCTGATTGCCTTTGGACATGCAATATTAATTTAAGTATTTGGTGACTAATAGTTTTTTTAGGATATTTTTAATATTTCTTGCCTTCACCAAAATTTTACAGAACTAATATGAACACAACAGCTACCTATCAAAATGAAATTCCTAAAGCACAGACCTGACCATGACATCGCCCTGACAAGGAGCATCAAGAAGCACTCTCTTTTGCCTCTAGGATAAAACAAAGTTATTTCATTGGCATTTGAAGTTTCTTATAATTTGACTCGATCTTCCCTTTCCAGACATATTATACATTACTCCCCTTCACTGTCAAACTGATCTACTTGTACCTTGTACATAACAGTCCATCCTCCATTTTCCCAGTCTTTCCCTAAAATGTCCCGGGGATACCTAGATTGCACACCATCCACACCTCTGCTATTTAGAATCTCTAGCCTCCTCAGAGATCTGTCCAAGTGCCACTCCTTATGTGAGGAAATACAGATTTCCACAGGGGCTAGCTCCTCCTCCCCCAAACCCCTCTTCCCAACCAAATTACCTTATATTTGCTTGGTAGGCATTTTAGATCTAAGACATACACAACATCTGTGCTTGCTTTTCCTTAGATAAAATGTAAGCTTTTTGAGGCCAGACACAGTTTATTTTCATTTTTTTATCCCCAGAATCAAAAACTGGCTCTTAATAAATATTTGTTTATCAATTGACTGGACAAGAAAATCTTGCCACTTTTAGAACTCTCAAATTTATATTTCTCTTTCAAATTACTATAGAAACTTGGAAAGCATCAGCAAACATAAAGAACAGAGGATGGAACACAACACAATGAATCTCTATTAAACAGTTTCGGTTGTGTTCTAGTTCCAATGCTGCTGTTTCTCTGTATCCCTTTCTTAATCTCCTTCTGATCTCTTCTATTTTTAAAATATTTTACTGATGGGGTGGCTAGGTGGCGCAGTGAATAGAGCACTGGCCCTGGAGTCAGGAGTACCTGAGTTCAAATCCGGCCTCAGACACTTAACACAAAAAACTAGCCATGTGACCTTGGGCAAGTCACTTAACCCCAACTGCCCGCCAAAAAAAAAATATTTTACTGACACTTTTCTTTTTTTTCTTCTTTTTGTATCACTATCACTCCTTCATGTATCTTCCCATCACTTCCCTCACCAAAATAAAAGTCCTCCCTTAAAACAAAAAGGAGTGAAGGTTGATAATAAAGCAAACAATTGTACACATGGACCATGTCTGAAAATGCATGTCCCAGTCTAAGCTCTTAGGCCAACAACTTTCTTCAGAGAGGTAGGAGACAGGGTTCACCATAAGACTTCTGGAGACCTGATTGGCCACTTCCTTGATCAGATTTCTTTATTCATGAAGAGTAATTTCCCTTTACAATATTGTAATTAAGCACCCAGTTGGTGTAGTGCCTAGAGTGTTGAGCCTGGAGTCAGGAAGATCCAAGTTCAAATTTAACCTCAGACACTTAGTGTGTATGTGACCCCAGACAAATCCCATAACCTTTCTCTGCCTCAGTTTCATCAGATGCAAAATGGAGCTGTACAATGGAGCATTTACCTTGTGGGGTTTTATTGTGAGGATTGAGTCAGATGATGTTCGTAAGGGACTTTACATATATTGCTCTTCAGTCATTTTCAGTCGTGTCTGACTCTGAACCTCTTTGGGGTTCTCTCAGGAGAGATGCTGGAGTGGCTTGCCATTTCCTTCTGCAGCTCATTTACAGATGAGGAAAACAAGGTTAAGTGACTTGCCCAGGGTCACACCGCTACTAAGTGTCTGCGGTCATATTTGAACTCTGGTCTTCTAGACTCTGTCCCAATGCTCTGTCCACCAAGCCACAGAACTGCCTTGACTCACACATAGCAGACCCTTAATAAATGCTTCCTTCCTGCCTTCCTGAATTGTTTTCCTGGTGCTGATTGCTTCATTCTGTACCTGTTCATGTGTTTTCCCAGGTTTTCCTAAATCTTTTTATCATTTGTTACTTAACAGGACAACGATATTCAGTTACATTTAAAAAGCACAATTTTTTCAGTCACTCTCTTATTCTTTAATTTCTTATTCTTTGTCAAACTGATGTTCCAAATTAGGAGTAACAGGATAGAAGATATGGAACCACAGCGGATGAGAGTATTACAATGTAGAGAACTGACTTGTTACATACCAGGGACTCTAATAGCTCACAAAGAAGACGTCTCATAACTAGTGCTGGGACCATCTGACTTTTTCTCTCAGTGATACAAGGTTACGTCCTTCCACTCCAAATCCAAATGAATATAATACAAAAAAAAGTTGTCTTGAAAATAATTTTTAATGATGTCCTGTCATTACCTGAAACATCTTAAATAATTCTGGGGACTTATTATATCAGAGTTAGGAATCACTTTATTTTTCCTTACAAAGAATGCCACAAAAGTCTTAGGGCAGGTATAAGCTTTAATAATTAGCTGAAAACTACCCTAAGACTTTTGGGACACTGTATATTAAAGACCATGAAATAAATGGATTATGGATGTTAATCACTGCTGTCATTGATGAAAACATTATACACAGTTGGGACACCACAGAATAAGCTGCATGTTGGAACCATCATTGTCAGTTCTAACACAGACCATAAGGCTTGCAGGGTTGTTTTCACTTTCTTTTTTCTACGCATGACTGTCCATTACCACATTCATAGTGCAGTCAGCCATAGGGTCCATACATTATTTACCAACAATCTTGCTTATGCAACCCACAAAAAAACCTTGATGTCTTTTGTAGTTATATTTCCCATCCATCCCCCTTCCTCCAATCCTTCTCAAGATCAACAAAAGGTTTAAAATAAAATCATGATAGTAATTCAATAGGTTGAACTTCTAGCCAAGAGGGTGATACACGTTTCTAGCATACCTACCATATGCCAGACACTAGGCTCAGTCCTTTTTACAAAAATCTCATATGATCCTCACAATAACCTTGTGACAAAGATGCTATTATTATCCTCATATTTACAGCTAGGGAAACTGAGGAAAACAGAGGAATAGGAGCTAATAATTGTCTACGATCAGATTTGAACTCAGGTCTTCCTGAGTCTTGGGCCAATGCTCCATCTGTCCATGGTACCAGCTGCTTCAAGAAGAAGCGAAACGGGGGGTGGGGGGAGCGGAGCCAAGTGGCAGCATAGAAGCGGTAAGGTTCTGCAGCTCCCACACAGCCACCCTAAATACCCATAAAATATTACCCTAAGCAAATTCTAAGGCTCTCAAATTCACAAAAATACAGAAAACACATCTGTTGCTGAAGGCAGCTCTGAAGGAAGGGCTCATCGGGACAGGCTGGGAGCCGAGGCAAGCCTAGCCTGAAACCAAAATGTGGCCAGGCCCCAGGAAAGTGAGGAGGAGCAGAGCCTCCCAAGCCACAGAGGGAGTCTACAGCACCTGAAGGGATCTTCACATCTAGCAAACCAGGATTAGAAATGGTCAGTGAAAGTGGAACTTTGAAGCTAAATTTGGGGGAGGAAAAGCAGTTCGGCCTATCTGCACCCAGGGCAAGGAAGCAGTGGGGGAAGGGCAGGAACTGCTTCAGAGCCCCTGGCCTACAGACCCGGGAGGAGGGCTGAGTCCATTGATCAGGGAAAAGTGCTCTTGCATTGAGAGGCCTGGATATGGATGGTGGTCTTGGGTCGTGGTCCTGGGGAACGTTCTCTGCAAGCCAAAGCTGGGGGAGGCTGCAACACCCCCCTAATACCTCCAGCAGCTGGGAAAACCCCAGTGATTTTGAACAGAGCTTTCCCCCCTGGAAGCAGAGTTCTAAAAAGCTAAAAAAAAAACAACCAATTAATTGACTGGCCAACATGAGGAAAAGGAAACAAAATAAGAACAACAAAAAAAACTCTAGAATCCCTTTTTGTGGACAAAAAGGATCAAAGCATGGAGTGGGAGGAAGACAACACAGTCAGAATTCCCATACCAATTGGTTCCAAGACACTTGAAGCTATAGATCAATTGAAAGAGGACTTTGAAAAACAAATGAGAGAAGTGGAGGAAAAATTGGGAAGACAAATGAGAATGATGCAAAAAAGTCATGAAAAGAGAGTCAACAACCTGACTGAAGAAAACAACATTTTAAAAAATAGATTAGCTCAAATGGCAAAGGTAGCCCAGAAAGCCAATGAGGAGAAGAATGCCTTAAAAAGTCGAATTTGCCATATGGAAAAAGAATCTCAAAAGCATTCTGAAGAGAATAATTCCTTCAGAATTACAATGGAGCAAGTGGCAGCTAATGACTTCATGAGAAACCAAGACACTATTAAACAGTCACAAAGAAATGAAAAAATAGAAAGCAATGTGAAATATCTCCTTGAAAAAAAACCACTGACCTGGAAAATAGATC
>CM053594.1:340284636-340363560 GCA_028646575.1 Pseudocheirus occidentalis | reverse complement strand
GGGAGAAAATTTGTAACTCAAAACCTTGTGGAAATGAATGATGTAACCAAGAAAATAAATTAAAATTTAAAAAAAAAAAATAAAATAAAATAAAATAAAATAAAAAAAAAAACAAAAAAAACTGACCTGCAGCGTGAGTATTGCATACTGCATTCACTTTGATTTAGAACAGTTTTATCTGTCCATGGTGTGGTACAGATTCCCCAGACAAAATTGTACTTTGAGTCTACTGCATTTCTTTAAAACTACTAATATTAGTTAATAAGACAAGTGTATTTTGGGGGGATTCTGTGACATAAATCATGTGTCTGCCATAGTCCTTCTAAAGCTAAAAAAGATATTTATGTTGAGAGTTGGAAGGAACTTTAGAAATAATTTAATCTGATGTGAAGAAACTGAGTGATTTCAAGATTTGCCCAAGTTGACTCAGATGGGCGTATACACAGACAAGTGAAGGTCATAGAGGTGATAAGCATGAGATTTTGAACCCGGATGTTCTGATTCCAAATGCAAAGTTCTGTACACTAACAATCACATGAAAGAGTTTTGGTGATAAATCATCAAGCCTTCCTATTGAACAACAAATACTTGGGAAGCACTTACATACACTGTTTTAGATGCTAGAAAAACAAAGACCAAAGACTTGCCCTTATTGGGCTTACATTCCAGTACAGGGATACAACATGGACATAAATAAGTCTATTGTAATTTGAAAAGGGAGAGTGGATAGAGTTCCAGGACTGGAGTCAAGAAGACTCATCTTCTTGATTTCAAATCTGGCCTCAGATACTTACTACCTGTGTGACCCTGGGCAAGTCACTTAACCCTGTTTGCCTTTGTTTCCTCATCGTTAAAATAATCTCAAGAAGGAAGAAGCAAACCAGCTGAGTATCTTTGCCAGGAAACCCCCAAATGGGGCCACACAGAGTCACGCATTACTGAAACAACTACAGAAACAAAAATGGGAAGGAATAAAAAACGATTTCAATTATAATAGCACCAGTAAGAGCTAGGAAATCTTTTTTGAAGATGTAGCAAGAGAACATTTCCCATCATGACACATGAAAGTACCTTAAAAAAAAACCTAACTGGCAACAAATCACATTTACTTGTTCTTAGAGCACCATTCTATGGTGTTCTATTTCTGCACAACTTAAATGCTGTTGCTGCATTGTTTCATTTAACTTTTGCTATAACACTCTTGCAAACTACACTTTCTGATCAATGATGCTTTGGCTATGGAACTGAGTACAGGGTAATACTGACTCTTCTCTGCTTTAAATCCCAGCCCTCTATTTACCAAGCATAAAGGTAAATGCCAGTTAAACTACTTTTAGTTCCATCTTTCTGATGTTCAAGTGTAGGAACAATTATCTCCATCAATATTTAATGGCCTACTTCTAAACAGACAGTGCCACAAGTACAGGCAATAGTCCTGTTAACGTGCTGTTAATTTTCAAGCATAGAAGCAGAAATGGACTATACAGTTCCTGGAAATGAGTATCAGTACATTTCCCTGAGGGAACATTCTCTCTGCATTCTCTGATCTACCTTCATTGATAATAAGGGAATTAGGGTTTCTTCACAGTTGTGCTCAATGGGTTAAATCTGTGAGTTCTTAATATCTGCACAGAGCACTTCTTTACCATTCTCCATAGTTTGCAAGGTGGATAAGATTGCAAGTAAGGACTTAAGCCTTGAGGGTACGGATCTTTTCTTTTTGCTTGTATTTTATTTCTGTATTTTAGTGTAGGGTTTGGCAAATAGCAAGTGCTTAATAAACGTGCATTGATTAATGATCATTCTGTATAAAGCAGCCTAAGATGTTTAGGCCAACACAACACACATGATACAACTGTGTGTGAAAATTTAAATGATTTTGAGGGAGGAATTCTGCAAAATATTTTACAATCAAAGAAATCAGGGTTCAGAAAAATGAAATGATTAATCATGGTCACTCAGCTAGTAAGTGTTGGCGTATAACTCCAAAGCTATTTCTCCTAACTCCTGAGCCCTATATTATTTCTATTTATAATATGATGCCTTTCTAATTTGCAAACAGACTGGGCTTCAAAAAAACTCAAATATTTTACAGAGGGGGCCAGATTGTGAAATGTGCATGGTCAATTCATTCTCCTTTCTTTTGGGCAGAAAGAAGAGATGAAAAAGGCTGTTACATCTAAACTTGCTTTGGGACAGACCTACAGTGGGAAGAGAAACCTTGTAAAGATCCAAAGAGCAACAGTAAAGGAAACAAAAGTCCCTTTTATCATTTATTCAGAGACTAAAGACAATATAGCAGCTGCTCTCAAGGATGAAACCCTTATTATCCTGCTAATGACCTCAACTCTGACCTTCAGAAGTTGCTTTTCCCTTTCTAACTAAAGGGTGATTTTGTTTTGAAACTAACTCAATCATGACTGTCTTCTGAAGAGAACATTTCACCAACTTGTACCTCCCACAAAGTCACTGACGATTTTTCACATTCTGATTGCTGTTATTCAGTCGCTTTTCAGTTCTGTCTGACTCTTTGTGACCCCATTTGAGGTTTTCCTGGCAAAGATGCTGGAATAGTTTGTCCTTTCTATCTCCAGATAATTTTACATATGAGGAAACTGAGGCAAACAGGGTTAAGTGACTTGCTCAGGGTCACATAAATATCAAGACCAGATTTGAATCCTTCTTGACTCTAGCTCTAGGATTCTATCCACTGCACCACTTAGCTTCACTTTCATGTCCTGGGGACATGACCAAAGCATTATATATTTGTTTGTTTATTTATTTTGATTGATGGGGACAAGGAATTGTGATTACATGGATACCAGGAACGCCAAATAAGGAAATTCCCTATGCCCGAACAGTTATTTTGCAATTTATAGTCCCAGAGAGTTCCCTAAGGTACTAAAAGGTTAAATGGGTTATCCTGGGGGCCATACAGGCAGTATGTGTCACAGTGAGTATTGGAACAAAGGTCTTGCTGACACAGAGGTCGGTCTTATTATCCACTACTACATATTACAGCTCATGAAGATTTATTTTTATATTTTTGCCTTCCCTAAATTTTCAAATTACCCTGTGGATCTTGGCGGGATTACTAGGTGGTATGGGGTCAGGAGTAAG
The DNA here is from genome assembly GCA_028646575.1 of Pseudocheirus occidentalis. Lineage (NCBI taxonomy): Eukaryota > Metazoa > Chordata > Mammalia > Diprotodontia > Pseudocheiridae > Pseudocheirus > Pseudocheirus occidentalis. The sequence continues at coordinate 340,360,440 of CM053594.1, read as the reverse complement.
GAAGGCCTGAGTTCAAATCTAGCTTCATACAATTACTGGCCATGTGACCCTAATCAAGTTACACAACCTCAGATTGCTTCAGTTTCTTCATCTATAAAATGGTGATTATACTAGTACCTATCTCTCTCTCTAGGACTGTCGTGAGAGTCAGACAAGCAAATATTTGTAAAGTCCTTAACATAGTATCTAGCACACAATAAGCATTATATAAATGTTAGCTATTGTGATTAAGCACTGAAGTGATCATTTATGCAAGAAAGCAAAGTTCAAATGGATTGTCTTAGATTCTACCGGACATCAATAATTACATTTCTAACTACTTGGTTGACAGCACGTAGATTTTTACATCTATTTTCACTGAGATAAGTGTATAGGAGAATATGCCATAGTTTCACATGGAAAAGGCTTCATAGCTCCGTGCAATAATCTTAATCCTGTAAAACAAGAGGATAGAAGAATGCCCATGCTCCTGCACTTTCCATGCCATGGCTGAATACACTTTTTAAACACCATGTTTGTATAACCATCTTCCATGTTTATACAACAGAGCTCAGAGGCACACATTTTTCAACTGGCAGAAGCGTAGCAGTGCCTATCACCTAATCTGTTAGATAAACGAAATTAGTATTTGTCATGCAAGGGGTTAGCCACTAAGTCGCTCCATGACCTTGGTGAGGTAATTTCACATCTCTGGGTTCCAGTTTCATTATTTGCAATATGAGAGAGATGAATTCACCCTTTCAGCTACTTTCCAAGTCTCATACAGATAGATAGATAGATAGATAGATAGATAGATAGATAGATAGATAGATAGATAGATAGATAGATGGATGGATGGATGGATGGATGGATAGATAGATGGATAGATAGATGATAGATACATAGATAGATACATAGATAGATGATAGATGATAGATGAAATATAGATACATATATACATGCATAGATGATAGATGATAGATAGATGGATAGATAGAGATATATCTATCAATATATACATATATAACATATATATGATATATAACATATTATATATATGTATACCTGGAAAACAGAGAGACCCTAAGGTAAATAAAGGGATAAAGTTGCTGAAAATTGACTGTAGTCTCTTATTTTGCTGTTTTCTTCCCCTCCCCTTTTCTCAAGCCCAATGTCCTTATTCCCCAATGCACCCTAGATTGCTCAGGTTTCCAGTTTTGACTTTCCCCAAATGTGTCTTCCCTGGACAATATCCTATGTGGCCAATCTTTCCTGATCAGAAACTGCTATCAAAATGTGCTTATCCTGCATTCCACTGCATGTATGTAACACACACATTTCTGCTATCACACGTAGCATGCTTCTTAGACTCTATACAACTGAATGAACCTCACCTTAATTTTCCCCTCTTTCTTTTGAAGTCCCAAAATACTCTCTGCATATAGTTTGGGCTCTCTTAATGCTACATTTCAACTGCATATTCCTAAAGTATTCCTAAAAGTAGCAGGTAGCTCTTTTTTGACTTCTTATGGACTTTTTGGAACCATGAAAGCCTTTGGTTCTCTGATGAAGACTGTATATCCCTTCTTAGGATATGTGTTGCTTACATTCATAATGAAAGAGAACATTTCAGTTAGAGGTTAGTTAAAATAAAGATTTTATCTTTCTCCCTCAAGTTCATGGACTACCTTCAAATCTGTTCCTTGAATCTTTGGGAGATACATGGACCTTAGGCTAAGAAACCCTCTAAGACTATTGGACCCAAGTCTGATGGTTTTTCCTAATGAACTAAAGAAATTAAGTGTGTGCTTTCATCTCAGGGAAGAATACAACTGAGTGAAATAAAAACAAAAAGATTAGTAAGAGACCTGTTGTCCAGCACAAATTGGTAGAGAGGAGGGTTAGGTTCCAAAAGAAAGAGCTAAGATTTGAGGGAGGATGTGAACTAGAAAGTTCAAAGGAATGCTCTGACTAGGAAGAACCTGCCTCAATTAAAAATAAAAAAGCTAGTGCACATGACCAGCCTCTACATGAGTGACAGATTGATTTTTTTTTGCTTTTTTTTAAGGGCAATTGGGGGTAAGTGACTTGTCCAAAGTCACATGGCCAGTAAATGTGTCAAGTGTCTGAGACCGGATTTGAACTCAGGTCCTCCTGACTCCAGGGCCTGTGCTCTACTCGTTGTGCCACCTAGCCACCCCCTGACAGATTGATTTATATAGTAAAGAGATAAACTTTTTGGGATCTTGACAGGGGAGATGTGTTTCCTGAAACAGAAGGACACACAGATAGTTTCATTTTCATTAAGTAAAATCAACAATAAAAAATAGCAGCATGTAGTAACATTAAAAAATGAAGTCATAGGAATTAGCAATTGTGAAAATACTTAGATTTCCCTAAAATTATTCTTCTGGGATATTTTTTTGGTGGAAACAAGACTTTAAAATGTTTTCAAGTACTTGCCAAAATGTGAGTTTCAAAGAAATCAACAGAATTAAGTTAATGTTATTTTAAAACATATATTCAGATTCACTCAAATCTAATTGGATACAAGGTCATAGAACTGTAAGAAACTTTTTAAATCACCTACACCAGGCCTTTTATATTTCAGAAGAGGAAATTTAGACTCAGAGCAGTGAAGTGATTTTTCCCAAGATCATCCAAGGTAGCAAGTTTAAAAGTTAGGATCTGAACCCATGTTCTCTGAATAAATTCACCTGCCTAATTGACGTGGAATCAATATAATCTGCTTAAATAAAGAGTCTTTGGGTACCTTTGTGGCATACCAGATAGAGTTCTAGGTCTGAAGTCAGGAAGACTCATCTTCCTCAGTTCAAATCTAGCCTCAGATATTAAAAGCCATATAGCCCTGGGCAAGTCACTTAACTCTGTTTGCCTCAGTTTCCTCATCTGTAAAATGATCTAGAGAAGGAAATGGCAAATCACTCCAGTATCTCTGCAAAAAAAGCCCAAATGGGGTCATGGAAAGTCAAACACCACTGAAAAATTACATAACGTCAAAAGTGTGTTTTGTTCCTTAAGACAATCCTAGAATCTATCTAAATGAACAAGCATTGGATTTTCCCGTGCATATTGGTCTATAACACACAAATATTTTATTGGTACTATTCAACAATAAGTTCATCTCAGATATTAGTCAGACTGGCTAGTCATGTTCAGTCCAATCATCAGAAAATGACCAATTGAGGTATGAATATCTTAAGATTTGTATCTTTCGTGATTAACCACATGCTTTTAGTTATTCATGACAAAAAATGATAAGAAAGAAAAAGAAATGCTGGGTTTTGTCTTATATTGAACACAGGTCATTCGTTACCTCCTCTAGCTAATGTTCAAATATTAAACTACTATTGAAAATTCATATTATAGGTACATACATAGTATAATTACAAAGGAATTGTGACAGTTACCCATCATATATGAAATTCATGTGTTTCTTTCTACTCATACTAACTATCTTTATAATGGGTATAGTTTGTCTACATCATGGACATATTATGTCTATGATATGTGTTCATGAATTAAGAGAGTAAGAGTTGAGGTGTGTTGAGAAGTTCCCCTATGGCAGATTAATGGGAAGACACAGACAAGAGTTACATAAGATTAGCAGATATGGATGTGTATCAAGGAAGTATTCACTTTGATCAGAGACAATATGTACGGTACAATCGAAAGAGTGCTGGATATGAAGTCCAGGGAATTGGGTTTAAAAGATGGTTCTGGGGAGGGGGGTAGGGGAGGAGACAAGATGGTGGAGTAGAAGCAAAAACTTGGCATGAGCTCCCTCTTCAATCACTTCCAATACATGTACAAAAATGACTCCAAACAAACTTTAGAGCTACAAAACCAACAAAGTGACAGGAAGGAAACCCAGCAGGCAGATAAGAAGGATCTAAAGCATGGGGCTGGGAACCGAGCACGGTCCCACATGAGTTGAGCAGTTCTGGCCCCAGGGAGGCCCTGACCAGCAACAGCCAGAGCAGACTTCAGGAGAGTTAATCACCAGCAGCTAGGGTGGTTTCCAAACTTCTCAACCTACAAAAAGTAAAGAGAAAGTAAAAGGTCAGTGGGTAACTTTATTGGAACAGGGGTGGGGGGAGGGAAGAACATGGTGACTGCGCTGCATGGCTGCCTCACGAGCTCCTGGCCTACAGAATGTAGGTGGACCAAGTGACCATTCAGAGGGTAATCACTCTTGCTTTAACCTGCTTGGATTTGGATCATGGTCTTGGGTGGTGGTCCTGGGATGTGCGGCCAGTGAGTGAGAGCTTGTTGGAGCTGTAGAGAGGGTGCCCTCCTAATAGCTCCAGCATCTGTGAAAACCCCAGAGATTTGGGACAAACCTATCTTATTTCAGGAAGCAAGAGTTCTACTGTAAGAAAGAGCTCAAAAGTCAAGTAATTGGCTGTCAAGATGAGCAAGCAGAGGAAGCACAAACAGACCATAGAATCCTTTTTGGGGGGACAAAAAGGATCAAGGCATGGAGCAGGAGGAAGACAGTGAAGTCAGAATTCCTGAGTCAAAAGCTTCCAAGAAAAATATGAACTGGTTAGAGGCCATGGAGGATCTCAAGAAGGATTTTGAAAATCACATAAGAGAAATAGAGGAAAAATTAGGAAGAGAAATAAGAATGATGCAAAAAAATTATGAAAAGTGAGTCAACAGCCTACTAAAGGAGACCCAAACATACACTGAAGAAAATAGCATCTAAAAATAGACTAACTCAAATGGCAAAAGAGGCCCAAAAAGCCAATGAGGTGAAAAATGCCTTAAAAAGCTGAATTTGACAGATGGAAAAGGCATGCCAAAAATTCACCAAAGAGAATAATTCCTTCAAAATTAGATTGGAGCAATTAGAAGGTAATGCCTTTAGAAGAAATCAAGATGCTATAAAACAGATCCAAACAAATGAAAAAAATAGACAGCAATGTGAAATATCTCATTGGAAAAACCACTGACCTAAAAAATAGATCCAGGAGAAATAATTTAAAAATTACTGGACTACTTGGAAGCCATGATCAAAAAAAAAGATCCTAGACACCATCTTGCAAGAAATTCCCAAGGAAAACTGCCTACATATTTTAGAACAAGAAAGCAAAATAGAAATGGAAAGAATTCACTGATTGCCTCTTGGAAAAAATCCCCAAAGGAAAACTACTAGAAATATTATAACCAAATTCCAGAGTTCCCAGGTCAAGGAGAAAATACTGCAAGCAGTCAGGAAGAAACAAGTTGAGTATTGTGGAAACACAATCAGGATAACTAACACAAGATCTAGCAGCTTCTACATTAAGGGATCAAAGGGCTTGGAATATGATATTCCAGAGGTCAAAGGAGCTAGGACCAACCAAGCATCACCTACCCAGCAAAACTGTATAATGTATATATTATATGTATAATGTTATATGTATATACAATGTTATATGCATATACAAAACTGTATAATGTATATATTATATGTATAATGTTATATTATATAATGTATATATGTATATACATATATAATGTATATACCACATTATATATGAGTATAATGCTACAAGGGAAAAAAATATGGTTATTCAATGAATAACCATATGAAATAACCAATGAAATAGGGGATTTTCAAGCATTCTTGATAAAAAAAAACAGAGCTGAACAGAAAATCCGACTTTCAAATGCAAAAAGCAAGGAAAGCACGAGAAGGTAAACAGGAAAAAGAAATCGTAAGGAACTTATTAAAGTTGAACTATTTATATTCCTACATGGAAAAATGATAATTGTAACTCATAAGACTTTTCTCAGTATGAAGATAGTCGAAGAAAATATATATGTGTGTGTATAAATGTGTGTATGTGTGTGTACATACATATATTTATTTGTATGTATAGGAGGGTGTATATGTATATAAATATATATGTGAATGTGGGCATATGTATGTTCATGTATACATAGACGGAGTGTACAGGATGAGTTGAAAATGAAGAGATGATATCTAAAAATAAAATTAAGAGGTGAGAGGAATTTATTGGGAGGAGAAAGGGAGAGATAGATTAGCATAAATTATCTCATATAAAAAAGGCAAGAGAAAACTTATAACAGAAAGGAAGGGCAGGAAGGGGAAGGGAATGGGACAAACTTATTCTCCTTGAGTTTGGCTTAAGGAGGGAATAACATACATGCTCAACTGGGTATCTTACCCCACAGGAAAGTAGAAGGGAAGGGAATAAGAGGGGGGATGATAAAAGGGAGGGCAGATTGTGGGACAGGGCAGTTAGAAGTAAACATTTTTGAAAAGGGATATGGTCAAAGGAGAAAATAGAATAAGTGGGGGGCAGGATAAGATGGAGGGAAAAAGAGTTAATCGTTCACAATATAACTACTATGGAAATTATGTAGGTAACTACACATGTACAACCTATATCGAATTGCTATCTTCACAGTGGGGGCGGTTGATGAGGGAAGAAAGGAAAAAAATCTGGAACTCAAAGTTTTAAAAACAAAAGTTTAAAAAACTGGCTTTTTGTTTCTTTTTTTTTACATGCAACTGGGAATTAAGGTATACAGGCACTGGGGTACAGAAACCCATCTTGCCTTACTAGAAAGTTATGGGGTGATGGGGTGGATATAAGAGAGAACAGATTGGTGGAAGGGGTATTCAGTAGGCTTGCTATATTGGGGTCAGGGTAGGAGAAAGACAGGGAGAAAAAACTGTAACTCAAAAATCTTGTGGAAATGAATGTTGAAAATTAAAAATAAATAAATAATTTTTAAAAGATGGTTCTCTCATTTAACAGCTTTGATCTTGGGCAAGTCACATAAGTTCCCTAGACCTCGGTTCTTCCTGTACTGAATGAGGAGGTTGGAATGCATGGCCTCTCAGATACTTTCCATCTGTAAGTCCATGATGAGATCAGAGATCCCCTAGAGTATTACTAGAATGTTCACATATATATTTACATAGAAACACACCCGCCTTTCTACTCATACATATTCCATTTATTCAGAGATGACATCACTTTGGTCAATCAATGCGCCTTTATCTGAGTATATAATACATGGTATAGATTATTATAGTATAGTATATACAAATTGTAAAGAATATATTGAGTATATAATATTAAAGATATGATTTCTGCCCTCAAGATGTTTGTATCCTGGTTGTTGCTGTTGTTGTTCTCCCTTCATTTCAAAGAGAAACAATGACATCAAGGGATGATGTCTTGACTCACACAAGAATTGGATTTATTACATTCATTTTGATTACATTCATAATGAATGTACAAGTCATCAACCTCACTCTTTCCTCTAGTCATTGAAGCTCAGTGGCAATCATATCCTATGTGTATGACTATAAGCAAAGATACTAATGCATGACAAGAAATTATTTCCACAATGTATATGACATAAAATGACACCATGGAAACAAGGAGAACTAAATGTATCGTCTTTTTTTTCTTCCTTTCTATTTCTTTTCCATTCTTTCTCCTTTTTCCTTCTTTTCTTTTCTTTTCTTTTCTTTTCTTTTCTTTTCTTTTCTTTTCACCATGAAAGTACTGCCCCATTTTCACCAGACCTGTGCACTTGTACTGTCCTCTAGCACCACAGCTCCTTGAATATTTCAGGGCTAGGCTGCCAATTGTACTTTTCTTTCCTTTTTTCTTTTTTTTTTGATGGCAGGTGAGCAGTGGCATTGCACTAGTCATGTAAAGTGTTGGATTTTGTTTTCTTTTTTTCTGCGTCTGGTATTTTTAAACACTGAAATGGAAGTTCAAAAACCAGTAAATCAATAAACCAATAAATGGAGACAAAACATGCTTTCAACATGGAAACCAATGAAATTGCTCTTTTGAAATTCAATTTAATTTCACTGCATTGTCTCCATTTCATTTTGGCTCTGCCAACAGCAATCTGCAGCTCTCATTCTAAGCCAGCTCTGGACAGAGATGCATCAAAATAACTGTTGGATTTCTGAGCTGGTTGTCACCAAGAAGTTGGGTCAGGTTGAGGCTCTTGACCATTAGAACCACAAAGCAACATTCTTAACAAAACCTCAGACTATGCAAAGCTTGACTGGAGAGTTCCCCTTACTAAGCCCATGGTTTGGAGCATGGGCATTGAAAGTTACATATCTTTCAGCCCATTTGGGACTGTGTTTCAGTCAGACTGGTTGATCCATGTTCTGAATAAGTGCCCTGAGTTCTGGAGTGTGATTTTAGAGTTTCAGGTGAATTTTCCTTTGAAATAGGGCCATAAATTTAGATCTATAAGGACCCTCAGTGGTCTTACAGATGAGCAAACTGAGGCACAGAAACATTAAATGAATGACTTTTACATAGTACTTTTAAAATTTACAAAGTGTTTCATAAATACTACCTCATTTAAATATCACAGTAATCCTGGGAGATGGGTACTACAGATATTATCACCTTTTCTGAAGAAAGGAAAAGGAAGCCCATAAGTTGCATGGGGCCATGGGTTTGACCCCAGGTGTTCCTGACTCCCTATTTAGCACAGAATGAGCAAAACACTGTGATGGATGCTGGGGATAGAGAGACAACAACAACAACAACGAAAAAAACAAGACAGCAGACCTGCCCTCAAGGACCTTAGCTCTGGACAAAGGGGCAGGGAATCTTCTACCAATTTGAATGCAGAGGCCGCAAAATTCTAATCTGCTCATATGGAATTCTTTTTTTTTTCTCTGAATATTCTGAACCTAAAAGCAAACTAAAGAGCTGGAAGAGATTTTATAAACATCTCTCTAAGCCTGGGTGTTGAACCTGCAGCCTCAAGGCCACATGTGACTTTCTAGGTCCTCAAGTGCCACCATTTGATGAAAAGACCATACTTGAGGACCTAGAGGACCACATGTGGCCTCTGGGCCTCAGGTTCCCCAGCATTGCTAACCTATCTCAGCATTTAATTTCTTTAAGTTGAACTAGTCTTTAAATTCAGCTCTCTGTGCTTCTTTATTCCAAATCAGGCAAAAAGCAAAGGAGTGCAAATATAAGCTTTAAAAATTTGGTGGAATGAGAAAATAATAGAGGTGATGAAGGAGAAAGAAATTCATATAAGTATGAAACTGGTCTGTGAGCATGAAGAACCATGGAGGGAACTTTGAGTAGGCATTAATCTTTCTTCTAGCAAATGATGGTTTCTGATTGCCTTCAAACAAAGAGATTGTGTTTTCACCTGTCATGTTGGTGTCTGAGAGCACAGCTCTAGAAGACAATCCCTTACGAGGCCAACATTGCCTCCAAAATCTAGTCCCTCATCATGAAGAGTTAGATTACTTCCTCACCTTTTCCTCTTCCCCACACCCCACTGCCCCTTGTGATCTCTAGCTATCATTCTGTCTCCGTCAGAAGTTCACAGCGATTCCCCCAAGTTCATTGAGTCATAGCATTTCCAAGCCAAAAGAGACTTTAGGGACCTAATCCAACCCCCTCATTTTACAGCTGAGGAAACCAAGGCCCAGAGAGTAATTTGTCCCAGGTCACAAACCAGCTGTGCAATTAGGCATGAATGATAAGCAGTTCACTAACTAGTACTGCTTTTCGCACAACCAAACTAATTTTCTGGGTTTTTTATTTCCTCACTTTTTAAGTTATTTAGCATCTATAAACTACATTCAAGTCAACAGCTTTTCCTCTAATTATATAATCATACATACTGATGCAAACTTTATTAGCTTTTTTTATTAACAAGTATTTATCTTCTCTCCCTCCTTCCCCACCTTGGCGGAGAAAAAAGAAAAATCAAACCCTTGTCAGTCAGGCAATAGACATTTAATAAGTGGTTGCTATGTGACAGGACTATACAGAACCTCATAATAAACATGCATAATCAAGTAAAATAAATCCCCATATTGCCCAAGTTCAAATCATGCCTGTATCATTTGCATCTTGATTCTATCACCACTCTATCAGGAAGTTGGTATCATTCTTCCTCATCAATCCTCAGGAATCATGATTGATTATTGAATTGACTAGAGTTTTTGAATCTTTCACAATCGTTCAATTTTCAGTATTATTATATAAATTCTTCTTATGGTTCTGTTAATTTTACCGCACACATCTTCTCAGTTTTCTCTGAAACAATCTTATCATATTTTACACCATAACAGTATCTTACTGCATTAAATGTGCCATAATTTACCCAGTCAACCTCAGATACTGTAGGGTTAATAGAATATAAGCCCATTAATAGACCTATGTGACCACATGGATTCCTTTTCCTCTTGGAACATGGGCAGTGTTCCCAGTGCTAAACGTACACAGGCATTTCCATCATAGATGTCTTGCTGCTTTGAGCTCCAGCCCAGTTCAGGGCAGTGACACATCCTGAGTCACATAGAGCCCATCAGGTGAAAACTATATATGTATTCAGGAAGATTTATATTGCCTTCAGGGAGGAACTTGCCCAAGGAGAAGTTTGCTGAAAGGGAAGCTTGCTTATAAGAGACCTGCTTGCAGGAAGATTTTTCACACCTTTTGCTACTGAACCAATTAGGTGCTGAGTCACATGGGTTGTGATGTCTTCTGGTTCTGAGCCTATAAGTTGAAAACTATATATATTGGGAGGTTGGTACCTAACTTTGGGACTCACTCGTGGGAAGAACATTTCTTTGTGATTTGGCCAGATGAGACAACGGGGAGAACCCTAGTTGTGCCTGAATCCAGATGTTGGTGCTTTCTAGTCTGGTGATTATGTATCTCTTACTCTGTTTAGACAGTTGGAACCCTGTCTATTGGATGCTTTCTTGGATACTCATTTCTTTCATGGTTAGTAAAAGTAAGATCACTAACCCCTGTAAAGCTATGTTTCCTTTAGAAAAGCAAGTCAAAGAACCTTTGCTAGCAGCCCACCCTGTATGCTAGTGTGCTTGCTAATACAGATACATGCTTTCAAAGATAAAGGACCTGGATCTGACAATCCAGCTTCTAGGGCTCCTTGTTCCCACCTTATGATTGCATTCATTTGTCCCTGTCTTACAAGGCTTCCCCCATGCCTGGCTGGTCTAGCCCCAAATGAGGGATCACAGAACAACAGCTCCAGCTTCTCCCTGTTGATCGTGAATCCGGAAAACATTTGAGAAAACAGATACTCTAGGACAGTGGTTCTCAGTCTGTGGGTCACAACCCCTTTGGGGTAGAACGACCCTTTCACAGGGGTCACAGGGGTCACCTAAGACCATCGGAAAACACATATTTCCAATGGTCTTAGGAACCTCCTCTATCTGTCTCCAGGCGGGTCCTCCCACATGCAGACATGCCCACATATGACCATTAAAGGGTCGTAGCACTAGGAAGGTTGAGAACCACTCCTCTAGAATGATGAGACTGAGGATCAGATCAAAAGAAAGCCAGAGCAGGAGTGGTGCCATCTGGCTGCAGTAAGAATGATATGGAGATTCTGGGTGCCTGGAAAAAAGACATGAGAGGGAAGAGTTAAGAATTAAGAGGAAAGAGGGGAGGAGAGAAGACAAGAGAAGTATCCAAGCTCAGCAGACCAAACCTCAGAAATTGGGTTGGCATCTTCAAGAGAGGAGAAATTCAGAGACATTTGCCTCTGCTTCCTCCAGATATTCCAAGGAAACAGGCCTATGGCAGTTCTAGCTCAAGCTTACTTTACGTACGGGAACTGAAGCGTGTCTGGGGGAGACGTCCATTTTTATTCATTCTGTTCCATCCATCTTAGCTATCCTGGTATTATGAAAACTGATAAATCTTCAGACAGGCTTAGGCATAGTGTGGCTTCAGAGGGAAGTATTAACCTGTCACTAACAGACCTCCAATACCTTCTTGGTGATGCCTGAAATTTCACTAACAATTGTCACAGATTTTTATTTCAAAATTACAGATAATCTTCCGCTAGTATCCTTGTCCCTGATATAAAACCACAATCAATCAATCAATATTTATTAAGCATTTACTGTATGCCAAAAACTGTGCCAAGTCCTGGAGAGAGGAAAAAAGAAGAAAAAGATAATGCCTGTTTTCAAGGATCTTATCTTCAAACCTAGGACAGACAATATCTAAGCAACTATGTACAGATAAATTATATACAGCATAAAACAGGGACAATCAAGAGAAGAATAAGTATAGATTAAAGGCTGAGACTTCTGAGACCGTCTTCTCTTGTAGGTATTTAATCAATGATCTCTTTAACTACAACCCCAGTACAAGACTCATTCTGCTTTTGCCTTATGATCTCCAAAGATGGAAGCCTCCTGAGGAAGCCCATTGCACCTCTGAATGGTTCTGTTATGAAGTTTTTCCTTAAATCAATTTGCCTTCCTCTTTGTAGTTTCCACACACGGATCCAGACTCTAATTTCTAAACCGCAGCTGAACAGGTCTGCTCTCTATGTGCCCTCCCACTTTCCAGGTATCCTTTATACTCTGTCTCTGCATGTTTTAAAGCAAGCTCCCTGAGAGTAAAAGGAGTCTTAATTGAATGTGTTTATATTCTTAGCACTTAGCAAAGTATCTGGCACATAGAGAGGCTTAATAAACATTCTATCTATGTATCTATCTATCTATCTATCTATCTATCTATCTATCTATCTATCTATCTATCTATCAGTCTATCTACCTATCATCTATCTACCTATCTCTGTCTATCTTTCTATGCATCTATCTGTCTGTCTTTCTGTCTATCTCTCTGTCTTTCTGTCTGTCTGCTTTTAGGTCTGTCTGTCTATCTATCTGTCTGTCTATCTATCTGTCTGTCTATCTGTCTACCTACCTATCTGTCATCTATATCCATCTTTCTACCTATCTGATCCAAGAGTTTTGACCTTTTTTTATTTCAGAGATTCCTTTGATAATCAAATGAAGCCTCAGTACCCTTTCTCAAAATAATGTTTTTAAGTAAATTTAAGAAATGTGAAATTGAAATGAAAGATGAACAAAAATAGAATACTCTGCATTTTATCTGTACTCTTCTTAAATCTGTTGCCCAGAACTGAACACAAAACCGCAGATGTGGCATAATCATGGAAGCGCACCGAAGAACTATATTCTTGCATATGATGCTTTATTTCTCATTCCACCTTGCTGCTACTCTCCAGACCTTTCCTTATATTCTCCCTGTGTGCTAAGTATGAAGCCACTTTGAGGGCAAGGCTTAATCTATTTAGCAGAGATAAGCAGACTACTCAGGTGTGCAAGATGCAAGGACATGAGGCACAATATAGTTCTCACACCTTGTTTCACCTAGCTACATTTTCCAGAAGCTTCCTTTGGTTTCCCTGCATGTTAGGTTGTTCATAAAGGTTGTAACAGAAGAGCACATCTTGGAGCTCCTATCAAATTTCAAATTCTCTATATGTTTGTTTGTCTGTTTGTTGTCATGATTGATGATTTGTCTTTTATCAGATAATCAATGTGGCTAAGTTTTGAGAGTTTCATGATCAGAATGGTGGCCAACAGATATTTTTTTCTTCTTTTTATCACAGAAACTTGAGAAACTGCCTTCTAAAATTTAGTTAGGCTGTGTTATGAAAATAATGTCTACTCTGATGAAAACAAGTCCAGATCTTTAGGAAATAGTTTGAGTATTCTTTCTAGGTCTTCATTCTTTCAAGGATATATGATTTCACTAGTGTGGATATGCCTTCTATCAGTGCAATTTTCAACCCATATATGACTTAGTAATTAATTAGTCTTTGAGAATTGCTATGGACAAAATATTCCCTATGGCTTTCGTCTTGCAGCAAGTGAAAGTGAGGCCACTGAGGAGGATTTTAGTAGAACAACTAGAAACATTACTCATTCCAATCAGGTGAGATTTAATCCGTGTGGGTAAAGAGCCATTAAGTTCATTCTTCAAAATAAAGAGGAAGAGCAATAGTAAATTTTATATTGGATTTGGCTAGAAGTAACAATGATGACAAAACGTGGGGGAAGTGATCACTGTCTCTGATTTTATGAATAGAAGGAAAAAAATTAGTCATGGTCTGACATGTACCTTAAATTATGGGGAAGTAGATTTCAAAGGATTCAGAGAAAGGGTGATGAAGAACCAGATTGATTCAGGTTCTATAGTGGATGCCATCCCAGGAAGAAGAGGAAACTCTTGAGAATAAAATGTGGAAGTCAAAAAGGGCATCTAATAAGGCTTTTATCTCAAGAGGAGATTCATATGTAAGGGATTCATCCAACATTTCAGATATTTTTTAAACTACATGTAGAAGGCAGAAACAAGGCCAAGGGTACTAGAAAAATTAGGGCAGTTTAAATCCATGACACTTAAAGGACATGGGAATGTTTGGTCTGCAGAAGAGAAGACTGTGGACAGGGGGATTCTGTTAGTTAACTTCAAGTTTTTGAAGGACTGTCAGGTGGAAAAGGGATTCGACATTTTCTGCCTGTCCCTAGAGAAAAGACAATTGTAACTTGCAAAAAGACAGCTTAAAAAAAATAAAACTCAGAATTGTCCAAGCATATAATCAGCTATTTCAAGTGAGAATAGGTTGTGCCTCATTGTAGGTCTTCATGTAGAAAGCTAGATATTCCCCTGTCAGTAGAAATGCTTTTCATGGATGTGTTAAATGCTTACAATCCTCAGATTCCAAAAGTCTGTCATTATGGTAACCCCCACACTCAAGCAATTAACAGAATAACCCCTTTTTGAATATATTGTCTTGTATGAATTCATTTAATAAATAGTATAATAAATTTAGGGCAGGTAGGTGGATAGAGCACCAGAACTGGAGTTAGGAAGACTGATCTTCCTGAGTTAAAATCTGGCCTCAGATATTTGCTAGCTGTGTGACCCTGGGCAAGTCACTTAACTCTATTTGCCTCAATTTCCTCATCTGTAATATAAACTCGAGAACGAAATGTCAAACCACCCCAGTATCTTTGTCAAGAACACCCCAAATGGGGTCACAAAGAGTGATATATGATGGAAATAATTGAACAACAATTAATAATATATTCAGAGCTGGAAGGGACCTTAGAGATAATTTATTTCAACCCACTCATTTTAAGAAAGAATTTGATAAGTTTGAGTTGATCTACAGAAAGTGATTAAGAATATGCTGTTCTAAAATGTTAGGACTCTGGAAATCTGTAGGAAAACCACAGCCCTGCCATATCTTTGAGATTTACTGTTGGAAAAAGAACAAAGACAAAACAAAACAATTCATTATCCGGGTTTCAGATGATGAGCCTTTCTAAACTTCTCTGAATAGGTCAGACAACAGGAACACAACATATTAATAAGCTGTTTGTCATATATTTAAAGTAGGGTTTTTTTTAGCTTAGCAAGATCTACCAGAGCTTGTGATGCCACTATACAGAAATTTTAGACTCCCCAACACACTGAAATGAAGCCTTAGAACTAAGATTTTAATGGAGCTACTCGAGATATAATGTCTTAAAATAGCAATACTCTAGGAGGATCAATACTTTAGAATGAATTAATTTCAGTCAATGCAAATTATAAAGTCTGATCCTTTTTGTTTTGATTGAGGAATCTAGGAAGCAGGACAAAGAAAAAGAAAATATCACTGTCAAGGAAAAGGTGCAGAAATGGAAGGTCAAAGATCCTAAAGATTTGCCAGCTCTACAGATGGACCTAGAAGTGACCTTTTTCATCTCCATCTATGGTTGGCCATAAAGAATCTAAGTTCACAGATATTTCAAGTCCTACCTGGTCAGTGGTATATGAGATATCGACTTTGGTCTTGGAAAGAACGCTAGATTTGGAGTAAAAGGGCCTGAACATGCAGTTCTGACTCTGCTACTTAATAACTACATAACTTTGAGGAAGCGAATTTAACTTTAAGGCCTCAGATTCCTGCATAGGTAAAATAAGAAGTCTGGACGAGAAAGATGACCACTAAGTGTCCTTCCATTCCTAAATATATGAATCTATAAAAATAGAACAAGGAAAACTGCACCAACATCTCCCTCCACAAAACGAGCTCACATCTCCCTCATTCGCTGTACTCCCTAACAGCTTTGTAAAAAAAAGTCTGTAGTTACCTCTTTTCCCCACTAAATGATGTTACATGTCACTATGACAAAATGGACAATAGCTATTGAGCAGACCTTATTCAGAGATGGATATATTCAGAATTAATTAAGAAGATAATGAAAATTAATTTTATTTGTTTATTCATTAATTCATTTGATTGATTGATTATTGGTTTGATTCATTCATTGTTTTTGAAAATAGAGGGGCCCACCCACTAGCCCTGAATCCACTCCATGGGTGGTAAGCATGGGAGCTTTGATCTGTTCCATTTCCAATATGGGCTAGTTCCTCCCTCCTTAGATGACCTGCTATTTCCCTCCCCTAGACAAGGACAGACATTTATAGGATTTTCAGCCTTACTGCAGCTCAGAACTCTGGAGCTCAAGAGATCCACCAGTCTCAGCCTCCCCTCTAAGGAAATGTGCTAATGATGATTTTTTAAAGTACCTATATTAAGGCATCATGGCATAGTGGATAGAGAGATGGCATTGGCTAGTGACACACATTATGTGCCAGTCACAACCTCTCAGGGCCCCCAGGCAATTCTCTAAGACTATAAGTTGGAAAACAGCTGTCAATCTGCTGAAGAAATCACAAATAAGGTTGACATCATTTGAAAAAAAATGGCCCAGAGAAGGAAGGGAAAAAAGAAATGGATGATAAATTACTCATCGTGGAAATAAGTGAGAAGCTTCACTAAGGGTTAGTCCAAATGATGATATACTCAGTCTCTTATTTATTACTAACTAGTTTCAATATCAATTTGTCTTTTTAAATTAGTATAGGCAGGGACCTGTTAAGCCTATTTTAAGTAGCACAAGGCAAGCACTCACACAGAAAAAACAGTACAAGGACCCTCTCAAGTGTCTCTGAAGAACTTTATTATTGATTGTGAAACATCAGAGACATGGCACAAGACATCCCAGCATGGCATACTGTCATCAAAAAAGGCTCTATGCCCTGTGAGCAAAGCAGAATCACAGTAGCTCGAGAGAAACATGAGATACACAAATCTAGAGAAATGTCCTTCCCAAATGTTTAGATGAACTATGTGGTCCTTTATAGCCGGCATAGAGCCTCAGCCGCAACTGGACACACTGTACCTTGACCCCAACATTGTAATGTCAAACAAGAAGGACAAACAACATTAAGTACTCATGACAAGGTCAAGCATCAATCATCTCTTTTCTCCTCTCACTCTGACCAATGTGAGAGCTCTGAAAAAACGCCAGTTGATCAAAATTGATCATCAGAATGCAAAGTTCCCTTCTTTCAGGGCTTCATCAGTTAATATGAGACTTTCTGCGGAACCAGTCTTAGAATGCAGCATCTCTTTGGATTTTTGCTAACCTCATTAATGACTGCCCTGTGCTCCCTGTCTACTTTTAATTTCTTCTAGTAATAGAAAATACTTCATAATGGAAGATTTAATTAACTGAGTTTCTGAGTTTCCAGAAAGCTATTTACAGTGAACTGGGAACATTAGCTTTAATTTTTATTGTTCAAGAAGGAAGATACCCTTTTACAACAGATTAAATGCAGCAGGAAAACAACATTTTAACCACACTCAAGTTTGGGAACCCACTGACAAAGTCAATTGTATTGCTGTGAAAATCAAGACTATGACCATCTGAATTAGGGAGAGTCTACATTCTAGGCTTCTTAGTTTTTCTTGGTTTCAGCCTACTCCTTGGCTTGAGTACAGTGATAGGAATGGTACTCATTCACATCTGCTTGGTCTCTTCCACAAGATAAACGTGGAGTTTTCTGCCATTGTTGAGGGGCTGTTGCAAAAGGATTGCCGTTAGGATTCCTTTTCCTTTTCCTAGTAACAATGATGATGATGATTATGATATTAATGACGATTAGCTTGATGTTGAACGTGATTATGATGATGATGACAGACCAAGAGCATGAACAAACCAAACCTGTGGGGAAATAAGGTATTCAAAAGAACACTGGACGTCGAATCACGGAATTTTGATTCAGATCCTGGCTGTTGTCTACTCTACGTTTAACTTTGGGTCTGAGAGGGGCTTGGTCATGATCATCTCAAAAATGATCTAAATCATGACTCTAAATCATGTGATTTAGTCATAAATGCTAGCTCTAAATCCTATGACTAAATACAATCATGGGAGATTTGCAAAACACTTTTGAGCTACGTATGCCCTTTTATCAAGTAAATATACCTGGGCATTTTAAAGGGAGGGTAAAAGGGGAAACAATATGCCTTATAAGACCAGAAATGCCCCAGGGTTGGTCAGCTAAACAATATTTATCTGGGACTTTTTTGCTGTTATTCCCAAAGTATATACTGCTTTATAGCCTTTTAGGCCTTCCTGTCATAAACTGATTACAAAAAATAATTTTGATGTTAGTGTATTATTTATCTGACAAATTGAAATTGTTAGGAGAGTGTCATTCTTATCACTTACACAAATATATATTTAGGGCAAACATTAACCTCGCTTAGAGTGTGTCCTTAAAACCTTTATGGAAATTAGTGGCTGAATATTGCCAGGTAGCCATTTTTCAATATGAATATCTTTCACCATTTTAGCTTTTTCTCTCATTATACCAAATGCAATTAAGCCATATTATGGACTAATACCTTGTTAAGTTGCATTTATTAGATCAAAGCCAATTTGAGTTATGGGAACACATGCGCCAAGAAGCCGTAAATTCCCTGTAAGCAGGCAACAAGGTAGTTCAAAGGTTTATAGCTTTTTCATCCTTGAAAAACCTGGGTTTGGCTCCTGGTTTATAGCATCCATGCAAACCATGGTTAGTAAATATAAAGTCCGGGTTACATTTCTGAGCTTGCTTCTGAGGGGATTAATTTAAACTCAGCAACATATTGTAGATTTAGAGGAAGGAAGGCATGGTGGAAGCAAAATGTTTGCTTTCTTGTTTGTGATTTATCTATACCTAAATCCAAAAGGCAGTCTGATTTTTATAAACACCGAGTTTCTTTTCAAATGAAAAGTAAGCAGGAAAAGAAAAAAAATCAGTTAATTGGTTTCCCTCACAACCCCTCCCCTACATCATTCCCCACATAGTTCTGAACATAAACTATCTACTATTCTGATAATTAGCTCTCAATAACAACAGTCCACAAAGACCTTCGAACCAATTCAAGTAGAAAACTTCCAAAGATCTCATATTTGGAATTGTGTAAAAATAGCAATTTGCATTGTATTTGGAGCCCCTCAGTGACTGATTTAAGAGTTTTAACTGTTGTAAGAGTTAGCTACCTGCCCCCCACACTCCCAAATAATTCATTACTGATGGTTATTCTGCCTTTGCAATTAATCAGGTTTAGAAAGGGCTTCATTTGGTGCATTTGTATTGTTTAAATAAATCTGGAAACACTAACCTTGTCACGTTCAGGGGTCGAGTGTGGGAATGAATCTTTAGACACAGAGGGTAAAATACTTCAAGGCGTATCCCCAAGAGATTTCAGCTGGACAATCAGAATTTATTTTCCAAGAGGATAGTGTACCCAGTGTAAGTGAGCACTGTGGCATGTTTTAAGGCCTCCTTAACCTGTCTCTGCAAATTGCATAAATCACAGCTATAAAGTCTTCCCATTCAACATGCTGGGGCTGAGGAGCACTGACCAGCTTTTGACCTCTTATTCTGGGCCCCCACTGACCCTAACTTAGAAGTTCAAGCGGTCAATAGCAGGTCACTGGGGGCAGTTTCAGAGTCTTTTTAATTCCAATTTGGCTACAAAATTAAATTTATGCAACACAGGTAATTTTTGCTCTTTTCTCAAAGTTTTCTCAGTTGCCAGAAAACACATATGTCTCCTGAAGTTAACAACAAGAGTTTTTAGAAAATCAAATCAAATTTCAAAAAATTAAAATGAATCAAAAAAGGAAAAAAAATAATCAAACTTTAAGCTGGTTTTCTGCTAGGCAACTCTACTTTAGTGCGTACCAAGACGGTCGTTTATCAGTATAATGGATCTACAGACAGCCTTAAACAATTGTCAAACATTCTTTTAAAAGCCATTAGTTTTTCAGCTAATATATATCTGTTTTGTGCATTTGTTGAACCCTTCACTTGTCACCGAAAAAGGCCGGTTAAACTAAGCAGGGCCCTGATCAGTTTTCAGTGAGCTCTGAGCCTCAGGGTTCACCTGGGTCACCCACAAGATTTATGAGGCCCAGGACCAGAATCTGATTGGGACTGTTAGTCCTAGAGAAAACTGACACTCCTTCCTTCTCCCTCCTCCCCCAGCCCAGCACACAAAGTCCAGGAACTTTCCTTGCTCATTCCCAGTGGCTGCCAGAGAGGCAGCAAAATGGATGACCTATACAGATACCCAAGTGGACAGCAATAAAAGCAGATAGATATGGACCGGTGGAGTGACATGCCTCACTGCTGGGGTGGCTGGGGAGGGGGGAACAGGTTAAAAAAACACAGGAAAGTTATTTATATAAGATTCAAGGACAAGGACTCTGTCACTAGTTGCTTGAGAAGATTTAATCTTAAAAAACGACTCTTTCTCCTGGCTTCAATCATGCTGCAGTTGACAAAAAAAAAAAAAAAGCCTGAAAAGTTATTGTAATCACTAGATACCTTTGTTTGTCTGCTTAAGTGCAGGAAATTGTACTAATGTTTTTGTCACCACAAGAGTGATTCCATGGAGGGGACTGAAAAATGTCATAGCTTATGGCAGAAAAATGTAAGGTGACACACGAAAACAAAGCACACGTTTCTAGATTGATTCAAAAGGACTAGAGCTCTCCATGATTCATAAGAGGGTTTGAAGTTCTAAACAATTAACTTTTTTTCCCTTATGGAAACAGAGGTAAGCTTTTAAAAGGACAGACTAACTTCAACACAGTCTCCAAAGAAATGCTCCAGTCATCAGGGATCGGCATTCCAGAAGTTCTGTCCTGGGCATTGTGCTGCAAAGGCAAAGGGATTAGCAGAAACTGGGTGAAGTGGTTTTTATTTTATAATGATGAATATTTCACCTGAATCTTTTTTTTTTGAGGTCATGTTTGGACCTGTGATTTCATCACTGCAGAGCATCCTTGATGTGAAAATTCCCGATACTGATGTAAGAGAGCGGCTTGTTTATAATTTATAGTTTTAGAGAGTACCCTGGGGCACCATTAGGTAAAGTGACTTGCACAAGGTCACATAACTAGTATGTGTCAGAGGCAGGATTTAAACTCAGATTGTCCAGACTCCAAGACCAGCATTCTACAGTCTCTCTGTCTATGTCTTTGTCTCTCTCTGTTTCTTCTGTCTAGTCTCTCTTTCAGTCTCAATCTTTCTCTCTCCTGTTTCTCTTTCCTTCTATATCTTTTCTCTCTCTTTCTTTCTGTGTCTTCTCTCTCTGTCTCTCTCTCTCTGTCTGTCTGTCTCTCTCTGTCTCTCTCTGTCTCTCTCTGTCTCCTCTCTCTCTCTTTCTGTCTCTCTGTCTATGTCTGTCTTTGTCTCTCTGTCTCTCTCTGTCTCTGTCTCTTTGTCTCTCTGTCTCTGTCTCTGTGTGTCTCTCTGTTTCTCTCTCTGTGTTTCTCTCTCTGTGTTTCTCTCTCTCTCTCCCTCTCTCCCTCTCTCTCTCTCTCTCTCTCTCTCTCTCTCTCTCTCTCTCTCTCTCTCTCTCTCTCTCCCTCTCTCTCTCTCTCTCTCCTGTACCCCTTCATATCTAATCCATTTCATACCCAGATAAGGGAAGGGTATGGCATCTAGACACAAGCCTCCAAACTCTTGGCTCATCTCCCTGGCACAATGAATGCAGACCAGACTCATAGTCTCCATCAAACAGAAGACACATAAACTATCCCACAAAGTATAAGCTCTAAGAAGATATCTGTATTGCATATTCCAAATTTTAAAAATATATATAGTCCTTGAAAAATAAAAAGATAAACTTAGTTGAAGTCACTCTGATCATTGATATTGAGAGGAATAAAATCAATAGGTGTATCTTTTTCAAAGGTGTTTGTTGGTTTCATAGAGGCCAAGTCATAGAGTGATTCCCTATCACAATGATTTTCTCTACATGCCCCTGTTTTCAGATGGCGTTATGCTAATTGCACCAGACCTCAGAACATAGGATCCTCTGGATGAGATCTGTGTTGCGTTAAAAGTGTTTGGCCTATGTATCCACACAGAAAAAAATAATAATAATTGAATGAAGAATGTCTATCATCCAGGCTTTAGGTATGTACAATCTATAAAGCCTCTTGTATTTGTATTATGAATAGTAAATATATACATAGAGATATTGCTATTCATACTCCATTTTGAAGAGGACCAATGACACACATGTGTATGTGACACACATGTATGTATACATGCAAATGTATGTGTATAATTAGCTACTTATAATTAGAGAAGGGACCGATGGCATAAATTATCTCTTTCTAGAAATGTTACTCATGAGTAGTTTGATTAGATGGAATATTTAGATATTTGCTGGAAGTTTTTGAATACGGATTAGTTAATTGAGACCTTATTTATTTATCAGTACATACACTGACACACTGCATAGATTGCATCTTATATTTGTGTCTCATACATGTGTGTATATATATGCATATATATGTATATGCATATATACATATATATGCATGTGTCTATATATATATATATGGAGAGAGAGAAAAACAGTGAGAGAGTTAAAGACATTGAAAATGAACAATGAATGGGGTCCATATTCAAAAGGAAAAAGTAGAATTACCTCTGGAAAATTGCAAAATTCTCATAATGGCCCCAAACTTTTTTTTTCTGGGGGAAAAACAACTTTAAAGTACCAACATCCTCCTTGTAATGTGATATGTATGACTGTGAGTCACACAATGCAACAGTCTGACAAACTGAAATGGAGCATCACTGAAAGAGCAATGGAGAGGCATATGGTGGGTGTGAATGGGCTGCAAGAAAACATAAACAATGAATTATATGGAAAAAGTATTGAAAGAGGTCTAATAACAGTATGCAATAAAAATGGTCTGGTAACATGCCAAAAGTAAGGAATAAGTAACAGAAAGTCAACATACTCCACTGATAGTCTTGTGTTGCCTGGAGAATTGAAAAAGCTTCCCAACACATGGGGTCAATGCTTATAGAAGACAAACTTAAAGAAAGATGTGAGTAAAACTGACCCAGGATGAGTAGGTAGGGATTAATTTCAATCTACATGAATGAGGGAGATGACCACATCAATGAATTCATCGATCCATTTGATAAAAGTTCATCTAACACTGAGAAAAGTTCTGAATCTAAGGAAACCAGCCTTTATTAAATCCAAGGAGAAAATTGAAATGAACAAAGGAATAATTTTCAAGGTTTCTTTCCTTTTACGCTCAATGTGTTTATTTGCTTTCTGGGGCTCATTCTGCATCCTTCTGTATTATGTAAATGAGATATAAATATAAAATGTGATCAGTGTGGTTAGAAGTGATTATGCACTCAGCCATGTCAGGAATAATGGCAGATTCCCCAGATTATGACGTTTAGATATGATCATTCTATGCCTACTGTGCTCTGATTTTGAGGTTTCCTTCAATAAATATCATCTAATATTCCATGATCTTGTAGTTGATGAAAATGGGAGTGAATAAATGAGATATTTGTTTTTAGTGTTTTCTGATGTCCTATGTTGTAATATCCCTATTGTTTTTAGTATTAATAAGCATCTAAGACAATTTCACAGTAACAAAGTATTGGTCAGGTTCATAGTTTAAAACAATGGTAAAATAATGTCCATCCTCTGCTAGACTCCTCATTTTGCTGCCAACATCAGTATCCTTTGGCAGCTTGGAGTGTATGGAGGGAGTGAGTATCATTATAAAAGGCATTTAAAGAGCAGCCATAACTCCTGTTGATGATAACAATGGTGGTAGTGGAATGGGGGTTGTATTCTAGGAAATGAAGCATACCATTGCATAAGCTAATATTTTCATCCACACCAATTAAAGGAACCTCTGTTTGGCCAGGTTTGATTTGGGGGGAGTGGGGGAGGTGTTAAAAATAATTGATCAGTGAAAATAGTAGCAGCCATTTGTTGTTCATATAAAAACTGTCCTCATGCAACACGATTACTATAACTCAACTAGTCTTGTCTTTTCCTGGTACTTGTCATTTTTTTCATTAAAAATGGTAGGCAGCTTGTCAAATAAGTAGAACGAACCTAACAACTACAGGTTGCTCTTAGTAGCTATATTCTACCGAGGAGGCAAATAAGCAATATGAATTATAGAAGTATTGTTTTCTCATTTATTATCCCAAGTTGCAGTGGATAGAGAAATAGTTTATTTTCAGTCGGTCAATAAGTTTAAACAATAAATTTATTAATCTGGGCCTACCATGTGCTAAATTCTGCACACGCTACTGGACTCTGGGAATGCAAAAAGAGGCAAGATGGTCTCTGCCCTCAAAGAGATCACACCCTAACAGGGGAGATAACAAGCAAGTAAATATGTACAAGTGTCTATATAATAGATAATTAAAAGAGAGAAAATACTAGAATTACTAAGAGTTGGAAAAGATGTCCTGCAGAAGATGGGCTGTTATTTGGAATTTAAGGGAACCCAACACACAGAGATGAGCAAACAGAGCATCCTAGGCCCAGCAGACCCCCAGAGAAAAGTCCTGGGTATAGAAAGACTGGTGTCAAGCCCCAAGTCTACTGGAGGTGAAAGCTTAGGAAAACAACCTCTTGTTTCATTGTGCAACCCTTGAAGACTGTAAGTAGCAGAGGTGCCAGCTTCATTGGTAAAGGGATGTCCTTTTATGGGGGAGTGTGCTCTACTAATGAAATTACAATTATAGTCCCTATTCCTTATTTCAAACAAGATTATGTGTTTATTTAGTGAGGATTTCCACCAATCATTCCATTTGCCATTGCTGAAGAAGATTCTTGAGTTAGAAGAGGAGCCCTTAACATATATGGCATACTTTTAACCAGTCAAGTCAACAAACATTTATTAAGTATTTACTGTGCCACAGATACTCTGCTGCAATCTCATTAACATTATTTTCAAAAGGATATCCTCAACATTAGAGATTTTCCCAAGGGTAGTACATTTTAAATGTTTTCCTTGTCACTGAAACACAAATTATACCCCAGATAGCCACCAAATACTCAGTAGTGAATTAGAAACCTCGCAGAGGGACTAGAGAATAGTTTCAAAACCCTCAGACCATGTTATATGCCCTCAGATGGAAGCATTTGTGTTGCCAAAATAATCAAAATCATATGTTAATAGATTTCTAGAGCCCGAAGGAATCTGATAGATCACTTAGTAAAAAGCTCTCATTTTTTTGAAGACAAACATAATGACACTCAAAGTCCTGACGTGAGTTGCCCAAGGTCACTCAGCTGAGAAGCAATAAAACTGAGACCTGGAACAAGCACATTTCACTAGACTAGTGCTTCCTTTAACAAAAAAAAAATACATCCATGAAACAGATGTCTTCTTCAAAATTCTGATTTTAATTTTAAGAAATGAAAAAAACAATAGAGCCCCGGCCCCGGAGTCAGGAGGACTTGAGTTCAAATTCAGCCTCAGACACTTGACACACCAGCCATGTGACTTTGGGTGAGTCACTTCAATTGCCCTCCAAAAAGCAAAAAAAAATTTAAATAAATGAAAAACAATATTTCTCTACTTCAATTTTCAAAATATTATGATTTCAGGTACTCCTTCTATAGATATAGATGCCAGAACTTTCCTGTCTAATGTCCTGTCTCCATGACTTGCCATAGTCACTCAGTAAACAATTATTTATTAAGCACCTACTACATGCCAGACATTGTACTAACCTCTGAGTATACAAAAAGATCGTCTGTGTTCTCAAGAAGGTTGCATTCTACTGGGGGAATTTAATGCATAAAGTGAAGCTAAAAAGCAAGGAGTTTGTAGGAGGTGCCTGGCATGGGACCATGACGGATCGGTTCAGACTGCAGCCTGGTGAGAACTGAAGGGATGCTTGGCCTGTGTGTCCTCCTCATGTGGAAGTTCTGAAAGAAGTTATCTGGTCAGTAATTCAGTCAGAGCTAGGGATGCAAAGAAAGGAAAAGGCAAACTTGAAGAGTTTGCTTCAAGAGCAAGCTCGTGAAGAGCTCATAGTCTAATGGGGGACAACAAATTTAAAGAGATATGTCTTCCTAGTAGCAACCATTCTGGATGGTAAAGTGGGAAACAAAAGCCCATTAAACTGAGAGTTTAAGGATCTGAGAAAGAATACCAGCTCCGATGATTACTAACTGTGAGAGTGTAAGTCAGCAGTTTCACTATAATGGACCTTCATTTCTTCATCTTTAAAAGAAGAATTTTGGATTGATGATCTCAACCATCCATTCACACTCTCCAAATTAGCTAGCCTAAATGTTGGATGATATATAGTTAAGGAACATACTAAAAACTTTTCTAGATTGATAGATCTTAACAGCACGTGGATTTTGCTGGCATAGCCTTTGAGAACCCAAGGTCCCTTACAGTTAAATTCAATTAATTAAATAAATACTACATTCAAGGTATTGAACTTGATGCTGGAGATATGAAAACAGAAACAAAGGAATCCCTGATTTATTAAGCAGATTACCTTATATGAACCCAAATAAGTATATACAGATAATTTCAAGATGAAAAAAACCATTACAAATAGGTGGGTAGAGGTAGAAGTAGGAAAGATTTTCTCATGTAGGAAATAATAGGTCAGTCAACAAGTACTTACTAAGAGGTCGCTGTGTGTGACAGGCACTGTACTAGATGCTAGGAATACAAAGAAGGCCATATATGTGTATATATATGCATACACACATACATGTGTACACATATGTATGTATAATATTCTTTCTAATGGAGAAAACATGAAAATTGCTCAGTATATATATATAGATAGATAGATAGAGATAGAGATAGAGATATAGACATACACATAGTCATTCGTCCTTCATTCTTAAAGAGGACCATGATATCAGAAGGTGATGCCATAACCTGCAAGCGAATTGGATTTAAGTAAGGGAAGGCTGTGCAAAGTTACCAGGGTCACTTTCTCCTCAGGAGCCATCTGGGTCAATATCAACATACAAATCAGGATGACTGGAGATGACCCTGCATGCAGAGGGAGATCTTGGCCCTTTTAAGCTAAGGCATTTCCAAGTTCTCCCTGAGGATTGTCATTCAGTAAGATTAGGTGAGAAATGAGCCAACTAATAACTGATTTACATAATTTAAAAAAACAATCTGGGATGAGAAGACCCTCCAGGTTTCTGGCCAAAATAGAAACAATGACTATTTGCAGATATTGGGGCCCAAACAATGACAACTAAATGGGACTTGGACTGGGACTTATTACTGGTCAATCAATGAGAGCCAGAATGAGTTGGGCTAAAGGAAAAAAAGTATTTACAGAGTACACGGATAGTAATCTCTGAGGAAAGGGATGGGAGAGTAGGTGGGAACTGGGAAGAGTCTTTTGCAGGTGGCGGGATTTGAGATGAGTCTTTGAATGTTGTTGGTTTTTCTTTTCATTTTCCTCCATTTCTACGTATTTGCATTCCCAATCAGTTGCTCTGTCTTTCGTTTGTTTGGTGAGGTTTGCCCCTGTGGTTTCAAGTTGTTCTTTTCAGCTAATTATTTCTGCAGTGCAAGTCATAAATTCTACTTTAACAATTTGTATTTCTCCTTTAAACCATTCACTAACATCCTGCTGTGGTTCCATGTTCTCTTGAGAATCCACAGGGTACTCTGCCTCATCAGGTATCGATTCATTTTCCTGTTTTAAAATATTTACTCATATATATTTTATAATATTTATACAGATGCAAAATTTTATAATATTACACTTATTTTACAATATTTATTCAGATGGCTGGACTCATTTAGCTGATCTGCAGACCATGTTCCCTTCTATCATTGATATTTCCCCTGTCAGTTTATCTGTTTTGCTCAATCAAATTCTTTGACGTTGGGGGGTTTTTTCCTACACAAGATCTTTGATAATTTCAGTCATTTTTCCCCCTTGTATTTCCTTATTGTTCACTTTCTGAATCCTTCTCCCTTAATTGTGGTTTCCCTAGGGACCAGACCTCAAATCTGTCTCAGCCTCTTTCCATACAGGGCAATCCAAATTTCAAAGCGCTCGGTGTCTGTCTCATATGACTTCTAGGGCGATAGGACTAGCCCCAGTCAGATGCAATATTCCCTGGGCACCACACATGCTGGCATTCTGACACATGCCCTCTGTTCTTCAGTTCTCCACCTGAGTATTGTTGCAACAATGCCACACTGTGCGATCAGTCAGAGTAAATCATCTACCTTTTGGTTCTCCAATTTGAGAAGAGGCAGGGAATGCTGAAAGTTGAGTTCTGTTGCATGCTCATAGTTAGGTTACCTTGCACACCCTTACTGACAGCGTGGTGGGGGGTAGAAAAGAGAGGACTAAATTAGTACTAGGGGTTGAGGGTTAGCCTCAACCTGGTGTTAGTTCAATCAGGTTTTCATTGGTCATTGGTGTTTGTCGTGTCTTAGATTGTGGGCAACTGGAATTTCCTTTTCCCTAGCAAATGATTCTGATTTTGGAGATGTTTGAGACGTCATGAGGATAAGAGAAAGCATTTGGCCCTCAGTCTTGTTAATCATATCACCCAGAGCAAAACTAGAACTGAATCCTGAAGGATTTGTTGTTGTTGTAGAGTTATTTCAGTCACGTTTGACTCTTTGTGACACCATTTTAGTTTTTGTTACTATTGTTGGGTTGGGTTTTTTTTCTGCAAAGATGTTAAAGTGTCTTGCCATTTCTTTCTCCAGTTCATTTTACAGATGAGGAAGCTGAGGCAGAGTTAAGTGACTTGTCCAAGGTCACACTTGTCTGAGGCCAGATTTGAACTCAGGAAGATGAGTCTTCCTGACTCCAGTCCCAACTCTCTATCTGTTGTGTCACCAGCTGTTCCTTGAAGAAAGTATGTGAATCTAAAAAGCAAAGATAAAGAGGGGAAATATTCCAGACTTGCAAGACAGCCAGCGAAAAGACACAGAAATGGGAGTGTTGTGTGAGAAGAATAAAAAGCAGACCAATGTGGCTGGATCATAGAGTTCATGGACAACTATAAAGTATAAGACTGGAAATAGGAGAAGAAGCCAGATTATGGAGAGATTTAAACCCCAATCAGAGAATGTTTTGTTTTATCCTGTAAGGAAGAGGAAGATGAGTCCAGGACTGGACTACAAAGGAGGGGACAGGAAAATAGTCAGATCTATGCTTTAGGAAAATCACTTCAGTCAGCTGAGAGGAGGGTGGATGGGAGTGAAGAGAGATAGGAGGCAGGGACAACAGATCTACAGCTAAGTAAGAGTCTAGGTGAGAATCAAGAAGGGCCCAAACTAGGTTGGTGGCTGTTAATAGAGAAAAGGAGACATAAACAGGAGACATGAAGATAGAAACAAGACATGGCAAAATAAGAGTATGAGAGTGAGAGTGAGTGAAGAATGTTTGTGAGCATGGTTTACTGGGAGGATTGGGTTCTACCAAATAGAAACAGAAAGGTTTAGAAAGGAAAGGTTTCAGGGAATAGATCATGGGTTCTGTTTGGCGATGCTGAGTGTCAGGTGTACATGGGGCATTCAATTCAATGCGTCTAAAGGGCAGTTTGAGATGTAGAAATAGAACTCAGGAGAGACCATGGAATCATCAACATAAAGGTTGCTATTGAAGGCAAGGGGGAGCTGATGAGATCAACAACGGAAACTGTATAGAGGGAAAAGAGAAGAAGGCTCAGGAAGGAGCTGTTGAGGCCTCCCAGGGTTGGTGCACACGGCAGATGAAGATCCTACAGAGTATTTCACTGGAGCTTTGAATAAAGGTAGGAATTTGGGCAGCTGATCAGTGCACCGGTCCTGGAATCAGGAAGGCCTGAGTTAGAATGTAACTTCAGATGCTTAGTAGCTGTGTGACCCTGGACTTAACCTTACTTGCCTCTGTTCTTCATCTGTAAAATGAGGTAGAAAAGGAAATGGCAAACCACTCCAGTATCTTTGCCAAGAAACACCCAACTGGGGTCATAAAAAGTTGGACGTGACTGAAATGACTGAACAACAAGGAATTCTACAAGACAGAGATGAGGAGACAGCATGTCCCTCGGGGCAACCGCCTGTGCAGAATATGTGAGGGGGAGTAATAAATAATAAAATAGGAGAGGGAGGTGACAAAATTTTGAAGGAAGTTCTTTTTCCTGAAAGCTTTTTTTGTATGTATGTATGTATGTATACACATACATTTATATTTATATATGCAGATAGTTACACACACAGGCACGCACAATTGAATACAGCATCTTTGCCTAACAAAATCGTAATATTCATCATCACCTCCAAATAAATTATTTTATTGTGTAGATCTCTTCCTAGAAAAAAGTTATTTATCAAAATTTGATTATCTGTTTAACTTTACTTACTGGGCCTCTGACTAGTGATCATCTAATGAAGACTTTCTATATATGGCTACGAGTACGGAACACAAATTAGAGAACAAAGATGGCAGGCATATCGTCAAGCAGCTACTTTTAGTAATGAATTACTACCAGCTCCTTACTTCCCCTTTGAGAGTGGAAGACAAAATCAATGCATAACTATACCTATAGTTAGTAAAATGGATAGCACAAAAAAATTGAATCCACTGATACAATACAACAAAGGATTAAGTACCTACTATGCGCAGATAGCCATGCACACTTCTTCCTAATTATGTAAATGACTATATAATGACTGTGCAATCTGTGATCTGACTGTGTGATCACCCATAATCATTCAGACCCATTCCTGTAGTCACAACAACGTGGACCACTTCATCTAGGCTGAGACATTGATATTCTATCTTTTCCCATAGATATAGCCAGTGTGCAAAAACACAATTTTATTCTCTAAAATTGCTTTATTTTTTATTCTATTCTGTTGTAATAAACAATTCTATATTGCAAACCATGGGTAATACTTTGCTCTGTCTTTTCCCTAGCTGACTTTTTTTCTACTATATTGTGGCTCCCAATTGTACTGATACTCATTCCATAAGCAACTTACATCACAATAAATAGCAAGTCTGCATGTGAAATGAGAAAATGGGATATGCAATAAAGAATCACAGTTTGGATCAAAAACATCTACAGTGAAAATTAGAGAGTTGGGTTTTGTCTCCTTTTGTGGGGGCTGGCATCTGTCACAAAAGTTGGCTTTCATTTCTGTGAATTGTTTTACATGGTAAGATTTTACTAATAAATAAAAGCACTAGGGAAAGAAATCCTCGTTGGAAAAATTGGATGACTCCTCTAATCACTTGTAAAAGAACAAGGCAACAAAAGTTGTAATATGTTCAAGCTGAGAAAGGGAGGAAATGCTGAGTAAAGACCAGGAAATATATATTTAGCTAAAAAAAAGTTTGTGGTTTGTGAAAATATTCATATCCTTTTTATTATTAGCATTATCCCTGTTAATTTAATTATCATTGTCATGTATATTCAACTCAAAAAAACCTGTAAATATCAATACTCACAGATCAGTATAGATGACAAACCTTTCTTGAGTTTTTATTCATTAAGGGCATCAAATAATGACCCTTTCGGTTCTTTAACATGATTTTATTTGGAAGAATCATTTCTTTTCATTGAAAACTTTATCTGAGATTTAAAATCCCTTTTCATCTGTAGGTAGGCAATCAATGACATTTTTTTAAACAGAAATCAAAATATATATACTACATTTACCCCTGATGAGATAAGAAATGAACATCTCTAGAGGAGGTATTGGATATCTGTTAATGGAAAATCACACCCCACAAGTTTTTAATATATGTGAAGATACTGCCTCGGGAAGCTTTCTTTCTCTGTCTATATTCCTAAATAGAGACTCTCTAACCTCCTACCCCTGCTAAAGCTTTTTTTTTACACCACTCAGGCTTAAACTGAAGCAAGAGCCATAGCAAATCTATACTAAAAAAACACTCAACTCTCTCTTTTCTTGTGGATGTATCATAATTAATCTTTCCTAATGAAAGTTCGTGTTCATAAGTATAGAGAAGAGAACATAAGACACAAACATTCATAGTCTGTTTTCTAGCATGTAATGTCATGTAAAGAATAACGTTGATGAAGTATTTTTACTTCTATGGAATAGTCTTTTATTTGTTTCATTTTCTTACATAATATGTGTTAAGGAATAAGGTAGCCTCCTTGACTTGCTAAATGAAGAAACCCCAGGGAAGTTCAAAAAACTCTGAAAGGAAAGCTAAGTCACCCAGCAGAACAAGACAGTCATTAACAGCCCCAAAACCCCTTTTCTCCTCCCTGGCCCCATAGGAAGTTAGAACATCAACCACTCTTTAATTCTTTTCAATCTTCCCTCTTCCCACTAACATGAATCAGCAGCAGCCGGTCCAGCCTCCTAGTTCGTTCCTTACCCCACTGCCTGGTCCTGCTATATAAAGACAAAAACTATTAAAAACCACCTGACTGGGATAAGGAGAAGGTGCTGATTTCCTCTGGGGTAGGGTACTAAATTATACCCAGGTTCCCAGTGGTCCTGACTTATTTCCAACTTGCTTCATTTTCCTTTCATTTTTGTGTCTCCTCAATAAAGCTGCCTTGCATTACTGTCTTGTTGTGAGCTGTTTCCTTGCATGAAACTTTGCAATTCCAGACTTTCCTAAGTCTGTTAATATGCTCTAACTACAGGAAAGTTTTTATTAGCAGGTGGATTTCCTTTTTACCAAAGTCAGGTTTATACATTAGAAAAAAAAAAGTATTTTACACAATCGGAATTAAGAACAAAGATTGTTGCCCATTGCATTGAGAATTAAAACTCAGAATGGTCTATTTTACATAAAAAGGAACCCTTTAATTAACTTAACTCTTCATTTGCTTACTTTGCATAAGCTTCTTTAAAAGTAATGAAAGGAAATTAAAATATATAGTAGGGATACTCTGACATGGTTAAAAAAAAAACCAACCAGTCCTGGCCATGGCATCAGAGAACATAGGCTAAATCTTGCCTCTCCTGCTTATTACCTATATGACTGTGGGCAGTTGGCTTAATCTCCCTGGTCCTCAGTTTCTTAACCTACAAAAGGAAGGAGTTTTGACTAGATGATCTCTGGGGTCTTTCATTACTCTTGGGCTCTGATTTCATCAGTGAATCCACCAAAATACATTGCATTTCCTCCATGCCTTGGTAGTGGAGACATGGTAGCAAGACTTCTGGAGATGGCCCTCTCCAGTCTTAGCTAGACTGGTCCTCCAGTGATTAAAAACAAAGTCCAGTGTCAGGCATAAAAGTCTGTCCAGCTTAGTAGAAGAGCTCAGTTTTCTCTGGCATGAACTTCAAAACCCAAGGGTTTCACTTCCACAGTAAGATGAAAACAAAGAATGGAACTTTAGTAGTAAAATATTATTTTGTATCTATTTTATCTATTTAGTTCTAGTCCAGGATTAGTTCTAGAGCACCTAGTGGGAACAGCGAGTAGAGAGTCAGGCCAGGAGTTAGGAAGACTCATCTTTCAGAATTCAAATCTGAGCTCAGACACTTACTGACTGTGTGACCCTGGGCAAGTCATGTGGCCTACTTTGCCTCAGTTCCTCATCTGTAAAATGAACTGGAGAAGGAAATGGCAAACCGCTGAAGTATCTTTGCCAAGAAAACCCCAAATGGGGTCACAAAGAGTTGAACAAGATTGAATAACAACAATAACAGTAAGGGTTAATTCTAGAATTTAGGAACTAATACAAATGTTTAAAACACCCTCAAAAAACTGAAAGCATTTTTGTATGTATGTATACAAATCATTGTATACATGGAATCATTCCTATTGTTTCTAGGTTTCTCGATAGTCAAAGAATCATAAATAATAGCAAAATTTTGAAGAGAATTTTAACTGGCAATGTGGTGAGGCATATCCGAAATTGCTGCTACCCAGGAGAATGGATCACATGACCTCCCAAGGTCTAAGTTGCAGTGGACTAGGCTTAGGTGTCCCCTCATAGTCTGGCACCAATATGGTAAGCTTCTTGGAGTAGAACACTGGGCTGTCTAAGGTGGGGCAAATGAGCCCCAGTCAGAAACAGAGAAAAGCAAAGCTTCCATTTCTATCAGTAGTAGAACTGTGCTGAGACAGAGAAAGGGAGAACTTGGTTTTTCTAGTTCCAAAAATAAAACCTTTCGTATTTTACTCACTTGTCCACATTTCCATTTTATACTTGCTTCTCTAAAATAAATACCTAAAGCTTTTAAGACTTTTGAGATATCAAGAGCCTTAAGCATTTTTTTTAAATTGGCTCAACTCTGTTTTATTTTGACTGAGAAAAAGATCAAGAGAGTATCCTTTCCTGTTTCTTTAAACTAGTTAGAAACTTGTGTTCAAGGGCCTAGTGACAACCCTAATGGGTAATTTACAACCTACTGGCTTCTGGATTAAATAACAGAGGTTCTATAAACCCATCCACCTCAGTGAAAGCACCAGTAATTTGTTTATGCCCTCTCCCAGTTCCTCAATTACAATTGATCTTTGTGTAGCATGCTAGACCCAGCTAATTGTTAGGGAAAAGGGAAAACTCCTTAATCTTTATGGGCATCTTCCAGCCCTGGAGTTGACTTCCTATTTCCTCATCTCAGTCTCACCTAAGTGCAGATAAGTGGAATCCATATGCTTATATAACTTAACAATTACTTGAAATGTAGTTTAGAAATAAACTAAGTTCAGGTTGTGCATTGGAAAGTATCCTAGAAAACTGTGACTAAATGTACCTGATCATGTGCTAATGACTAACAAAGGTAAACATCCATAAACACCTGTCTATGTATAGTTGAGTCTGGGCAGATCCCCTCTTTGAATTCCTCTGGTTTAATAGATATTTGACCTCTTATCACTTCTATGGTGTTGACTAGTTTTTAAGTGTGTGACAAAGTACAGATAATCATTTCAAAGTCAAGAGCAAGACAGCTAAGTATTTGCTAATCTTATTTTGTTCATTACTTTAGTTGAAAAGGAAGGGTTGACAATATCAGACAGCAATCTCTAGCACTTTAAGGTTAGTCTTTTTCTGAGTTTTGATTTTGTGGATTAGAAAGATCTGATTTAATATGTATTTAAAACATCACTTTAAGCAAGTGTTCTGAATCTTTCTAAACTACCACTGAAATTTTATGTATTGAAATTCAAGGCTTTTACATGAATAAAAGTAATGGAACTAAGTTAAGAAGAGAAGTAGTTGACTGGGAGAAAAACAGTCTTTGTATTAAATATCTCTGATAAAAGTCTGATATTCAAGATATTTAGATAACCAATGGAAATATTACTAAAAGCCATTACTTCATAGATAAGTGGTCAAAAGAGATGAAAAAAATTCTCCAGATCACCAATATTAAGAGAAAAATGAATAAAAATAAACCAGGGATTTCATCTCCCAGAAAATTGGCAAAGATGACCAAAAAATGGCCAGCGTTAGAGGGGTTGTGGAAAGTTATGAAGAGATGCATGGATGAATGGATAATTGGACCATTCTTGGAAAGCAGTTTGGAAACATAAAAAAAATATCCTTTCTAGGTCCTCTAGAAAGTCAGTGACACAAAGAAACGAGGTTTCATGTACAACAAAAATTCATAGCAGTGCCTTCTGTAGTAACAAAGAACTGGAAAGAAAGTGGGTGTTCATCAATTAAGTAATAACTATACAAATGGTGGTATATTAATGTAATGGAATATTTCATGCTGTAAAAGAAATAATGAATGTGATGGATACGGAGAAGCATGAATTATATGAACTGATGCAAAGTGAAGTGAGCAGAAACAGGAAAACAACATTCACAATATTTGAAACAATATAAATTGAAAGAACAATAATAGAGCAATAGAAACAGAATCCTTGGTCCGAAAGGAGAGATATGAAAAGGCACTTCTTCTGATTCTCTGTAGTGGTGTGGTGTGTGTGTGTGTGTGTGTGTGTGTGTGTGTTGTTTTGTTTTTTCTGGGCTTTCTCCTTTTCTGTTTTTTGTCATAAGAGATGGCTCTCTGGGAGTAGGGAAATGCAGACGATGTAAAAATAAAAATAGATATCAAAAATAAATTTTATTATAAAAGAAAAATCAGGGGCAGCTAGGTGGCACAGTGAGTAGAGCACTGGCCCTGGAGTCAGGAGGAACTGAGCACAAATTTGACCTCAGACACTAAACACTTACTAGCCATGTGACCTTGGGCAAGTCACTTAACTCCAATTGCCCTGCCCTCCCCCCTCCAAAAAGAAAAAAAAAGAAGAAAAAGAAAAAGAAATTTCAAGTATTAAATTTAAGATGTGAATGCATAAATATTTCTTCCATCTTAAAGCCAGCCTTTGTATTTTCATGTTATCTACTAAGTTTAATAAATGTTGTTGATTATTAATTTACTTATATAGAAAATAAAAATACAAAAATATAGAATAAATCAATAAATAGATGGATAGATAGCACCAAGAGCTTTGCTTACATCATTCCTTCAAAAAGTAAAGCTATTTTTGAAGAGCTACTATGTATTCAAATATTTCTTTTATTAAAATTATTATTCAAATACGAATTTACACAATGAAATTAAGTGACTTACAGCTAAATGTTATAGAATAGTGTTTTACTTTCATGAAACATTTTTGTGGTCTCAATATCAGATATTAATTTATTATTTTTAAAAATCTAATGAATATTTATATGGATAAAATTTGACTTGGAGAGACTTTAAGATTATTTAGTCCCATGTCTTCATTTTACACAAAATGAAATTAATGCCTAGAAAGGCTAAATGATTTGTCTAATGTTGCTCATATAGCGTCAAAGTTGCAAATGGAATTCAGGTCTTCTGACCCCAAATCCACCCTACACCACATTAATTTCTTAAATATCAACATGTACTGATATTATGCAAGTGTTTCAGATGTTTAGATGTTTATGATTTCCATATTTGTTATTTGATTAATTTGTAAGATTTTTCTATCATTTTCCTAAGATGCCAATTTAATTTTTTTCTATTTACCTGTTATTTTGAAATATAATGACATATGTCTAAATGACATCATTTTTAAAAAGTTTAAAAAAAACTTTCACATTATTTTGAAAAAATATAAAAGATTTTTAAAACTGTGTTTTGGGTTTTTTATGTCCTGTTGGGAGTCTATTTATGTCTTTCAGGTACCAAATACAATTCAGAAATGACTTAGCTAATATAATTTTCCAATTCTGGTAAATTTTCTAAGTACTTCAACTTTTTAAGCAGTTCTAGAAAAAACTAGCAAAAAGAAAACTTCCCACTTTTAAAAACATTTTATATCATGATAGGTCAATCTTCTTAAAAAAAACTTTTCACTCTTGCTCAGTGGTTCCATACCTAGAGGTATCATTTAAAGGGCTCAGTCTCAGGAAACCTCTGGAATTCCCAAACTCAACAGATGTATTTCTAAATTTGTAAATACATATAATGGACTTCAGCAGAAGTCATATGTAGAAGTTCACTCAGAGGTGAGATATAGGGAAAGTAATCACAATATTTATCTGAGAATTCTTTAACTAAAAGAGGCTCACGCATGATTTGGGTTGAGACTTGGGCAGTGGCCCAAAATAATATGATTTTTTTTTCTCCCAAAATGAGTTCACCCAATCCCAGTGCTATATCAACCAATAGGTCAAAAAGTAAATGGCTTTGAGCCATATCCAACCATTAATTTTATAAAGAAATGTGATTGATTTTAGTGAGAGATTGCCGTATGGAATGTAGGCATGATACCAACACTATAAAGAAAAAGCCGAGTGGCAAAACACATTTAATGTTGCTTTTGTTATTCTTGGAAAGATTTTGGAATATTTTATCGATTTGGAGACCCCTACAAATCTCTACATCTAAGACAACTTTGCCCTTTTTCCTTAAAATGTCAAAATGTGTAGGGAATGACAATGTATAAAAATCTCTTTTAATAATGAAATTGTTGTTTTTAAATAAATTTATTTTGAAAATTCTCATGTAAAACATCCATGATGGGAAAACTTGATTTTTGCCTCCATAATATCTAACCAATGGTGGAATTTCCAATAGGCCCAGTTCATTGAATTTACATTTTGAATGATCCCAAGAATTCAGAATTAAGCAATGCTGAGCTATTAACAATGTGGGCTAAGTAACTTTGAGGTATAAACAGGAGAAAATGCAATAAAAGCCTATTATTCATCAGCTTTGCTTGCTTCCTAAAGTAACCAAGATGCTTCCACTATATTTGAATATTGCTTTTTGTTTCCTCTATTAAATAGTGCTGAAAAACCACAACTTCAGTCAATCAGTAAACAGGGTCATTACTTCTAAGTGTTTCAGATTCAGAATCAAGGGTTTCATTTAATTTTCCTAGCGGAATAATGCATATAGATGAGGATGTCAAATTGCAAATAACCTGTATTAGAATAGCGTTTACAGTGCTTATGGTAAGTAATCAACATTATTGACTTAGCTCAGGGATTTAAAATGCTGAAAAACACTAACAGAATAAATTGATTGGAAGAATAGAGAAGTATATCACTGTGTTAAAGATTTGAAATGAAAGTGAAACACATTACACTATTTTGTAGCTTAGAAGTACATATGCATATATATGTTCAAGTGTAGAGAGATAATGTGGGCACTATTGATTTAAACTGCCCACAGGGACTACAGGAAAAATGCCGACTTTAGTTTCGGTGGTTATGTTGGTATTCATTATCAATATGATAAAATACAAATTGGAGGCTCTGTAATATAGATTTAATGCCCCTGCTGAACTTTTTTCCATTAGTCGCTAATGGCTATCCCTATTTACCTTTTATAGCTTTGAATGCTCATTCACTTTTCCTTTTCAATAACCATCATTGTCATGGAGGAATTCATTTTGCTACAATTTAAAAGATCTCATTTTATTTTAAAAATTCGGGAACATGGAGTTGTAAAGACAACTTTAACCCGTACTTTCCATAATGTGTCAGTGCTCTCAAAAATAATGTTTCTTAGTTTATCAGAGTAAAAACATTTCAGAACTTAAAAGTCTTAAAGGAATGGCTTCTGAGATTATCTTAATAAAACATCTTTCTGTCAATATCTCTCATAAATTAAAAATCATTTTGCTATATTATAAAAAAATCTTGAAAACTGGAATCAGTTTCTATCTTTGATGATCTGCTTTCCTATACTCATGAATGGTCGTGTATATGCATATGTGTGTATGTATGTGCATGTGTGTATGTATGTGCATGTGTGCATGTTTGCAGAATTGCTTCCTAGTTCACTAGAGGACACTCATTTCCAGAAAGAAAAATATTTTTTTTAACTTCCAGGATTTAACTTGTATCATTAATATTTAATATTTTCTAGGAAAAGGTACAATTCAATATTATAAAATCAAACAAAAAACCAAGTTTGATTCTTTTTTGCCCAATTCAATTCTAAGATAACAGCTTTCAGATTTATCAAAATTTTCATAGTATCTAGAACTCAACAGATGTCAGAGAATATTTATAGATGAATTAACTCAGTCTTAAAAAACTGAGTAAATTGTCCAAGGTCATACACTATCTATCAGGGCCAGGATTTTGACTTCCAAATCCTGTCTTCTTCCCATAGCTATACACTTTAATGATTCAGTAATATTGTGATCTCACTGACCCAGTTTTTTGTTGCATTGCTAGGGGTGTAAGGAGGTGTTTATGGAGAGGGTGAGGACTTTTCAGGGCTGCTCATCTACCTTTGGTGTCTACTTGGCACTCAATTCTCAGCTGTGGTTCCAAGAACCTGTAGCATATTCAGCAGCCACAATCCAATAAAACCTCAGCACCTAAACTAAACCAGTTTGAAGGTAGCCTGTCCATGACTTAAGGGGAGGCCTACCTCAAGTATGAGAAGACTTCCCCCAGTGAAACCGGCAGATGAGAACAATTTGTCCCAGTGGTCATGAAGATGATTGTAATAGGTGCTGTGGAGTGCTTAGAGCCTGGTAAGATATTGAAGATGCCAAGGTCATCCACTTCATCCAGAAAGACTTTGATCTTGCCACTGGATTTTGGTGACTCTAGAGAAAGATTAAGATGTTGTGCAATTTTACCTCACTTAAATCCAATTCACCCACAAATCAAGACATCACCCCATGATGTCATCGGTCCTCTTCAAAAATGAAAGATGGGGTGGCTAGGTGGCACAGTGAATAGAGCATCGGCCCTGGAGTCAGGAGGACCTGAGTTCAAATCTGGCCTCAGACACTTAACACTTCTTACTAACCATGTGACCTTGGGCAAGTCACTTAACTCCAACTGCCCTGCCTTCCCCCTCCAAAAAAGCAAAAAAAAAAAATTCTACATCTATATACCTTCTTATCCTACATGATTCTTCTCCATGTTCACCATAAGTCCTCTACGATATACTAGGATAAAGTTTAAAGAACCAGTAAGATTGAGGGTAGGGAGTTTAATCTCCCAAATTAGGAGAAGGGTTCCCTAGCTATAAAACTAATGCTATACAACCCCACATGTGTACACAGAACTGGAAAAAGTGTAGGTCACTATGTACTTACAGCAGAGATGCCTTAAGTAGCTCCTATATGCAAAACACTGAGTTGAACAGTGGAGGTATGAGGCTAATCACAACCAAAAACTCATAGTGTTACACAAATATTTCTTGAAGACTTCCAGTCATTAGAAAGTTACTGCTCCTCAAAGTAGCCTGTTCTAGCTTTTAAACACCTTTACTTTTTAGGAAGTCTTTCCTCGTATTGAGTAACGCCTCTCTCTACTTCCTTTCCATTACCCCTTTTTCTGCTATCTAGGACCCAGCAATT
Source organism: Pseudocheirus occidentalis (assembly GCA_028646575.1). NCBI lineage: Eukaryota > Metazoa > Chordata > Mammalia > Diprotodontia > Pseudocheiridae > Pseudocheirus > Pseudocheirus occidentalis. The sequence continues at coordinate 340,319,644 of CM053594.1, read as the reverse complement.
GAGGCCAGTTTACAGGGCAAATGTCTTGTGATGGCCACGAGGTACAATCTAGGTTGAAACTGAAGACTCGGAGCACTTTTTCAACCATCAAATTTTAAAGATTTTACTTCTATCACATGTTTTGGTTATATGAATATACAAGGAAGAATTTTTCATAATTCAAGGACAAATTCCAGAAATTTAACCGTTATTTAGCTAGATTTTGGACTTGAGCCATAAGAGTGGCAGAGATATTTACCACCTTATTTGCCTAATATTTATTGGTGAAAATGCTCTTTCCTCATTTGTCCTAATAGAAAATGTTTAATGATCATGCCATCATTCTGTTGTAGTCTAACTCTTCATGACTGACATGGGGTTTTCTTGGTAAAGATACTACAGTGGTTTGCCATTTCCTTCTCCAGCAGATGAAGGTGAACAGAAGTTAAGCAACTTTGTCCAGAATCTCATGGCTAGTGGGGGTCTTCCTGGCTCCTGGACCAGCACTCTAACCACTGAGACACCTAGCTGATCAAACTAGAACCCAATACGATCTAGCAAAATGCACTTGGATTGATATAAGCAAACTACCACCACCATCACCCCCAGCATCCTGAATGGATTTAAGTTTCTTTAGTAGTGACATCTGGGTAATTTCTTTTAATGTTTTGCCTCTATAAATAGCAAATCAAGCTAGTAACTTGGGAAACCCAACTGTGAATTCTCCAACATTTGTCTCACAAAGAAACTGATGGAACAGTAATCAAAAATAAAAGAAGTCATTTTGTTCTCTTTAACGAGGACCTGGGTTCAATTCTGACTCAATCGCTTATTACTTGGATAAGCGATTTATCCTCTCTGGGCCTCAATGTATTCATGTGTAAAATGAGAAGTTTCCACTAAATGAACCTTTATGGTCCCTGCCAGTTCTACATCAATGATCCAGTGACATATCTCTTCAATAATCCAAGATTTCTAGTCTGTCTTATTACTATTTCCTAAATTACAAGGTTTATTTTTGTTGCTTTTATTTTTCTATGGATTTTCTGTTTATTTTGCTCATCCTTTTCATCTTGCCTAGAAATATTTTGTCCTTACTATGAAAACTTTTCTTGATTTTTATTCAAAATACAGATTAAATTCTACCTCCTTTGTGAAATCCTCCACTGCTACCCAAGTCCACGGTACTCTTCCTCTTCCTAAACTTATGGAAATATGATGCTTGCTACCTATATGAGTTTGGGCAAGTTTCTTAACTTCCCTAAGTCTCAGTTTACCCTCTTCCAAGTGAGAAGATGGGGCTATATAAACTCTGAGATGTCTTCCAGTTTAATGAATTAATATATATGTGTGTGTGTGTGTGTATATATGTGTGTGTGTATATTATATATATATGTGTGTGTATATTATATATGTATATATGTGTGTATGTGTATATATATGTGTGTGTGAATATATATATATGTATGTATGTGTATGCAACTCTGTTGTTGTCCATCTGTTCTTGAACAGGACGGAGGACATCAAGAAGGTTGTGTCTTGACTTGTGTGTGAATTGGATTTAAGTGAGACAATGTGCAAAATTGCTCTCACTCTCTCTTCCAGAGTCACTGGAGTCCAGTTGTAAAACATAAGTCAAGAAAACTAGTGATATCCTGGGATTCAGTGGGTATACTTCAATTAAACACTATTGCTATATTTTAATTGTTCTCTGGTTATATTTTAAAAATAGAAAATTTGGCTTCCTATATAGCTGATATGTTTCTTAATGCAATGAATTTTATCTTCTACTTTTTTTGGACCACCCATGTTTTCTGGTACAGTTCTGGCAAGGAAGAGGCATAAAAATTCTTGTTGTTTTGATTATCAGGAAAAGCAAAACACCAGAGGAAACACTTCTTTGTGCTTTGCAATGATTCGATCAGACCTACCGTTTCATTTCCTCTACAGCAAGGCTAATTCACTTTCTGTCCATAGGCTCTACAGACTTTCACTTTGAGCATGTTAGCAACAAAGTTTTTGCTTGAAAAGTCTTGCTCAAGTGTAAAGTTTTTATAATGGAATTTTCCATGCTCACCATTCCTTGATGGAAGAGCATTTTGTATACTTACAACCAGAGTCTTGTGGAATTTTTTTAGTGCCTATCAGTCATGATTTATGAATCTCTGTATGGATATAGTCAGTTTTCTCCTTGTGAGTATGCTAGGTATTTGGGTGGTAATAGACTTTGCTATTCACGATGGATTAGAGGTTTTAGAGTGGGAAATGTTGGTTTTCCAAACTAGTTATCTTTGAAAAATAATTACCAAACTATAATATGTTTTTAAGTGCCAGGCAGCAATTTAAACAACCACTCCATACAGTACAGAAAAAAGAAAAGTAAACTGATGTATATACTCTTTGGTCTTCATTTCCCTTTATCTTTGGGAATTATAGGACTTGCATTCATTCTGGTTGGGACTGAACAACTTACTAATTCAATTGTGGGCTAGACTGAGGCTATGCTTCATGAAGCGGCAGCTTTTAGCATAGTTTTGTACCATATTATTGCCTTTACTCCAGATTCTCTAAGGACCTGCACCTTGACTATTTCAAATTGTGCTTATAGATGTTCACTTGGGATCATTACCCAACAGCTAGAGGATCACTTTCTCAACCTCCTGTGGGGTTCCCTAGTGGACACCAATTCAGCATTACCACTGATATATAAGAAGTGTGCTTCTATTAACGATGATGACTTTGTCCATTACGGTAGAGAGGTGTCTCCCTGTACGTCCTATTCAGAGAATGTCAGATGGCTAGTATAACACTCAATTGGGTTTTCTATTCTCCTACCTGCTCTTCATCTTGATATGATTTGCTTAGTGTCTTAAATACTATAATTCCTTATCAGGGAAGTTTATGTACGATATAGAATTTGATTAGACCAGATTACAGTTAATTGTGGGAAAAAAATCATGTGCCTTAAGTAGCTCTTGTGATTTCAGTTAGATTTAGAATGGATAGGCTTTTAGACCAAGAGCTGATTTCTAGACAGAGAGAAGAGATTCTGTGCTTCTGGGATATATCAACACAATAACTAAGAAACAGCAAAAGTAGTGGAAAATATACCAAAATGTTGGTCAGGGGACCTGGGTTAAGATTCTGACACAGACACTATGTTGCTGTGGACAATTCATGAGGTCAGGTATGTTGGCATACTACCATAATCCCTGCTACAGGTATGGCTAATGATAGTGGATGGCTGCTCTGTAGTAGGGTTAAGCTGATTCAATATCCGCATGAAATCTGGCACCAACATGATGAGTCCCTGGGACTGGGAACTCCCTCAGGAGAGGAAAACAAGCCCAGTTTGGAAAAAGACCAAATCCAACATCCTGGGCTGATCACTACCTGTGGAATCAGACCTGTAGGTCAGCTTTTAGCCTGAGAGAACTAGAGAGGTGCAATCTACAAAAAAAAAAATCACATAAACCCCCAGAGCCTCAGTTTCCCCCTTCAGTAAAAAGACAGTACAAATACTTACAGTGTTTATTTCATAGGATTGTTGTGAGGAAAGAGCTTTATTATGTATTTAGCCCTAAAGAGCTAAATAAGTGTGAGTTATTGTTGAAGTCCAATAGATCTGTATTCTTTTACTACTCGGCACAATTTTCTGAGAAGGGTTTCAGAGATTTCACCAAAATGTAAATGACACAGGTTAAAAACTCCTCAGGAAATGCACCTTCTCTATAAGAATTGTGAAGTATCTGCTTAGATAAGTGAATTTTCCTTGCTGAGAGATGGTGACTTCGAAAGGAAAAAAATTACTAAATGCCTACTATGTTCCAGGCATTATGCTAAGCACTGAGAATACAGAGAAAGGTAAAAGCATTCCCTGCTCTCCAGGAAAAGATAACATGAAAACATTTATATACAAACAAGCTCTATACGGAATAGGTTTGAATTAATGAACAGAGGGAAGGCAGTAGCATAAGGTGCATTGAGGATGGCTTCTTGTAGAAAGTGGGAACTTAGCTGGGCCATGAAAGAAGCCAGGGAATCCAGGAGGTAGAGATAAGGGAGGAGAGCATTCCAGGTATTGAGGGCAAATGATTTAATAAAAGCACAGTCAAGAGATGAGTGCCCTATTCAAGGAATTCCAAGGAAGCCAGTGTCACTAGGTCACAGAATAACTGAAGGGTAGTGAAACGTAATAAGAGGCATACATTAGGAGGAGGCCAAGTCATAAAGTGCTTTGAATGCCTGCAAAACACGGGATTTTCTTCTTGATTCTAGAAGTAAAGAGGTGACACTGCAGTTTACTGACTAGAAAGAAGGGCAGGTACCATAGTTGGACTAGCTGAATAGATAGACTGTAGTGGAGAGAAACTTGAAGCAGGCAGATCCATCAGAAGGCTAACACTGTGCAAGCATGAGGACCTGTACCACAAAGGTAGTAGAATCAGAGGAGAGAAGGAGTATTTGAAAGATATTGCAAAGGTGAAATTGACAGACCTTGTCAGCAGATTACATATGGAAGGTAAGAGACAGGAAGGAATTGAGCATGATAATCTAGGTTGTGAGCCTGAGGGACTGGGAAGATGCTGCTGCTCTCCAAGATGAGGAAAAATTAATGATGTTGGTGATTAGGTGGATGAAGGTAGGAAGGGGGAAATATTCAGGGGGAAAATAATGACACATTCAATTTAGAATGTCTATGAGACATCTATTCTAAGGCTAAAATGCATTTGGAAATATGAGCCTGGAAATTAAGAGAGAAGTTGGAGCTGGAAGACTAGATATGAGAATTGTTGGCATAGAAATGATAACAGAACCCATAAGAACCAATGACATCACTAAATTAAATAATATACATGGAAAAAAGAAGAGAAAAGAGCCCAGAGTATGCCCATGGGAGATGTATGTAGGTATGACTTGGATGAAGATCCAGCAATGAGACTGAGAGAAAGCTGTCACCCAGGTAAGAAGAACACCAGAAAAGAATTGGGTCCCAGGAACCTAACTGGAAGATATAATGAAGAAGAAAGTAATTGGTAATGTTAAAGGTAGGAGAGAGGTCAAGAAGGATGGGAATGGAGAAAAGGTCTTCAGACTTGGCAATTAAAATATCACTGGTAACACTGAAGAGAGTCGATTTGGTTGAATGATGAGGTCAGAAGCCAGACTTTAGAGATTTAAGAAAGGAATGAGATTTGTATGTGTTGTTCTTTGTGAGAAAGATGGCAGGCTGCCTTGACACTGAAGAAATGGCCATCTTTATTTGCAGCAGAAATTATTTATTTTAGGAAATGAACCACGTATAAATTCATCTAGAAGACAGCCATAGATCTAAGATGCTATGGTAGCCTTTTTTTCTAGGTTCTGTTTCATGTATCGGGTAGGAGTGTACAGCCCCAGACTACTGATGTTTATTTACCATCTTGAAATTGTGTATTCTGCAAATAAACAGCTGTTTTAATTAAAAATGTAAATATTACTACTAATCATCCTGTGGTAATTTTCTATGGTATCACCTTCCTCAGTATAATTATTATCACACAAGATTTTCTCAAGCTATAAAATATACATATAAAACCTTAAGCAGCTGATTTAAATCCACCAAAAAAAAAAGGAAGAGAGGAAAAATAACAGAAGTGGTGAAATATCTTCCTCCCTTCTCTATTTTTTTGCTATGTTGGGACTTTTAAGTCCACTCTGGCAAGTGATTTCAATCCACATAAGAATGGTTATGTAGTGTTTCTAAAGGGGACTTAAATTAAAATAAATGAGAAATCTCTAACTCAAATGTCCCCTACTTTCTTTCAGGTGATGCAGTTAATGTAGATCACAATGGGGACTATTTAGGAAATCTGTGAATGGGGAGGATGAATTTAAGCATTTAAGAAATAAAATAAGCATTTAAGAAAATCAATTTGTAAACATTTATCAACCTTCTTCATGCAAAACCAGGCAAGGCATATTATACATCTATATCTATCTATACACTCATGTATGTACACACACATGTGTATATATACACACACATACAAATACAAATACACATGTTTATATAGCAACAGTTCCCTGCTTCAATAAGCTTCTGACCTAGATGAGAGGGCATAAACTCATATGTTAAATTACAGTACAAATTAAAAAACATGAGAGTGTAGGCACTAGAGAAGTTCCAAGGTAACACAGATCAAGTGTCATATGAATGGTTATAAATAATAAGTATTATAAATTTCAAGGAGAGGTCCAAGCATTCAGTCTTGGGATCATCTAGTGGGGCTACCCAAAAGGCTATTATCTGACTTAAATGACTTTGAGAAAATGAATGGGGTGGGCAACTATTCCAGATGGAAAGATGGGAACAAAGTCAGAGGGGTAGTGGAAAAAGCATTTATTAATCTCTTACTCTATGCTACACACTTTGGTAACTACGTTACAAATATCTCACTTGAACTCAGGGGGCAGAAAGTACAATGAGATCACAGAGACAAAAAAACAGAGAGAAGAAGGAGGAGGAGAAGGAAGAAGAAGAGAAGGAGGAGGAGGAAGAAGAAAAGGAGGAAGAGGAGGAGGAGGAGGAGGAGGAGGAGGAGGAGGAAAGGCTTAGGATTTATCTGGGTCAAAATGCCAGCAATAATGTGAGAATAAAAATGATCTTCAAAGAAAAATGTAGGGAGAGAAGGAGAGAATTGAGGACTGAACCTTTGGGGATATTTCAATATTCAGAAGGAAGAAAGAAGAGACAGACTAGACCTAGTGAAAGTTGCCCCAAAACCACAATAATATAGTATCACAGAAGTCAATAGAGGAGTCTTTTTTATCTGCCAGCTAGAATGGATTTTCTAGACCTCAAATTAATAAATATGTATCATAAACCTAGAGCTAGAAGGAATCCCAAATGTCATCTATTCCAGTCTCTACAATTCATTTCACTCTTTGCCAAAGAAAAATTAACTATTCTCTTTAGGAGCCATATTAATTGAATGGCTTTTTTGTTTATTTGGTTTTTGCCTTTAAAAGTTTGCTTCTCTAGAAGTAACTCCAAAAAGAAGTTGTCCCTTGTATATTGATAATATCAGTTCTTGGCTAAATGGTCATTGATGTCTGGGCTTTGTGAAGCATCCTTCTGGTAGCAAATTCAGAATTTTTTAATGGTTCTGGATTTTTACAGATTTCTATATAATAATATGGAACAAATATAAACTACAACTTTAACTATTTGGACTGTACCAGATATTTTCAGTTTACACCCAGGAATTCAAAAATAATATTCTAAAAGGTATTTAGTACCAGTAATTTACAATCAACTAGAAACATACATATACATATACATATATATACATACATACATATGTATATGTATACACACACAATGTATAAAAAAGTATTAAGGATCCTTACTATTTCTAATTCTTTTACAGAAAGACATACAAAGAATTTCACTTAGTAAGAGGCTGCATCATAAAATATTAGTCAAGTACTAACATAGTCATTAATACTCCTCTTTTAACAAAAGGCAATTTCACAGCCTCATTTACCAACTGGAATATCACAAGTCTAGTTCATAATTGTGCTTTTTATTCATTTCTGTAAATTCCATTTAGGGCTTTTTAGCAGTTTCTTAGCAGAAATGCAATGGATGTTGTTAAATTGGATTAATAGCTTTTATAAGTAATATATACTGCCTATATATTTAACTGGAGGTGTTTCAACTCATTGTGGCAATCACTTTTTTAATGCATGCTTATATTTTTAGAATTTATTCTATTGCAACTAATATTTTTTGCCCTAAATAATATTGTGCTACATCTTTGTGTGATGTTGGTTTTATAAATAGAATCATACTGAGAACTGGGGGTTATGGTCATCCTTAGCTCACTTCACATTGTTTTGGCCTGAGGCAAGCCTGGGGATGGAATCATTTCAGGTGGGTTAGAACCCAGATAAATAACCATAAAAGTCTTGCAACAACACTTCTCTTACCTTTTTTAATTGAAATTTCCAACTTCACTTACTATGTAATGGAATATCACAGCAAAAATGTCATTAAGTTTGTATGTTAAAGAAGATTTTGGAATAATGCACATATTCACTGCTTCTGTTGAAAATTAGAAGTAGCATTTCACTCTGACTTCTTATGGCTCAGAAATACAATCCTACAATTAACCATATTTGTCCGTTGCTTCATAATCAATAGGAATCTTGGCTAATGGTGACTGGAGTTGGACATTATACTTCAGAGAGGCTCAAAGGACTCCATCATCCTTGCCCTCCAACTCTGAGGCAAGTCATATTTAAATCATTCCAGTAAAAGTGTTTCAAGAAAAGTCTTTCAAATCTCCTTCAATAGGAACCTAACGTCTAACTTGGTAACATACACAGGTATCTCTAATGGAATGCTGAATTAAGCATTGTGTGATAAGTGTGGGATTTCATCTTACTCTTATCATTGGGCAAGGCCTTGATTATATCTTAATTATCAATATTTATATGCATTTTCATGGCAGATGGGATAGTCTTTATTTCTCCTCTGAATGTTTTCATTATTGCAATGCAAGAGAGTAGACTCTAGAATACTCCATAGAGTATTGTCTATGGAACTTACTTCTGATTCTTTTCCCCTAAGTATTATCCTCCCACCCTGAGGCTAAAGGGTGGATGACATCTCAGTCAACTCTTTGCTTGATATTTTTAGGGACTTCAGCAAAAGACAAACTTCTACTGAAACAATTAATCATGCTCAGGTAGTTATATAGGGTTTGGTATGCGTAGGTGCATTATTTCAATGACTCATTTTTTTGAATGATTTGAACCAGCTTATAACATTTCTAGTTGCAAGTCACTAAAGCTATTCTTCAGTGTCTTTTTGCATGGAAGTGACCCTCAATTCTCAAAGGCAATATCAGCAGAAATGGAGATCTGGCAACCCTGCTGCTGGAGAGATTTCAGCTACAGGCCTGCCAACAGACTTTATGTCTGTCACCTGAGTGACAGCCCAGCTAAGCTCACAGATATTTGTTACCAGAAGACTGGCCACCGGGTTATATTTATCGGCCTCCGGCTGCAGTGGACCACAAGCTTAAGGTAAATTTCCATTGTGATATGGCAGCTTTAAGCACTAACAGAAATAAGAAAGATATAGGGTACAGAACTAGGGAAGTCACAGTTCCTGCTGTTCTCTACCTGGCTCAGAACACATCTAGATTATTGTCTGAAGTTCTATGTGCCAAACTTTTGGAAAGATATTGATTAGTTGGAAAGCATCCTAAGGAGAACAACCAAGATCATTCCACACAAGGCCTAGTTGAAAGAACTGGGGATATTTAATCTGGAAAAGAGAAAACAGTAGGTGATATAATAATTGACCTCAAGAATTTGAAGTATTATCGAGTAGAAAAAAAAGCATTAATTTGTTCCTCTTGGCTGCAAAGAACATAACAAGGAATGAGAAATAGAAGTTGGGGGAAAATCAAATTCATGTTTTAAGTAAGAAAGGGAGTTCTCAACCATTAGCTATGTCAAAGTAGAATACACTTTCTCAAGAGGTAATGGTTTCTTCTTCAATGGAGACCTTCAAGCAAAGGCTAGATGAGCATTTGTTGGATAGGAAATGGAGAGGATTCCCTTTTAATGATGGATTGGACTAGCTGGCTTCTATGATTTCTTCCAACTCATTGACTCTCCCAAAACTCCACTCTTCATTACAGTGACTCACAAAACTAAAAGTCTTCCCTGGCCTCGACTACTTTGTTTCCCCTTACTAGAATATAAGCCCCTTGAGAAAAGAGTTCTTGTTTCATTTCTATTCCTATCTCTATGGTTTAGCTAAATTCATGGCACATAGTAAATGTTTCAATCTCTCTTCCATTTATTAATACCAAGGCATTGACAGTCTATGTGACCTGGAGCGAGTGGACAAAGTCCCCAAACTGCTGAAATCTCAGCTTTCTTGAAATGTTGTGAGTGAATGGGAAAACAAACCTTTATTTAATGCTTTTGCCAAGTTTTACGTAAAACTCCAAAAATTCAAATACTAAATAGAGATTGTCCCTGCCCTCAGAGTTTATGTTCTAATCTGGGAGACAATGCACATAGAATAATATTAACGAGGAAAGAGACTTATCCTCTGGGAAGTCACATATGGTCAGTAGAAGAATAGGGCAATCATTCTTCCAAAGATGACATGGTAATTTTGATTGAATGACAGTTCTTAGAGCACGAGATGGGAAATAGGGGCAGAAAATGGTTAAGGTAAGAATGAAACTGCACAGTTCCAGGGAAGCCACAGTCAAATTGCTTATATCCTCCTAGGCATAGCATTTTGTGATACAGTTTTGATACTTAGATGATCACTGATTATTCTAAACAAGCAAGGCAGGAGACAGTCAAAATGTGTGAAGTAGGGTCTAAGCATTTGTGTGTGTGTGTTTGTGTGTATGTGCACACACACGCGCGTGTTTGGTAGGGAAGGGCACATTCACTTTTATAAGATGCTGAGTTCTAAATTGCCCACATCCTTTCTTTTCACCCCAAAGACATTGCATAATCTGATAAAGGTTATACATATACAATGGTATTAAGCATATTTCCACAATTAGTCATGTTGCGAAAGAATCAGAACAAAAGTGAAAAACGAGAAAAAAGGTGAAAATATAATGCTTCAATCTGCATTGAGATTCCATAGTTCTTTCTTTGGATATGGATAGCATTTTCCATTATAAATAACTCAGAATTCTCTTAGATCATTACATTGCTGAGAAGAGCTGAGTCTATCATAGAGTCTTCTACAATATATCTACTATGGAGACATTTTGCATAACTACACATATACAACCTATTTGAATTGCTTATCTTCCCAGTGGGGGAAGAAGGGAAAGAATCTGGAAATCAAAGTTTTAAAACCAAATGTTTTTTAAAAAATGGTTTTTACATGCAACCGGAAAATAAGATATAGATAGATGAAAGATAGATAGATAGATAGATAGATAGATAGATAGATAGATAGATAGATAGATAGAGTTATGTAGCTATAGAGATAGATAGAGATAGAGATAGAGATAGAGAGATAGAGATAGAGATAGACATGGACATAGACATCGACATAGACATAGACATAGACATAGACATAGACATAGTCACAGGGGTATAGAAATCCATCTTGCCCTACTAGAAAGTTAGAGGGGTAATGGGGGAGGGCATAAGAGAGAGCAAATTGGGGGAAGAGGTATTCAGTAGGCTTGCTATCTTGGGGTGTGGGTAGTGGAAATATGGGGAGAAAATTTGTAACTCAAAATCTTGTGGAAATGAATGTTGGAAACTAAAAATAAATATTTTTTAAAAAGAAAAGAAAGTATTTATTACAAAAATGTAGCAAGAACAGATGTTAGAAATATTCTTGCCAATACCTGGGGATATACTTTCTTCACCTCAATCCCTGGGGAGAGTGGGCTCAAGTTGACCATAATTTCTACATAGGATTAGCCCCACTAAATTCCCTTCCAAATATGAGATGGCCAAGTAAGAAATGAGTCTGCTACTGATTTGCTATGTCAAAAAAGTTACTCAGAACTTTGTTCCTCACTGTCTGCCTTCTCTCAGTTCTCAGAATCTTTGATCTCCTTCACCTAAAAACAGGAAATGATAGACAAGGACAACAAGGAAGTGCAATCAGCTTTATGCAGACTTCAAAGGAGGAAGGACCTGAGGGCTTTTTCCCACCAAGAGACATAGCCTCTCACTGTCCTCCAGTGCCAGGGTACCTGAATATACCCCTGTTCTGGCTCTATGGACAAGCAGAAATGCTTCACCATGTAGTTAGCAGAGCAGTGTCAGTGAAAAATTGGCTGCAGTCCATGTAGAAATGCATGCAACAAGCACTCTGTTCATACTCATAAGAATTCAGCTCTTTGGCCGGGTCCTCCCTCCCCACCCCCACAGAATTGCATTGACCTTGTACTTGGCAATCCCATTTGCATGGTTGAATCTCCCAATGGTCTGGCAGCATGTCTAGATTCCTCACAGCAAAGAATAGTAGTGTATCATGAACAAAAAAAGAAGTGCAAGAACCACTTATATCAAGGTGACAGCATAATAAATTCAGTTTATCCAATAGCACCAAATTAACATAATGACTTCTTCTTGTAGTGTCATAGTGTAATCACTGGATACTAATCCAGCACTCTCCAAATGGCACTCCTTCTACTTTTTCTGACTTCTATCCTTCCTCTAGACTCTCTATCACTGGGACTAGTCTGCTCCTCTGACCTATGTACCTTGACTTGAACAATTCTTACCACCCAGCTTTCTTATTCTGTTTAGCTCCATCTCCATTTAGCATCTTACTTTCAGGTGTCCTGTGATTTAAGCCATATGCACACACACACCCGTGCGCACGCGCGCACACACACACACACACACACACACACACACACATACCAGAGACAGAGACAGAGACAGAAAGAGACAGAGATAGAGATAGAGAGAATGAGAGAGAGAGGGACCACATTTCACCATATCATTCAAAGTCAAGACACTAAGAGCTCTTTGACTTTGGTTCTGACATGTTTAGCCAGGGACTTTTTGGCTTTTCCTACCCTGTGGTGGTTGTGTCTTCCTTCTCTTTTGTGTGTGTGTGTGTGTGTGTGTGTGTGTGTGTGTTACCCAGTCTCTTCCACCCAAATACTTGCCAATCTCTGCACTCCACTGAGGTTATAAATCTATTTATAACTTTGCTCCTAAGCTACTTACTCCCTCAATCCCTCCCTCTTCCCTACCCCCATGATTTTATGAAACTAATTAGCAATGTTTGGTGAGGCATGTTTGTATACATAAACTCTAGTATTGTGGGAAAGAATAGATGAAATATTTTTTGCCTCAGTCAGCTGCAAAAATTCTCTACAATTTACATAACAATATTTCACAGAAAGAACATGACTCAGTGACTGCCTCAAAGTAACCTTTTATCATTGTACAAAACAGCATTTTAACTGAATTCTTTTTTAATTGCAACCCAGGACTATAGAACCTAATTTCTCAGGGTACCTAGGAATGAGAGAAGGAAGTACTCAAGTCACACCTCACATAGACTGAGGATGACAGAAAGGATATAATTACACATAGAATAAATGTCTAGTTCGTTTCTTAAGAATGAAGCAAATCTCTGATACTATGGTTCATCTTTTAATCTGTTGCTATGCCAACAGAAAAAAAAATAATGGATCCAAGAAATGGGACAATTTTCAGAAATATAACCACAGCCCATTTTAGATAAGTGAAATCACGGTTATATTATTTCTCCCAAGGGAAGAAAGGCCCAAGGGAATTACTGTAGAAGTGACTGATCAGTGTTTTCCAGCTACCATGGTGAGGAGGTGTAGATTCCCACCTCGTACTTTGATGTTTGCCTACAGCTGGAACCCAGCTAAACTTCTGAACAATAATAGCATTCCGGCTGTCCATTCTGGGCAGCAAGGTGGTACAGGGCATACAGTGCTTTATCTGGAGCCAGAAAAATGAATATCTCTGAGTTTATATCTGTTCTCAGATACTTACTAGTTGTGTGACCATGGGCCAGACACTTGATCCTGTTTGCCTCAGTTTTCTCATCTGTAAAATGAGCTAGAGAAATAAATGGCAAATCACTCCAGGATCATTGCAAAAAAAAAAATCTCAAATGGGTTCACAAAGAGTTGGAAATGACCGAAGAAATGCCTGCACAACAAATTGATCACTCAACAGCTTGAAGCTCATCCTGGATATATATGTTCTTAGGTAATACACATAACAAAAGAAAAAAAGGTAATAATCAATCACCACACATCTGATTGAGCACAATAATAAAATGATGATTTTTCAAAGATAAAAGCATCATATGATGATCTCATATGCGAATTATAGTTATGCTTGCAGAGCCAGTTTAAGATTTTTTTTCCTTCTTAGTAGATAGAAACATTAAATTAAAATGATGACCTCAAATCTACAAATTATGGAAAATAAAAATTATAAGATCATTAAAATTCCATTAGTCTAAAGTGATATTCTAGCAATCAGAAATTCAGTATAGGGATCAATTACTTCCCGTATTTCCCACTAGTTAATAATACTTTTTTTAACATGGAAAAGAACAAATACATATATACATATATATGTGTGTATGTATATATATGTATAGATATAGATATATATTCTTTTTAGCTAAGAATTAAGATTAAACTGTGTTTTCTATTCAGCAAAATAATGATGAAGATTGGTTTCAGTTGCAATTCTAAAGAAAAAAAATTGTATAACTCACTGTAATTTTTAAAAAGTATTTTCAATTTAAAGTCTGCCTGTATGAGTTCTCCTGTCTTATTGGCTATAAGGGGAAAACACTTACTTCAGCTTATCCTCTAGCTGTATAATAAGAAAAACATTTAATTTTAAATGGCTTAATTATCAAATGGTATGACTATTAACCATGACCTCTGCAATCTTGTGATTATGAGTAGGCACAAAAATTAAGAAAACAGCTTCCTGGATGGGTTGTATGAAAGGAAAAACTTTATTCTCCAATTGTTTATCACCTCCTCCTTGCTGTTTGTCATTGTTCCATCATTTCAGTCTTGTCTGAGTGTTACCCCATTTGGGGCTTTCTTGATAGAGATACTAGAGTGGTTTGTCATTTCCTTTTCCATCTCATTTTATATATGAGGAAACTGAGGCAAACAGTTAAGTGACTTTTTCAGGGTCACACAGCTAGCAAGTGTATGAAGTCAAATTTGAACTCAGATCTTCCTGACTCCAGAACTGGGGTTCTATCTACTGTGCCACCTGGCTGCTCTTCCATCATCGATTAGTTTTGTTCTAGAGCCATATCTATAATGTGACAACTCACCTTTAATTGATGAAGATTTTTTTTCAAGCAGAATATTCTTCATCTGCAAAATGAGGGGCTTAGACCAGATGATCTGTAAAACCCTTGACAACTTTAAATCCTGGGATCTCCTGAAGGTATATTCTCTACTATGTAACAATCCCCTCTTCCTTTTATCTCCATTTTTGCAATGACAATACAGGAGAACAAATCTTGGAAACTGAGTTAGATAGCAAAGTTTGCATTTCTCCTGAACTACAAGCTACCTGTGTCACCTTGATTCCATCACTTCACCTCTCTGAGACTCAGTTTCCTTACCTATAAAATGAGGGAATGCACTCAGTGACAATCTATGATCTATCTGTTCTAGCTCTAAATCTAGGGCCCTGTTATTTCAATATATCACCTTATTATGAATGAGAACTTCAATGTTAAAATAAAGCCATTCAGCACTAGATAATCAACACTGTTCAATTTCTGGGGCTGCCTTCACTCGTAGTAATCATCATAATTTCTTCGCTCTGGTTTAAAGCAACAACAGCAACAGTACAGAAGAGTTGATCCATGGGGCAGACTACATAAGCGAGAAACAGAGTCAATTGGGGGAAAATCCTTTTTTAGTATTTGATAAACCCCTAGAACATAAATTTCTGGGTGAAAGACATACTGTCTTGGAAGAAATGCTAGAAAAGCTGGAAAGAGATTTAGGAAAAAATGTGTTTGAGCCAACACCTCAGACTCTATGCTATAATAAACCCAAAATGGTCATAAAAACTCAATACAGAATATCACCCCACAGAAAAATCAGAAGAGAAACCTCTCAACAACTATTCCTTAGAAGAGAACATATACCCAAACAAGAGACAGACAAGATTATGGAAATGAAATGGTTGATTTTAATGTGGCAAAATGGAAAAGCTTTTGCATAAATAAAATCAATGGAGGTCAAATTAGAAGATAAATGGCAGAATGGGAAATAGTAAATATCATTCATAGGAGTCACATATGCAAAATATAAGGGGAAAATGACATTAAATACATTGAACCAAAAGAAGGAAAAAAATATATTGTACCAAGAGCCATTCCCTAATAGATAAGCAGCCAAGAGAAAGGAGTAAATAAGGGGATTACATGAGTAAATAAGAGAGGAGGGAGAACTATTATATAAGAATGCAATTGAATATTATTATGAAGTAAGAAAAGATGGATGTAAGGATTTCAGAAAAAATCATGAAAAAATGTTTAAATTGATACAAATGAAATAAGTAGAACCAAGAGAACAATATAACGGAAAGCAATTTGAATTCTAAGTAAATCAGAAATCAGTGAAAGTCTCACAGTACAATAGAATATACCTCTAGAATCAGAGAACAAGGAGAGGGGGAAAAATGTATGCATTTTCCTAAAAGAATACCATATCAGGCATGCCAGCTTAATTATTTTTCATTTTTAAATAAGGAAGGGCAAGTGAGGCTGTGGAGAAAACTGAAATGTTTGCTGTGTCAAGACAGAAGGAATCAATGAAATGCATTTTTTTTTGCTTTTTTTGAAGGGCAGTTAGGGTTAAGTGACTTGCCCAAGGTCACATGGCTAGTTTTTTGTGTTAAGTGTCTGAGGCCGGATTTGAACTCAGGTACTCCTGACTCCAGGGCCGGTGCTCTATTCACTGCGCCACCTAGCCACCCCTGAAATGCATTTTTAAAAAAAAAAATTTTTAAGTAATTTAAAACAAGAACCATCCATCATAACTCCAAAGTAGAAGGTAGAAGGAATACCATGGTATTGTACAATGCTAGAATGGTGTTCTCTATTTTGTTTCCACAACTTTTTGTCATATATCTTAGTATTATTTTTTTTGGTTTTTTTGAGAAGTTACAACGCAGTCTTTAGAGATTTCACTTACCTCTTTCCTAAGTCAAAACTGATGGTTCAGTATGTGACCTTGAACAAATCTATTCATATTTCTGGCCATCAGGTTTTACAGTTAAGACTTTAGGGCTAAATGATGTACAAATTCAGTCAGCCAAGTGGTGTGAGTACTCCAGAAGTGTCAAGCATACTGCCTGCAGGCTCCATACAACTCACACGTGGCTCACAACACATCTGAGAAGAGTCCGGGAACCAGATTCAAATGTAATTGGGAATCACTTAACAAAATAAATAAAAACAAAATAAAACATTGATAACACCATATTTTAAAACTAAGTCAATATATGACCACAAGGATCTCTACGTTCAGATTATTGACCTCCATTCCCATTTGAATTTAACACCGTTGGTGTGGTTGATGAAACTCTGGACCTAGAATCAGGAAGGACTGCATTCAAATGCTCCTTTAAGACATTTGCTAGTTGTGTCACCCTTGACAAGTCGTTTGACGCCCCTACGTTTTGGTTTCCCCATGTGTAAACTGGGGGTCAATAAAAGCACCTACCACCCAAGGCTGTTGTGAGGATGAAAGCTGTCTGATATTTGTAAACTGATTTTCAAATATTAAAGCAATGGATAAATAAGAATGATGATGATTATCATTATGCTTATTTATTCTAATATAATTACATTATCATTATTCCTGAGGGCAAAGCCAAAACGGCAAAGTAAAAGCAGGGACTTGCTTGAGCTCATGCCCAAACCACTCCAAATACCTGTAAAAATGACTGTAAACAAATTCTAGAGCTGCTGAACCCACAAAATGACAGAATGAAACACATGCCAAGCCCAAGACAACTTGGAAGGCCGACAGAAAGGGTATATCACACCTTTCTTGGAGCAGAGTGCAGTCTGGCATGGGTTGTGCCAGGCACAGATGGGGCCTAAGCAAGGCTCAGAGGACTGAAGCCTGGCAGCTGTGGTGACTTCCAGACTTACCAACCCACAAACTTTGAGAACAGTATGAAATGTCAAACCTCTGTGGTGCCTGGGTGAAAGATGAGTGGACTCTCTGGCCCCAGCTCCAGGGTGGCAGAGGTGTCAGCAATGGTGGCAGAAATAACAGCAGCAGCAGTGGGTGCTCCTGGAGCTTTATGAGCCCAGGCTCATAGATGGTGGGGGATCCAGCTGCTGATATAAAACCCCAGAAACCTGGGACAGTACACCCACACCCACCCCCCCTGGAAGCAGAGTCCTGCCATGACAGGGAGTTAGAAAGTCAAGTATTTACCTGGAAAGATGAGAAAACTATGCAAAAAAAGTCAGACTATAGAATCTTACTTTGGTGATAAGAGTAAAAGATACAACCAGAAGACAACAAAATCAAAGCTCCCACATGAAAAACCTCTAAGAAAAAAAATTCACATGCCATGGAAGAGCTCAAAAAGTTTGAAAATCAAGTAAGAGAAGGGGAGGAAAAATTGGGAAGAGAAATGAGAGTGATGCAAGAAAAACCTGAAAAATGAGTCGATAGCCTGCTAAAAGGAGACCCAAAAAAATACTGAAGAAAATAACACCTTAAAAATAGACTAACTCCAATGGCAAAACAGACCCAAAAAGCCAATGAGGAAAAGAATGCCTTAAAAAGAAGAACTGGTTAAATGGAAAAGGAAGTCCAAAAGCTCACTAAAGAAAATAATTCCTTCCAAATTAGAATGGAGCAAATGAAAACTAATGGCTTTATGTGAAATCAAGAATTTACAAAACAGCACAAAAAGAATGAAAAAAATAGAAGACAATGTGAAATATTTCATTGGAAAAACCACTGACCTGGAAAATAGAACCAGGAGAGATCATTTAAAATTTATTGAACTAACTGAAAGCAATGATCAAAAACAAAGCCTAGACATCATCTTTCAAGAAATTATCAAAGAAAACTGCCCTGATACTCTAGAACCAGAGGATAAAATAGAAATTATAAGAATTCACTGATTGCCTCTTGAAAGAAATCCCAAAAGGAAAACTCCTAAGAATATCGTAACCAAATTCCAGTGTTCCCAAGTTAAGGAGAAAATATTTCAGGCAGCCAAAAATAAACAATTCAAGCATCATGGAAATATAATGAGGATCATGCAACACCTAGTAGCTTCTACATTAAAGTACTGAAGGACTTGGAATATAATATTCCAGAGGGCAGAGGAGTTAGGATTAAAGCAAAGAATCACCTACCCAGCAAAACTGAGTGTAATACTTCAGGAGGAAAAAGTAGATATTCATTGAAAGAGGATTTTCAAGTGTTCTTGTTGAAAAGAGCTGAATAGAAAATTTGATTTTCAAATATTATTATTATTCTCTTCTGGTTGTAAAACCTAAAATCCTAAACAAACAATATTTACAAGAATACTCTGTAAATTCAGCTTCACAAGAATAAGACAAGAAAGGTCTGACTAGATAAAATGTCATTTGAAAAAAATCTGATGATTCTTTTTTTGGGGGAAAGGGAGAAAATAAGGCAATTGGGGCTAAACGACTTGCCCAAGGTCACATGGCTAGCTTTGTGTTAAGTGTCTAAGGCCAAATTTGAACTCAAGTCCTCTTGACTCCAGGGTTGGTGCTCTATTCACTGCACCACCTAGCTGCCCTGAAAATCTGATAACCCTAAAGGATAATAAACTCATTAAGAGCCAAGAATGTGTTATAAAAGCTAATGTGATATTAGGTTTCGTTAAAAGAGGCATCTGAGAACAGCAAGATGACAGTCCCACTGAATCAAATTGGGCATACCCTTAGATCCAGCAATACCACTGCAAGATCTGTATCACAAAAAGATCATAAAAAAGGGAAATGATCTACATGGGCAAGAATATAGCAGCCTTTTTTGTGTTCACAAAATATTGGAAACAGGAGATGCCCATAAATTGGGGAATGACTGAATAAGTTGTGGTATATGAATGTGGTGTAATACTATTTCTCAATAAGAAATGATGAACAGGCAGATTTCAGAAAAACATGGAAAGACTTGTACAAACTGATGCAAAGTGAAATGAGCAGAAGCAGGAAAATATTTTTTACAGTATCAGCAACATTGTGTGATAATAAACTATGAATGACTCAGCTCTTCTCAGCAACACAATGATCCAAGCCAAGTGGGAAGGACTCACAAAGGAAAATGTTATCCATATCTAGATATGTTTATGTTATTATAAAAGAACTGATGGATTCTGAATGCAGATCGAATCAATTTATTTTGCTTACTTTATTCTTTCTCCTGTTTTATTTCATTTTGATATATTTCTTCTTCCATAACTGTGACTAATATTGAAATATGTTGTACATGATGGCACATGTATCAAACTGTCTATAATTTTCAGAAGAGGGGAGGGGAGAGGGAAAAATGGAACTTAAAATCTTATAAAACAGAATGCTAAATTTTTTTCTTCATACTTAATTGAGGAAAAAGTAAAATACTATTTAAATAAAGATGAGAGTTCCACTGCATTTTCTCATGGTCCAATTCTGTCTGCAGTTTTGTGTTCTGGGCATCAAATTGCAAAAGGGACATATAAAATAGAGAGTATCCTGAAGGTTGTAACCAAGATGGTGATAAATCTTGAGACATACTATTTGATGATTTGTTTAAGAAACTAACTAAAAGGAACTGACTTAGCCTCATGAATATAATAACTGTCTTCAAATATTTGTAGGGTTATTAATGTAGAAGAGAGAGATTAGGCTCGTTTTCCTTTTCCTCAGAGGTGAGAACTAAGGATCAGTGGAGTGAAATTGAAAGTTAGGAGAATGAATGTAGCCTAGAAGTAAAGAGAAAGCACCATACTATCATTAGTGTTGTCCAGCAGTGGAATGGTAGTTGCATAAGATAGTGGTTTCCCCTTCAATGGAAATCTCAAAAAGAAAGGCCTGCTTGTAAGATGCATCTTACAAGGTTTGTTGTTATTTTGGTTTGGTTTGGTTTATTTTTCTGTTTGGGGCAGAGCGGACAAGGGGTTTTTTGTCTGTTTTTGGAATTGTTTGAATCAGTGCTCCCTTAAGGTCCACCAGCACTCTGAAATTCTATTATTTTATGTTTTGCAGTAAAGCTTACCTGCCAGTCAGTCTAACAAAATCTTCATGTGATTTCTCTCTATTGGCATGGCTTTGGACTATACGGAAGAACTTGGTATCATCTATAAACTTAGACATTTCATTATGCATAGACTTTAACTGATTATTTAAAAAAATTGTTCTCAGGACTGATCATTTGAATCCTATTTATTCATACTTCTCCACATTACACTTTTGTTTCTGGTTCCCACAAGGACTAAGGAAGAATTAATTCATCTTGTATCTCAACAATTGTTTCCATGAGAAGTGGAGAAAGAAGAGTGAAAATACCTGTAAATACAAATAAACAAACTTCTCTAGTGCCCCAATATCTTGGGATGTGTGGAAGCATAAAGAGTAGCATTGATTAAATACTATGATATACAATTCCCAGAGTTTAAAATAAAATGGTAGGAGAATAATCCACACAAATAACTAGAACACAAGGAAAAGTGAGATAAATGTAGAGGAAAGGGCTAAGAAACATACTATGTGAAACTTGAAGAAAGAGATTACTTTCACCTGGTTGGGAGAGGTTTGAAGAGTTATCTGAAACGTCTAGATCAGTGGTTCTCAACCTTCCTAATGCCGTGACCCTTTAATACAGTTCCTCATGTTGTGGTGACCCCCAATCATAAAATTATTTTTGTTGCTACTTCATCATTGTATTTTTGCTACCGTTATAAATTGTAATGTAAACGTCTGATATGCAGGATGTAATTTCATTGTTACAAACTGACCATAACCCACAGGTTGAGAACCACTGGTCTAGACGAAGAATGGCTCCTAAGTTGAACCCTGGAAAAGGGAGATACTTCAAAAGACAGAAATGAATAGAGAGATCCTATTGAAAACAAAAGAGGCATCATAAGTAAAAGAATAAAGACAGAAGATAAGAGAATAAGAATGGGTCTGAAGAATAGTTCATTTGAATAACAATGTAAAAATGTAAAGGTGGTATGAATGAGACCTTCTGGAGAGGTAGAATTGAGCCAGATTGAAGGCCCTGAATGTCAGGCTCAGGTATTATTTGTTTGTGTGCATGTGTATGTATAGGCACTTGCAATGGAAAAGGAATATTCGGTATTAATGGTGCATTAGGAAGACAACTAAGAAAATAGTCTGATAAATCGTGAAAGGGATAAACCGGAGGAGCAAAGACCAGTCAAGAGGCCATTTAAATAGTCTAGAGAAGAAATGCCGTCCTAAAGGTAATTGCAATGCAAGTTTAGAAAAGGAGACAAACGTATAATCAATATAACTTAACAACTGAGTCAATGAGTAGGATGGAGGAGTCAATTGACATAAGTTTAGGGGGTTGGGAAGTGGTGCCATCAACAAAAATAATAAAGATAAGGAGATGAGTTGGAAGCAAGATGTAAAGGAAAGAGTATTAGCCTCAGAGTCAAGAAAGGCTTGGGTTCAAATTCTGACACTGCTAAGTGTCCATGAGGATAATAATACCTACAGTACCTAACTCCAAAGGGTTCTTATGGGGATCAAGAGAGAAAATGAATGTCAATCACATTTAAAATCTAAAAATGAGTATATTTTTATTATTAAAAAGCTTAAATGTAGGTAGGTATTTGAGGTCTATCCAGGTAAATAAAAAGTCAGAGATATGAATTAGAGACCTGAAGAAATGTTCATAGATCTAAAATTGGAAGGGACCTCAAAGCTCAACCTGTCCAGTACTGTCAAATTCAAATAGGAAAGAGGGTCACTAAACATCTGTAAGGATCCCTGCAAGTACATGCTAACTCAGTAAGTCACATGAGTTTCTTTTTCTTCTTCTTCTTCTTCTTCTTTGTCATTGTCTTCTTCTTCTTCTTCTTCTTCTTCTTCTTCTTCTTCTTTGTCATTGTCTTCTTCTTCTTCTTCTTCTTCGTCATTGTCTTCTTCTTCTTCTTCTTCTTGTTCTTGTTCTTGTTCTTCTTCTTCTTCTTCACTAGGCAATCAAGGTTAAGTGACTTGCCCAGGGTCACACAGCTAGTAAGTGTCAAGTATTTTAGGGTGGATTCGAACTCAGGTCCTGACTTCAGGGCCAGTGCTCTATCCACTATGCCATCCCCCAAAATTATCTATTTTCTATTGTATTTTATTTATATTTTTAAGGATTTCCATCACCAGTCTGGAGAGTGGTGGTCTGCAGTTCTCACTCTGTGTTTGACACCTCTCATCTTGTCCAAGTCTCTCATTTACCAAGTAATGAAATTGAGCTCAGAGACGTTTATTGACTTTATAAAAGTCAAATAGGTAGTAAGTATGACAGGTGGAATTTGAATACAGGTCTTCTGACTCCACAGATGTCCTTTATAAAAACTGCCTCCCAGAAGTATTGGTAATGTAGATTTAAAAGTCACCCAAATAAAGATGACAGCTCAGATCATGGCAAAGGATGGCATTATCTAGGGAAAGGATGTAGAAAGAGAAAGGACCATGGACAGTACTTTAGAGAATGCTGACATTTAATGATTAGAGAAATTAGCAACAATGGAAAAAAAAAAGCAAAGAAGAAATAGAAGACCGAATCTGGGATAAGAATCAAACGCATGCTTAGGGTAACAGTGGTCAAAGGAGGAGAGAGTGATCTAAAATGTCTAATGCACATAGACTACTCTTTCTAGAAATTTAGAAAAGGAGACAAACATATAATCAATATAACTTAACAACTGAGTCAATGGGTAGGATGAAGGAGGAGTCAATTGACATAAGTTTAGGGGATTGGGAGGTGGTGCCATCAACAAAAATAATAAAGGTTTATTGTACACCTTAACTTCTGTGACCTCAACTGTAGCCCTATAGCTTGCTTACCTCTGGAAACCTCTCTGCCTTCAAAATTCTGTACTCTGAAAGTCTCCTTTTCTAGCCTTCTAACTCTCCTCATCCCTTATTCCTCTCATATCTCTTTTTTTGTATTTAAACTCACCTTCACTACCTTAATTCCTTCCTGTTCTTCCAGTCTTTCATCCAGGCTCCAAATTCACTTTCATTTGTACCAGTCATTTTTCCCAATAGTTCCTTCTTCTCAATGCTTCATTCTGTTGCCCACTTGACCCCCTATCATTCCTGCCTGCTAGCCATAAACTTGGGGTAGTTCCTATTGTTTACTGCTTTTCTATTCTAAAGTTTCCAAAAATGTTAGATGTAATCATGTTATAGGACAGATTGAGTTGTCTACACACATGCTTTTCCTTGACAACAGTTTGGAAGCTTGTGGAAAACAGGTGCTATTTAGTTCTTGTGTCTCCCCAAAGACTGCTAAAAAGGTCTTGCATGCAGTTCGCACTTAATAATGCTTATCAAAATTGATGAATCTTCACTGCTTTGTGAAAGTAATTTTATTCTTTTGTTGTTGACTTTTTGTCATATTCTGATAGAAACTCTTTCAAACTTTCTCTCCTCTCTATAATTTCTCAACTATATGCTCTAGTCCAGGGGTGGGGAACCTGTGGCCCTGAGGCCACATATGGTCAACCCTCTAGGTCAGTGGTTCTCAAGTTTCCTAATGCTGCCACCCTTTAACATTTGTGGGTATATGTGGGCATATCTGCATGTGGGCAGACCCTCCTGTGTTACGGTTTTTGGGGGTCAGGCTGTATAGGTTTCACTTATACCCTTCCTCAACAGGCTTCAGGGGTCCCCGGCTCCCAGCTTCCACTTACTCTGGGAGAAACAGCTGCACAGAAAACTTAGGACTCAGGGGCTTGCTTCTAGCTACATTCTCTAGTGGCTGGAACTTTTCTTCAGAACACAACACTTTCTTCTAGCTCTCTAAGCTTGGCGTGGCTGGACTTCCTTCTGCCTCTGAGTAGCCTGTATTTAAGTCCTTTCTCCAGGGCCCCTTAGGGCCCCTCCCCTGGCCTTGCTCTCGCCACAGTGAGCCAATCGTGCATCACCCTGAAGGCCTAGAGATAATCCTGTTTATAGCAAACAGGTGCAGCCTTCCCATTCTGCCCCCAGGTGATCACGGGCCTCCTGTTAGCTGAGGACCAGTTCAACCCATTACCAACAAGAGCCCCAACACTCCTGGAGACAGATAGAGGAGCGGTGTCTCAGTTCCTAAGACCATCAAAAATATGTGTTTTCCAATGATCTTAGGCTACCCCATGAAAGGGTCATTCGACCCCCAAAGGGGTTGTAACCGACAGGTTGAGAACTGCTGCTGTAGGTCTTCAAGTGTGACCCTTTGACTGAATTTAAACTTTACAGAACAAATCCCCTTAATAAAAAGATTTTTTCTGTTAAACTTGGACTCAGTCAAAAAGCCACACCCAAGGACCTAGAAGGCCACATGTGGCTTCCAGGCCACAGATCCCGTACCCCTGCCTAGTCTCTATCAGGAATTGCCCACTCCTACTTGGTCAGGAACGTTGAGGCTATCTAATTCAAGTTACTTTACTTGTTGTCATTTACTTTTCTTGATGTCTATCTTTATCCATTCCTTCATTCCAGCATTAGAGGATAACAGATACCCTGCCTCCTTTCTGGATAAAATTAATTCCTTCACTTATACTCTTATTTAAACTTTTGAAAAATTTATTAAAATTTTTTTTTGAAAAAAGGTGTGGTGAGGGTCAAGAGGCCTGAGGCTGGATCTAGAGCAAATGCCCGGCTACCTAAAGTGTCCTATTGTTTTATTCTGTGCATCTTTGTCACAAATTGTAGGGGTTTTTTATATCTAATGTTGTCTCGGTGAAATGCTGGTCTTCCATTGCTGATTTATGCTATTAATTGAGCTACAAGCATCTCTCCTGCAGTGCAACTCACTCAATGGAATTCAGTTTTCAAAGATTTCGTGAAGTCTTAAAAATCATTCTATGATTAATGAATGGCAACAGAATTCCATGCACTCAACGGATTTTGAGCAAGAAAAGACTTTATTGATGATCTGGTCCAATGCCTTCCTCTTACGAATTAGAAAACAAGATAAGGTGAAGTGAAGGTCAAACAGCTAGAAAGTGTCAAACCTAGATGTTGAGCTTATGCTTTCTGTCTCCAATGAAGTCCTAATTGTCTTTAACTGTCCTCATACCAAGACTTTAACCCTGCAGTTTCTAGAATTATAGTACCTGGACCCATGTAAACCAAAAAGTCAATCAACAAGCAATGTGCCCACTATGACCCAGGCATTATGATAGAAGTTGGCAATACAGATGACAAAAATGAAACAATCCTTTCCGTCAAGGAGCTAACATTGTATTGGGGGAAACAATGCATATGTATAAAATTACATATAAAATATATACAAGGTAATAGCAGAGGACATAAGTAGCTTCAGGGATCCGATCAGAAAGGACTTCCTGTGGAAGATGGCACATGCACCAAGTTTTCTATCGTTGTTACAACTTATATTGCAAATTTACTGTTCAATGTTTAAAAAATCACGACTTTGAAGCTATGTTTTATCTCTGGAGATGGCGTGGTATAGTGGGAAGAGAATAGAGACTTTGGATTTTAGTCCTTGCTCCACAATTAGCCAGTTGTGAGACCTTGAGTCAGTAATTTTACTTTTCTGTGTTTCAGATTCTTCATCGATAAAAGTCAGTTTTCAACTAAATCAGAGGTTCCCAATTTGTGAACTAAAGATCCATAGGGACCATGCAGTTATTTTTACAAGGCATTTGCAAATGACTTTGGGCACTAACTTGGTCTTTTCTATATTTTCTCAATTAATAGATTTTAAAAATATGATTGCTATGATGTGAAGATGCAGAGAATTTTTAAATTATCTTTATAATCATTTATTTTCTTTCCTTCATTTGTTATTGTTGAATAACAACAAAAAAAACATGAGAAAATGTAGTCTCTCAAAAACAAATTCCCACATTTGTCACTTTCAAAAATTTCTGTTTTATTCTCCATGTTCAATTCATTCTCTCTTTCGCAGGATATGGATAGTGTCAACTGGACTGATGTTTTATAATTGTTTTGATCAGAATTCTTAAGTCTTTAAAAATTGTTTTTTCTCCATAATACTATTTTCTTTGCATTAATTGTTGTTCGAATTTTGCTCACATCACATTGTGACCCTGGGCAACCTAGCCCTGTTTCCCTCAGTTCCTCATTTATGAGATGAGCTGGAGAAGGAAATAGCAAACCAATCCAATATCTTTGCCAAGAAAACCTAAAATGGGATCACAGAGAGGTGGGCACAACTGAAATAAGTCAACAACAACAAAGTTGTACACATATACTTCTAGGCTGTAGAATGTCTGATTTTCATCAAATAAACCCGGATTGAGCCAATTCCTCCAGAATATTGGATATCAAGTTATACATGTGCTTTGTTGTTCTCTTTTGTAATGTTTTTACTTCCATGATTTTTAAAAATATAAATTATGCAAAGGAAATATTTAAGAGATGTGCATGGGACTATGTGACCTTGGGCAAGTCACTTTAACACTCAATGTCCCAGGCAACCTTCTGAGACTCTATATAGGACTTGCTGATCTTTATCTTTAACCAGAGGGGGAAAGATGTAATTTGAAAGGATGCTTACATCAGTCCAAGACAGGAAGTCAACTGCTAGTTTAGAATTGCTCTTGATGTCATCTCTATCAATGACATCACAAACCTCTTGAAAATACCGAAGAAGAACTTAGAGAGAGTTTTACAGTAAACACAAGCATATGGTCTCTTCCACAACAATGATTGTGTTAAGTGAGGAAAACCAACAGTAATGACAGTGGCATGGGAAGAACCTGAAAAGATGACATGATCCCCCCAAAAGAAAAGTTTATGTCAACTTATACTATCACTTGTGGGGAAAAAATGAAGGATATTTGTGTTTACTAATAAAATTATATTGGTGAGATTTTAGGAAAACAATAACCTCTGTTGGTTCCTTTTACTTGAATAGAAAAGGAGTGTTTTCTTATAAAAATGCAATGCAGCTCTAGGTATTATTGAGTCACTGTGCTAATATCTGTAAGTCCCATATGTAAACCTTTCACTGAGGTACATAGAAGTTGTTGAACTTACGGACCACAGACTTAGATCTCTCTTCACATTTCTTTTCAGTAAGATGACTGTTTTTCCAAATAAAAAGCTATGTGGCAACTTTATTTTCCCTGAGTTTCTGTTGTTTCCCTACCACATAGTTATAACCCTGTCTTCCCAGAAGCTCTTGCTATTTTAGTACAAGAAGCTAATCTATCTCTGAAATTGAATGTACATTTATGAATTCCACTGAAGCCTACTTAGGGCAGAATGGAAGCCCTAAGTAGCTTTTAAAAATAAAGTCTATTTCTATTTCTTACCCAGGTTTGCATCTTCTCCCTAGACTAAATAAAAATGTTAGAATCAAATAGACAGCCATCCTCAAATCTCTTCATCTCTGTGTCTCTCTCTCTATCTCTATTTGTCTCTCTGTCTCTGTCTGTCTCTCTGTCTGTCTCTCTGTCTCTCTGTCTGTCTCTCTGTCTCTGTCTCTGTCTCTCTCTTTCTCTCTCTGTCTCTGTCTGTCTGTCTGTCTCTCTCTCTCTCTCTGCCTTTCTCTCTCTCCTTCATTATTTCCTTTTCGTCCATGCTTCTACTCCTCTACCTCCACCATCTGTTGTAAAACAAAAACCCAAACTCCCATCAATATTTCTACTTAATAATAGTAACTGATTCCTGCAGGGCGTCTTAGCGAACCTGTTTCACCTGTGACAGTCACAGGTAAATCTCAGATTGGAATTTCTATACCAATCTAAAATGGATCCTTTTTCATATTGCCCCCAGGCTCCTGAGGCATGAATTTCGTGGCGTGTTCAGATGTGATTGCATGATAAGGCAGGAGCAGAGATTAGATGTGTTCTGAACTGTGTGTGTGTTTGCTCCTTTTAGCAGCCTAGAAGCCGAGCAGCAACCCTTAAAAGAATATTTCCGAAAATCTTTTCTGAATTGATATGTGGTGCATTTCTCCTTTTTTTTATACAAGGTGACAGTGCGTGTGAGATGTAAAGATGAGTTTGCTCAGGCAATTACCCCTTGTTGATAGCAGATTATTTCCTCTGGCAAACTCAAAAATAACTTGTTGGTGTATAAGTTACTGCTGTTCTGGGGATGTAGTAATTTACTCTCCTGTCTTTTTTATGAGCACATTTATTTTAATCAGCAGAGTTCAGAATTGCTCTTTTTCATCTGACTCTGTCTCCTTTGGAGTTATGCGCCCTCTTGCATGCAACAAAGAAAGGTCCTTGTGTACACACAGGAGAAAGGAGGGATGATGTATTGCAGAAGAATGTTCTTTCTACAGGATATCATACCCCATGATCTTTTGTCCATGTAAAGAACACAGTGTTCATTCTCTACAGATCTCATCCAAATTGTTTTCCTGAATAAAATAATGTTTCACCTCAGTGAGTTACTCAACATGGGGAATGGTGCAATAGAAAACATGATGACAGTAAATGCAAAGAGGTTCAAGCTTTTCAAATCTTAGCCCTTGAGAGGACTAAGATTGGTAATGACAAGACTTGGCCAATGCCTTGAGACACAGAATGCTAAACTTGTGCTTTCTCTTTTTTGCAGGTGGGGATGCTGAATCCCAAAAATGAACCTTTCCCAAAATGACCGCACTTTATGCCCAGAACAAAGCCAATCATTTGAAATCAATTCCTGCCTACACCTGCTCCCCAAAACAAATCACTGGTCACACCACTATGTTTTGGTTGCTTTATTTGCTTGTTTTGGACTGTACCAGTAATGTCATTGATATAGGAAACTCTCGTCAATACAATTTGTAGTTAGAGACTTGCCTTGGGCACTGAAAATTTAAATGATAGGTATTATATTTCAGAGGCCGAACTTGAACCCAGATCCTTCTGACTCCAAAGCCAACTCTTTAACTGATAGATAGGCTAAGACTATGTGACTACAATGTATGGGATGTGTGTGTGTCTGTGTGTATCTGTATGTGTATATGTATGTATATACATAGAGAGGGACATAGACACATATACATAGATATAAGTGTATATTACAGAAGATTAACATTCCACAAAGAATTCTAAACTGGCTAGTTCTTCATGCAAGTGATAAAACTATAGATGTGTTTGCTTGGGTTAAAGTAAAGGACGAAAATCGAGTCTGTATTCATCTGTAAAAGTGAATGGATGACTGAAAAAAAGCCTTTATTCAGTTTTTCTTAGGTACCAGACACTGGACTCCACGCCAGGGGTACAAATTCACAAAGACTACAGTACTTGCTTCCTAGGGGCTTATGTTCTAACAAGTGAAGACAACTCATATAGGGGAATGATGTCCAAAGAGGTGTGCTTTGATCTTTTATGTCACAAGAATAGTGAGTGAAACCCAAGGCCAATCTGTTGACTCATTCTTTCCAGGAATGGTGGGAATGGTTTAATTACTGTTTCCCAGAGCTAGAGAGGAAAGCAGAGGACTGAAGGGGAAGGGTAAAGTGTTTTAGTATGGTATGGAGATGGACCAAGATTAATGCCATAGGTATAGATATATAGGGGATTCTGCCACCCTGGGTCCACGCTAAAAACAAAATGATTTGGTTAGGAAAATAGTAAGCTAACTCAAGAGTTAGATTCTGTTGCCAATTTTTT
This sequence comes from Pseudocheirus occidentalis, assembly GCA_028646575.1. Taxonomy (NCBI): domain Eukaryota; kingdom Metazoa; phylum Chordata; class Mammalia; order Diprotodontia; family Pseudocheiridae; genus Pseudocheirus; species Pseudocheirus occidentalis. The sequence continues at coordinate 340,289,293 of CM053594.1, read as the reverse complement.
TGTTTGGGTCACCACTTAATTTCTCCATCTAAAATGTTGCCCATCCTTAAAATGCGGATCTTAATACTGCTTAATACTGTCTCTAATCTGTCTCATAGACATGTTCAGAAGATAAAATAGAGAATAAATGTAAACATTTCTAATGAACTACAAGCTTTTTTTCTTACTATTTTCTTTTACATATTCCAATAGTGAGTATCTGTTGCCTTTAGCTTAGGGTGAAAGCAAAACCTAGGATAATAAGCCTGGGGACTTGAGGAAGAAGAGAACTGGGAGGGTGGGGAAGGAGAGGAAGTTTCAGAATTACAAAATCATTTCCAAACAGATGCCATAACTCTTTTCATAAAAAAGAGACATGTAAATGTCAGTGACATGAAAAATATTTCCCCAGGTACTTCATAAAGCCAGGTCAATATACAAATTCAATATCAATGATAAAATATTAACACAAACACTCTCACAATTACCAGTTAAATGTATCAATAATTAAATATGCTAGCAATCATGTCTGTCAGTTCCTACTGAAAAATTAAGGGGGATTTCATATTTCTATCCAGCAGGAAGTGCCTTTTTAATGCTAATGAGGGTTATATACACATATTCCAAGTACACTCTAAGTTGGGCACCCAACAGGCCTGTCTGTTCCTTACTTCTTTATATTTCCAACAACAGCTTCTAAAATCCGTAGCAAAATATGTTAGAGTCTGGAAACTACATTAAAGAATACAATGGTTTGTAATCTCCTAATTGAGCTCTGTAATGATGAAAATAATAAATATTAATAATACAAAAATAGGAGAGACCATGTGATAAATTACTCACCAGAGATAGTCAAAGGGTTATAAAGGAAGGTCTACTTAGCTTTGCCAGAATACAGTGGCCAAACATGTGATACGTTACTTCTGATTCTGTTTCTAATACTATACTTTTCTCTTGAAGCCCATATGGATTGGAGAATCTGCTAGGAATGAGAAGGGTGAGGTCTGCCTAGGTAGGAGTATTTTATATCTAAATGGACATACCACGGATTATATCACTATTCTGACACCTTCTGCTATGAATTAAAGAAAGAAATGTTTATGCTTGAGTTGGTCTAGTCTGCCTTAGTCAGACTCCTGGAAAAAGTGGTGTATACTTTCTGCCTCTTCTTTCTTTCTTCTCATTCATTCCTCAAACTTTTACTTTCTGGCTTCCCACCTCATCATTCAATTGATACTGCCCTCTCCAAATTACTGCTGGTCTCTTAATTAGCATACGTGATAGTCGTTTTATTATTTTTTTTTACTTTCCATCTTTCTCCACTAATATGATGCTTTTGAAATAGTTCATCACTTCTTTCCCCCTAATACTCTCTTTTATTGGATTTTAATGACATTGCTTTATCTAGGTTCTCCTACCTTCTTTGACTACTCTTTCCTGATTTCTTTTGCTGGTTCAATATTTATATCCTACCGTCTAAATGTGAATGTCTCACAAGTCTCTTTCTTGTCTCTCTTCTCCTCCTCCTCATCTTTCTTCTTCTCTTCCTCCTCCTTCTCCTCCTCCTCCTCCTCCTCCTCGTCCTCCTCTCTCTCTCTCTCTCTCTCTCTGTCTCTGTCTATCTCTCTCTGTGTCTCTGTCTCTGTCTCTCTCTGTCTGTCTCTCTCTGTCTCTCTGTCTCTGTCTCTGTCTCTCTGTCTCTCTCTGTCTCTCTCTCTGTCTCTGTCTCTCTCTGTCTCTCTCTGTCTCTCTCTATCTCTCTGTCTCTCTCTGTCTCTGTCTCTATCTCTCTCTCTGTCTCTGTCTCTGTCTCTGTCTCTCTGTCTCTCTCTCTCTGTCTCTGTCTCTCTCTCTCTCTCTCTCTCTCTCTCTCTCTCTCTCTCTCTCTCTCTCTCTCTCTCATATTGCTTCTTTATGTAGACTCCTCAATCTAACCAAACTGGTCTTCTCTGCTCTTCATGTACAAGATTTTATCTCTTATCTCCATACCTTCACTCCAACCATCTTTATGCCCCTATTCCTGGAATACACTCCCTCCTCACCTCTGCTTTATAGTTTTCCTCTTACTTCAAAACATAACTCAATCACAATCTATACTGGCAAATTCAATTAGAAATAGGTCCCTATGTGCCACATTTTGACTTAGAAAACCACAAATTGACATTATATATTTGTTTTGGGGTTTGGGGGAGCTACACATTTCCCAATTTCATTTTAACCTGGTTTGGACCTCAGGAGTTTTGTAGGCTATATTCAGGAACTATGAGTTTGACACCTCTGAGCTTTCCTAATTCTCATAAGGGGATCATCCTCTCTCCCAAGGTCCTTGTATTTAATTACTTTTTTTATTTATTAAATGTAAATTTCTTCAACATGTGCTTATATATCTGTCTCACCTTTTAAAATGTGTCAGAACCCAGCGCATTGAAAGTACTGAGTAAGTGCTTGCTGTTGATTGATCTGTGGAAGGCTATACTGTCCAGTAGCATCCTTTAACTCCCATGTATCTTATAACTCCATTTACTCCATACTCTAGCGGCTCCCATCTTAAGATTCCTTCTTCATATAGAGGGACCTGGCTGCAGCCCACAATAGAGGGCAAAAAGAGGAAGAGATTACGAATCAGAAGGCCTGAAGTTCAGTTCTGGCTAGACCATTCTGTTATGTAATGCAAGCGTCTTAAACTCCCTGGGATTGTACTAGACAATCCCTAAGGTCCCTTCAAGTCCACAAAATATTATTATTAATTGTATTTAGAATGGACATCTTCAATAAAATAAGAATGAACATCCAACTCAGGCTTAATCAAATTTAACCTTTTGTAATTCAATGAGAGTAGAATAACAATGTTCATTTTAATATACTATAAACTCCACTCATTTTGTTTCTAACAATTAAACTAATGAAATCAGTGGAAGAGATTTGCTTTGCATGACATAATTGCTGAGCACTTTAGAAATGTTTAATTCGCCTCAATTCCACATGCATTTATGAAATGCCTGCTATGCGCAAGTTTCTAGCCTAAGGACTAGAGAGAAAGACGAGATGAAAACCTGTTTCTGCCTTCAAGGAGCCTATATTCTACTGGGGAGGGGTAAGGGAACACAGCGTGTAGAGAGGTAAACAAGATGAAAGCTAGGGAGTGATGTGAGGGTTGGGGTAAAGAAGGCATGGAAACCAAGTGCTCTACCAAAGGAGGAAACACTATTATCTAGGAGAGATCAGGAAACAATACAAAGTAGGTTGAACCTGAGCAGAGAGATTTTGGAAGGAAGAGGTGAGGGATAGCCCAGAAGAAGGCACGGGAGTAGGAAAAGGGCATGTTTAATCAAGGGAAACAGCTAGTGACTCCATTTGACTGAAATAGAAGGTGTTCCAAAAGACTTAATGCAGTTTTACTGTTTAATAGACTTAAGTTTTATCAGCTTAAACTTGCACTAAGACTTTTGGGACACCTGTAGAGCTTTTGCTTAAAGGGGTTAATTTGGTGGAAAAAAAAGTTTCAAAAGACATGTTGGACCTCAAGTATGCTGGACCTTCAATCTCAGCTGAAGGAGAATGTATTTTATCAGTAGGGAGTCATTCTGAAGGTTTCTAAGCAAGGAAAGACATGGTCAGATTTGTGCGGGAGGAATGTCATTTTGACAGAAGTATAAAGTGTGGGTTGGAAAGAGCATATGCCAACATCAGGGAGACTAACAGGAGCTATTTCAATAGTCCAAGCAAATGACTTTGAGGGTCTAATTGAGTGTAGTGTCTGTGGGAGTGAAAAGAAGGTTCAGTTTCAGTCATGTCCAACTCTTCATTGCTCCATTTGGGGTTTTCTTGGCAAAGATACTGGAGTGCTTAGCTGTTTCCTTCTACAGTTCATTTTACCAATGAGGAAACTGAGGCAAGCAAGTTTAAGTAACCTTCCCAGGGTCACACAGCTATAAGTATCTGAGGCTAATTTGAACTCAGGAAGATGAGTCTTCCTGACTTTGGTCCCAGCACTCTATCCTCCGAGCCACCCCAATGATGACTAGCTTGGGAATCTCAACTAATCTGAAGCTGATGATGCAGTCAGAGACATACATGGATAGTTGCACAGGAATCCCAGCTTTTTACAGTCCTAATGTTTTTTTGAATACATGGCAAATCTATTTATTACTTTGGATAAAAGAAACACAGATTGAGACCAATTGTCATTAGAAGTAGAAAATCTGGACCTGGAAATATTTTTTCATGATATATTTTTTATTTGTTTTCTTGTTTACATCATTCATTTTCATGACATTTTTGAATTACAAATTTTCTCCCCGTCCTTCCCCTGCCCCAACCCTAAAACAGCAATTCCACTGTAAAGCCCCTCCACTGCTCTGTTCTCTTAATTTCTGGTAGGGCAGGGAGGGTCTCCCTACCCCAGCCCCTGTATATCTTAATTCCTAGTTGCAGGTATTGCAGAACTTTAAATTAAAGATTCTTTCAATTCCTCCCTTGTCACCCACTCCCACTGGAAGGACAATCAACTCAATACAGGCTGTGGATGTGTGATTATACAGGACATTTTCATAGTGGACATATTGTGACAGTGATCATATCTCTCTCCGTCCTATCCCTCCCCCCCTTATTCTGTTCTCTACCCTGTCCCTGTCTCTTTACTGAAGTGTGTGCTTCCAGCATCCCTCCCCCAGACCCT
>CM053594.1:340240326-340284136 GCA_028646575.1 Pseudocheirus occidentalis | reverse complement strand
TCTTCAGAATGCTTTTGAGATTCTTTTTCCATCTGGCAAATTTGACTTTTTAAGGCATTGCTCTCCTCATTGGCTTTCTGGGCCTCTTTTGCCATTTGAGTTAATCTATTCTTTAAAGTGTTGTTTTCTTCAGTCAGGTTGTTGACTCTCTTTTCATGATTTTCTCGCATCGTTCTCATTTCTCTTCCCAATTTTTCCTCCACTTCTCTTATTTGGTTTTCAAAGTTCTTTCCCAGTTGATGTATAGCTTTTAGGAATTCTTCAAGTGTCTTAGAAGCATTTGGTGTGGGAGTTCTGACTGTGTTGTCTTCCTCCCGTTCCATGATTTGATCCTTTTTGTCCACAAAAAAAGGATTCTGTAGTTTTATTGCTATTCTTATTTTGTTTCCTTTTCCTCATTTTGGCCAGTCAGTTAATTGGTTGGTTTTTTTTTTTCAGCTTTGTAGAACTCTGTTTCCAGGGGGGAAAGCTCTGTTCCAAATGGCTTGGTTTTTCTCAGCTGCCAGATCTATTAGAGGGATTTTGCAGCCCCCCAGTTTTGGCTTGCTGAGAGCACACCCCAGGACCACCACTCAAGGCCACAATCTGGATCCAGGCCGCTCAACGCAAGAGCATTTGGCCCTGATCACTTGATTCAGCCCCCCTGCAGGGTCCACAGGCCAGGGGCTCTGAAGCAGCCCAGTGGGGGCAGCTGCCAGTAGAGCACTTCCTGCCCTTCCCCCACTGGTTGCTTGCCCTGGGGGAAGATTGCACGAACTGCTTTTCCTCCCCCAAATTAAGTTTCAAAGTTCCACTTTCACTGACCTTCTGTAATTCTGGCTAGATGTGAAGATCCCTCCAGGTGCTGTAGATCTTCTCTGAAGTAGACTCAGCTGTGGCTTGGGAGGCTCGGCTTCTCCTGGACCACCCTGAAGTCTGGCCACGGTTGTGGTTTTCAGGCTGGGCTGATCTTGGCTCCTGGCCGGCCTGCTTGCAGGATGAGCCCCTCCTGCTGAGCTAACTTTCTCTAATCCTTGTTTTTCACGCCTTACTAGATGTGGAGTTTGCTGGAGGTGAGGTAGATCTCTCTTGTAGACTGGCTGCGGCTTTGCTCGGCTCCTCCCGGACTGCCCTGAGGCCTGGCCGCGATTTCAGTTTCAGGCTGGCCTGGCCTAGGCTCCCAGCCTGCCACGGTGAGCCCCACTTGCTGAGCTGCCTTCAGCGAGAGATGTGTTTTGTATATTTTTGTGAGTTTGAGAGTCCTAGAATTTGTTTAGGCTCATATTTTATGGGTATTTTGGGTGGTTGTGTGGGAGCTGCGGATCCTTGCTGCTTCTACGCCGTCAGGACTTGAAAATATTCAAAGACGTGATAATAAATTGTGGTGGAGTGAAGATATTAATGTCCCAGTCCTGGGGAGAGAGACATACACACCAATGGTTTCTTGTGGTATGTCCCCTTACCTGCCTCTCCCTTGTAATTCTTTGGTATTGATCAAAAAGATGCTCCTCCAGATAAGGAAGGACTGGGGTAGATGTTGACTATATAATTATAATATTGAAAGAAAATATAATAATTCATGGATTGTGAAGTGAGATAGAAATTCCTCTTCCTTCTGAGAGAGCACTGGAAGAAGTAGGTATAGAACAATGCTAAGCAATAAGAATTAGAATTCACATAACAAATCTGTAAGTATCCCCTGGGAAAGTTCCAAAAGCAGGCAGAGAGCATGCAGGCAAAAAGTTTCAGGATCTAATTTTGAGAGTAGCTAAAGTATACTCACACCCATGTGAAGTCTCTATGTTCAAGCCACAGAAAAGGAACATGGAGGGCTGGGATGGGTCAGACAAATTAAAGATATCCTAAACCCTAATTCCTTTGAAATCAGTTCCAGTCAAGAATGAAATATCGTGTCATAAGAAATAAGATCATGAATTTAAAATTGGAATAGTCTTTGGAGGTCAAATCCAATCCTCAGATGAGGAAATTGAGACCTGGGAAGTTAAGTAATATGTCTAGAAAACCACAGTAAATGTCTGAGGCAGGATTTGAATCCATATTTTTCTGATTCCAGGCTCAGTACTTTAAACACTGTATCAGTCAGTACATAAGTGTTGGCTCACTTTTGAATACAGCAAAGGCTCAGCACACCCTATCAACTGCCAACCAACTGCCACCTCTGGGGAAGGCGAGTCAGCTGAGCTGAAGTAGCAAGTCTCCCTGAGGGGGAAAGACAGAAGGGTGTGTGTGTGTGTGTGTGTGTGTGTGTGTGTGTGTGTTTGTGTGTGTGTGTGTGTGTTCAACCACCACCTCCTCCAGACTCCTATGAAGATAGCCCTGACCTTGAACCAAAGACCCTTGGGAATATCAATGCCTCCAAAGACATCAGTCTGTCTTGCTTCACACCAGTCCAGGCTCCACAGCCATCAGTGAAGGAAACAAGCACAGTAGAGAAGGGGTCTGCTTTCCTTGCCACTACCAACTCTTGATCAGCTACCATCATCAATCGGGTACGTCCAAATGCCCATGGGGTGGCAGCACCTCCTGAGACTACCAGGCCTGCTTCTAGCCCAGTCTGACATCCCCCCCTCCAATGTTCCTGAATACACCTCGAAACTATTTCTATGAGTAATAAAAGCCCTGACTCCTAAGCATCTAGAGAATACCTGGATATAAAGTTCCTGCCACTTCTGTCTTTGGAACTGTCAATGGTCATTTTAATATCAGAAATTAACATAATTATTCAAGTATATAAGACATTAAGGGAAATTATCATCATCTGCTTTTCCATTCGTATCCTTAGGACCACGGAAACTTCCCATCTGATTTGCAGCTGAAATCTCCTATGTGTCGTCTCCTCCATTAGAATGAAAGCTCCCTGAGACCTGAAGTTGGCTTACTTTTCTCTTTCTATCCCCAGAACTAATTTTTTTATTCGTTAGTTCAAGAAGTCATATACATAATGACATTAGTAAAATGAAAAGCAATAAATAGTTTATGAGTTTGTTTCTGTATTTGTAAATTTAGAAAGCCAACAGAAAAGAGGGGAGGAATGCCTTCAAAGAAGAGAAAAGCCCCACTCCACATCCTATGTTCCTCACCTACATCATCCCATAATTCCATCTAGGAATTCATTGAGAATTACGCCCTGTTCAGCACTGATCAGGATCTGAAGAAATTTTCCTGATTTTCCGTGCTTTGGTACCAGAGAAATTTCTAGGTTTTAAATTAACTTTTTGACACTACCTCTGAGGGGACATTGAATCAGGGGGACCCAAATAGGCATTGCAGTCCCCTGGCTCCCTAGCTTGGGAGTGTAAGAGGACTAGGTCATTAAGAGAATAATGGTGAAGGTCTCCTGCATCAGAAGGTCATTACTAGTTTTATCTGTCCCTAAATGTGTAATAGGAATAAATAAATTTAATAATTGACACAAACTCCATATTCTTTCTACAACTGAGAATGTTAAAACCTGATTGTCTAGACAAAGTAGAAGCCATAGTGCTTCTCCTCGTAGTCCTTTCATATAATAAAGCAAAATTATAAAGCAAATTATGGCAGGGTGAAGATATTAGCCTCCCAGGGAATTATAAAGCAAAAGCTATATCACCTCTCTAGGGATTCAACGTAATAACAGCAGTCATTTGGAAATGGGATAGCTGCCACTCTCTAACCAATGATGAGTTTGGTAATATAAATGAAAGGGAAGGTAAATCATTCCAGTGAGCGAAGCAGTGAAATTTCCATGCTGAAGTAAGATACCCCAATGAGGAAAAATGGCAGCGCTGGCCGAGATCAGAGCCAAATAGTCTGGGGAATGGTGGGCATAAGAAAGAAAAAGAGATAGGAACAAGCAGGATTCTTTATGAAGATCTTACTAACAGGACTTGCTATGTAGATTTTGGAGTCATTCTTATAGGGGTTATAGTGGAGCCCATGCTTGTTGACTGTTAATAGTAATACTTGGATCACCTGTGAAATCCCTCTGATTCTGAGATCTAGGGACAAATAAGATGCCAAAATCAGTAAGTCAATAAACAACCAGTCACTGTGCTAAGTATTGAGGATACAAAAAAAAGGTAAAAACATTCCCTGCCCTCAAAGAGCATGCATTTTAATGGTAGAAATAGTGTGAAAATATCAAGCTACATATGAGAACTATATGAAGCAGGAGGAAAGAAATCATAGAGGAGAAGGCATTAGCAGGTGGGGAAAGTCTTCTGGCAGAAGGTGGCATTTGAGTTGAGTCTTGAAGGTGTCCAAGGAAGTTAAGATACAGAGTTGTGAAGAGAGCACACGCCAGTCCTGGGGACACCTAGTGCAAAGGTATGGAACTGGGAGATTTCATGCTATATGTGAAGAGCTGAAAGTAGGCCAATGTGGAAAGACTATGATATGAGCATGTGGTATGTGGGAAACAAAATATAGGGAGCCTGGGAAAGTAGGAAGGAATAAGGTTAAGAGCTTTAAATGTCAAACAGAAGATGCTATATTTGATCCTGGAGGTAATAGGAAACCACTGGACTTTATTGAGTGTGGTGAATGGTGTGGGACTTGGTCAAACCTGAGCTTTATTTAAGAAAATCACTTTTGTATCTAACTGAAGGGTGCTTTGGGAAAGGTGAGTCAGGGATACCAACCTGAACACTCCTAATAGACTAGACATGAGTTGATTAAGGCTTCTGGATAAGTATCAGCTGTATGAGAAGAGAAAAAGATATATATTATAGATAGATAGATAGATAGATAGATAGATAGATAGATAGATAGATAGATAGATAGACAGATACATACATACATACGTAGACACAGACACATAGATACATAGATGATAGATAGGTAGATAGAATATGTGTGTCAATAGAGAAAAAGATGTGTAGAAGAGATGTTGTGAAGAGGAAATGGAAAAGTCTTGGTAATAGAATGAATATGTGGAGTGAGTGCAAATGAGGAATCAAAGATGACACCAAGGTTATTGGGTGGCCAAGAGAACAATAATGATGATGATGATGATGATGATGATGATGATGATGATGATGATAATGATGATGATGATGATGATGATGGTGGTGGTGGTGGTGGTGATGATGATGGTGATGAGGAGGAGGATAATGATGGTGATGATGATGGTGGTGATGATGATGGTGGTGATGATGATGGTGATCATGATGATGATGATAATGATAATGATGATGATGATGATAATGATGATGATGATGATGGTGATGGTGATGATGATGATGATGATGATGGTGATGATGATGATGGTGATCATGATGATGATGATAATGATGATGATGATGATAATGGTGATGATAATGATGATGATGATGATGATGGTGATGATGATGATGGTGATCATGATGATGATGCCATTGAAAGGAATAGAAAAGTTCAATAAATGCAATTTCTCTGTTTATCTCTTTTGCTGTTGCCTTATCTGAGGTCTTGCTTTGTACATATGCTTTTTAAAATTTAACAACCATAATAAATTCTGTTCAAGTCACTATTTTTTATCTCTGTGTGAATCTTTATGCATCAAGTGGTCAAGTCTCTTTCCTTGGGAGTGACTTCTCAGGGGTACTTCTGTCCCCCCAGCTTGTGTTCTAGCTGACCAGGACTAGAGTCTTGCTGGCTATGAGAACTAGCACTTGCATGTAATGCTCCTCATTGAGAGCATCTGTATCATTGGGTTCTACAAGTAGGTAATACTGCTATATTCATCTGATTTCTGGGTAAATTCATTCCATTCAATTTCTACATTATGATTCCTAATCGTCTATACCACTTCACAATGTCCACTTAGTGTTTTACTCTTTCCTTCTTAGTTCTCAGTTATTTTCTTAAAATAAAATAAAAGATGGTGGTAGAAAACAGGAACAGTTTTGTTGTGCACTAGCAATGAAGTAATCTGCTCTTATGCCTCTCATCACCAAGCCTAAATCCCAGTCTCTTATCCTTATTTTTTTGTAAATCCCCTTTCCTAGTCACCTTTCAGAAACTGAATTTTGTTTTGCTTGTGATAATTCCTTCTATGAATTTAGGCTCTCTCTAATACTTCACTTTCTTTTTTTTCTATTACATCACTCTTGAGTTTTTGTACCCTGATTTACTTTCATATGTTTGCATGTATGTATTTAATCCTCATTCATACATTTTAGATAAGAAGTCTTAAGTCGTCCTCTCTCCCCACTCTTTCTTCCATGTTTGCATTTCCTTCTCTTTACACATCCCATTTAGGCCAAATAGAAATTTCCTCCCTGTCTTCATACCTTCTCTAGTATTTACCATCTCCCTTCCCTTTTTTTCCTCTGCTAAGACCAATGAAGCAGAAGAAAATCAGATCAGCTTTCTGTGTCTGCCTTATATAACTTCCTCCATAATTCTTCAAGACAGGATTCTGTAAAAAAATTTTCAGCACATCTTCCTTGTTTTAACTCTTCTAATTGCTCAAGTATATTTACATTTCTTGGCTTATTTTGTTTTCCTTTTGAACTTTTTGCTTAGTTCTAATCTTTCTATTGGGAATTTTTTATAATCTTCTATTCTATTAAAGGTTAATATTTTTCTCCTATAGGATTATACCGTTTTGATGGGTAAGTTATTCTTTGTTGTGAGCCTTCATCTTTTGCCTTTTGGAATATTATATTCCAACATTCTCTGTCTTTTACTGTAGTTGCTGTTAAGTCTTCTGTGTATTGTGGTTCCTTGGCAAAAGAAAGTTCTTCTATTCAGTATAGAATTGCACAAAAAGATGGCAAAAAAAGAGCAATGGTGGTCATGGTTCAAACTAAGGAAGCCACTGCTAGCTCAGGTAAACACAAAAGTGACAGAGGAGGTGAGATGGCCTATTAGGGAAATCAGCATGAATTCTGAAGAGTCAGAGAGAGAAGGGCAAACAGTTCAAACTCCCTCAAATGTACTTGAGGTCCGTCAGTATTACAAATGAGAGTATAGCAAGCTAGTGCCAATTCTACTAATTACGAGCATCAGAACACAAGCTGAGGGTCAAAAGCATCCTTGATATGTCACTGTCATAAAGAAGGGCCTGACTAGCATTTCTTGTTCTGTTATTTTTTCTTTTTGGAGGGGAGAAGGCAGGACAATTGGGGATAAGTGACTTGCCCAAGGTCACATGGCTAGTTTGTGTGTGTGTGTGTGTGTGTGTGTGTGTGTTTTTAGTGTCTGGGGCTGCATTTGAACCCAGGTCCTCCTGACTCCAGGGCCAGCCACCTAGCCAACCCCTGACAATGCATTTCTTAGAGCATTGGGAATGCTTTCTGGATGATTATAGAATTTTTTCTTTCCCTTGGTGAATTCTTTTTATTTTGATTTGACCTTCTAGTTTAAATAGATCTGGACAGTTTTCTTTTTATGATTTCTTAAAGTTGGGTGTACAGGTTTCTTTTCTTATGGTCATTGAGGAAATTTAATGGTTCTTAAATTAGGTTTCAACCTTTTAAATTTCACACTGTTGGGCATCATATTGGGGGGATTTGGGAGATTGCATTTGTCTCAGGCATCCTGCATAACCTTCTTGTTGCTACTACCCAAAGCTGATTTGGCCCTGGAATTTGTTTGCGGTTCCCTAGTGATTGTGGGAGGAAGAAAGCATGGTCAAATCTCTTTCCTTGGGAGTGACTTCTCAGGGGTACTTCTGTCCCCCCAGCTTGTGTTCTAGCTGACCAGGACTAGAGTCTTGCTGGCTATGAGAACTAGCACTTGCATGTAATGCTCCTCATTGAGAGCATCTGTTTATTTCATGTCCATTTACACAGTTTAAACTGACTCTCTCCCACCCCTTCTTTCTATCCCCATTAGGTTCTAACCCAGGTGCCATATTTTATGCCAATTTTGCTAGTGTGACCTTTCCCTCACCTCCGTAGGTTCTGTGTTTATCAGAACATTTACTGGTTTCTCTAGTTTGAACTCCCTATGGGCCTCTGGCCATCTTTTTTTTATGCACTTTTGTACTGGATAGAAAAGCTTTCTTGGCTTATTTTCAGATTCTGTTATTACTAGTTTCGCTAGAGCTATTTTTCAGCTAATTCCTGGGGTTTATGTGGAAGAGATGGGTCCTCTAAGACATTTCACAGTGTCATCCTTGCCAAAAGACTGAAATGTAAGTTTCAATAATTTCTGGATGTTCTCTTAAAAAACAAAGGACCAACAACAATAACAGCATAAACATGTGTATGTGCATACTTTAATATGATGGATAGAGATAGAGAAAGAGAAAGAGAAACAGAGAGACAGACAGAGACAGAGACAGAGAGAGACAGAGACAGAGACAGAGACAGAGAGAGAGAGACAGAGAGAGAAGAGAGACAGAGACAGAGAGAGAGACACAGAGAGAAAGAGAGACAGAGAGGGACAGAGAGAGAAAGAGAGACAGAGAGGGACAGAGACAGAGAAGAGAGAGAGAGACAGAGAGACAAAGAGAGAAGAGAGACAGAGAGAGAGAAAGAAGAGAGAGAGCTGAAGAGCTTGGCAGGCATTGAAAGCACCAAGGTTATCCACAGCATCCAGGACCATTACCAGTTGTCTTGCTTTTGTCCTCCCACTGGACTTCAATGACTCAGGAAGAAAGAGTGAGCCTGGTGACTTTGCAGAACTCTGCCTCACTTAAATCTAGTTTGCATACAAGTCAAAACATCCCCTATGTTGTATTTGGTCCTCTTCAAAAGTGAAGGATAAACAACAACAATATATGCACATACTATCTATCTATCTCTCTATGAATCAATCTATCTCTGTATACTTCTATCTATCTATCTGTCTGTCTGTCTGTCTGTCTGTAGGTAGGTAGGTATATCAGAGGCAGGGTTTGAAGCCAAGTTTTCTTGAAACCAAAGTCAGTTCTATAGATACTCTTAGACACTTTACATTATACTTACAGACATTTAATTAATTTTTTCATTTGAATTGAATAATAAATTATGGTTATTTCAAATACCATCATGCAAGTTCCTATGTGTCTAGCCATTTTTTCAGCTTTCTTTAATAGTTCAGCATCTATGCCCCACTCTCCTAACTGTGAATATCTCTTTAGACACTTTCCTGAACTTGTTTCTATATACTCTCTCATTAATCATATCAGCTCCCATGAGCTCAAGTATTTACTCTATGCAGGTCATTCTCAGATCTATGTATTTGACTCTCTTCTCTCTCCTGAGCTCCAGTCTTCCATAAAATTTTAGATTTTGAAAGTACCTCAAGAGTCATTTAGTGTAACCCACACCCAAAGGAAATTCATACCATAATACACATGTCATTCAACCATTGCTGAAAGACTTCCAATGAGAGTGAACTATTTCCCAAGTTACTCCATTCTACATTTAGGCAACAGTAATTGTAAGGAAATTATTTCCTGAATATAGGTATAAATTTGGCTCCATCGACATCTACCCATTGTTCCTATTTCTTCCTTTAAAGCCAAACAGAAAAAGTTTAATCCCTCTTTCATGAAGACAGCTCTCATGTGTTACTCTCCCCTCCCCATGAGTCTTCTTTATTCCAGGATGTCTCCAGTTACTCCAGGGCTCATTTGACAAGGATTCAAGGTCTTTCAACATCTTGTTTGCTTTCCTCTGAGTTTTCTCCTGCTTATCAATGCATCTGAACTGTGGCATTCAGAACAGAACACAAATTTCTAGATATGTTCGGAAAAGGGCAGAGCATAGCAGCACTATCTCTCCCTATTCCTCAAACCCACGTGTTCCTTAAGGCAACCAAAAATCCTATAGATTTTTTGGACTGCTATATAATAATGCTTACTCATAGTATACTTGCTGTGTACTAAAACCTCATCTTGTCAAACTTATTCTGATATTCTGAGACACAAGTCCATTCATGCCTTTCTATCCTGAGTGACTTATTCATGGCTTTCCATAAGTTCATGATAAGGAGATTCATACAACTTGCCAAAGGCTTGTCTTACTTTCTTTTGTCATTTTAAAGTTGTGAGCAGAAGATTCTGACTATCCACTTGTTACCTCTTATTATAAATTGATGTCTAGTCATGCCTTTATAATTCTATCCATGTGAAGTTGATTTTTTAAGCTCAAATGTAAGACTTTACTGTTATGTTTGCCCCTTTCATGCCATTAGATTCAGCCAGTCAGATCTAGCCTGTCAAGATCTCTCTATATCCTCACCGCTATTGAATCTGTCTTGGGAGTCAGAAAAAGCTGGTTTTATCAGTGCCTCTATCCACGATGGACAGAAGTGAAGACTTCATCAGGGAATTGTGGGAATAGAGGAATTTAGCTTGGTCATGTGAAAAGAATAAAGTATTACAGGTGAACAGCAGAGCTCTCTACTGGTAACCTTATGATAGCAAAACATAGTAAGACAAATCTCTGGCACACTGTTTGTACTTCTGTATGGTACATTTATGGGACCACATAAATAAGCGTGATCCAGGATGGAAGGGCATGGATGGAACATGATTAGCCTCACTGGAGGAAACTCTGGAATTAGTGAGATCACAGATCAATGTGTGTAATTGTTAAAAATCCTAAAATACACAAGGACAAGCACAGATCCCTGGCATCCTTGAGTAGAGACCTCCTGCCAAGTTGACGTTAAACCATTAACGATTATCCTTAGAGTTCAACCATTTAGCCAGTTTAAAATCCACCTCACTGTATTACTTTTTAGTCCACTCTTCATCTTTCTTCACAAGAATCATAGGAGATGCTTTATAAAATGATCTGCTATGTAAATCATGACTGTAGTAATACATCCCTCTAATCTCCAAATTAGATAACTTTCATAGATAGGAAATGTATAAAAGACTGCATATGACAAGACAGGGATTTTTTTAAAGTGTCTCTCTTGTTTTTAACCATAGTGACAACTGTATGAACTTAGCGAGCAGAAATATCAACATTTGTTCAGTCAAATACTGATCTCAATTTGAGCTGCACTGACCAATGAAAACTCTTTATTTGTAATAACTGCCCACAGACCTCAATGATAATCTAGTGTGCATAACCAGGAAAGATCTGCAAAAAAAAGGACTACCCTAATTAAACTCCTTGAAATCTTTATTAAGAATGAGCCGGCCATTTCACTGGGTTGCTACTAATGGAGGCAGCTAGGTGGCTCAGTGGATAGAACACTGGGCCTGGAGTCCGGAAGACCTGAATTCAACTTTGGCTTCAGATACTTACCAGCTGTGTGACCCTGGATAAGTCAAGTAACCCTGATTGCCTCAGTTTTATCACCGGCAACACAAATTGGAGAAGGAAATGGCAAACCACTCCAGTATCTTTGTTAAGGAAAACACCAAATGACTTCACAAAAAAGTTGGACAAAACTAAAAAAATGACCGAACAACAAAATCTATGCAAATATTATTCCACTTTTTTGTAAATGCCTTGAAGATAATGAATATTATCTAACACATACTAAGTGCTTAGTAAAAGCTTATGAGATGACAAAATGATAGCTACCAGTACTTTACCTAAAGGAGGTGCTTAGGAAATGTTAATTGAATGGTTGAATGAAACAAATGGGTTTTAAACACTCAAAAATGCTAAAAGTTCATTAGCAGTCCTTAATGCTCTGGAGAATCCCTATGATTCCCCCACAGTTTAATCCAAAAAAAGGCACAAATGACTGTAAGCTGATAGAACGATCTGAGGTTTTAACCATAAATATAGGTATAATCCACATGAGTGAGGTCCCTCACACAGTATCTTTCTTCAGAAAACCAGAATCCAAAAGAGATTTTATCACTTGTTTACAGGGCAAATTACCTCACAAACATCTGGGAATAAGCAAACTGAGCAAATTAAAGGAAATGAGGGGCCATATCCTGCTTTGCTATTATGCCCCTGAACAAATCACTTAAACTTTCTGAACTTCAGTTTTCCCCTCTTTAAAATGAGGTTGGATTAGAGGGTTTTTATGATTCCTTCCAGCTCTCAATACTATAATCCTCCAAAGTGAGGGTGGAAGGCTCTGCCACAGGTTGGGCACAAAGAGTCTGTTTGAACATTGGGGATAGAAATGTCTCTAGATTCTCATCTCTCAAGTGTCCTTGGTACTACTGTGATTCTGCTTTGCTCAGGAGGGGCACAGCACCTTCTTCAACGCTGGGTGGTCTTGTGCCAATATCTCCCAAGGTGCACAGTGGATACAAAGGATGAACAACAAGGACTGTAATCCTATGAGATGGCACAGTGTAAAAGAATGGGAAATGCACTGAACATCAGAAGACTTAATGTAAAAGTCTCATTTAACCACTCATTACCTTAGATAAACAATTTTACCTGTGCCATCCACAGCTGTCTTCTCTATAAAATGAAAGGTTGGCAAGAGATCATCCCTAAGACTTTCCCCAGACCTTAAAGACTATGTTTCCAGAGAAAGAAGAATCAGGTAACTCTTACAGCTCCATTGTAACAGATCCCAGTGTTCTTTAGGGAGGAACCAAATAGAACTGCATGCCTAGCACAAAGACAATGAGTACTAGGCAGTAGGGTTGGACTGGTAGGGGGAGTTCATTGAGATATCATCAGGCCTTCAAAGGGAAAAGGGCAGTATTCCATTTTATCACTCAATGAATCCAGAAGAGTTTCTATACTTTTGCTTTATACTCAGATACAGTAAAATCCTACCATGCAATGAGTGTTAAAATTGAGACTTTTATTCCACTTCATTATAATGTGTAAATTGTTGCCTTTTATTTGAGTGCCCGGAGGTAAATTGTAGACGTATGTACAAAGTGGAGCTGTTCAAATAAAATCACTGACATGTTAAGAGGATTCCCATTTTTGTTATCTATGCTGTTTTCCTTCATTTTCGAGGATGATAGTACCCTTTATTACACTCACTAAATGTGTGTATTATACTGGGGCAACATATATTCTTTCCGTGATCCATTAAAATAAGCATAATGCTCTCCATATTCACGTTAGTCTTATTCTACACTCTACAGTTTTAAATATTTTTGCACACTCTATAGGAAAAAAGGCTTTAGTGGCATAGTAAAACTCAGCCAATTATGGCATTTCTTGCCCTTGTTGTTAGCTTTAACCTGAAGTATTATCTTAGACAAAGTTGCAGCTAAAAAGAAAATAATAAATTCATTTTGACATCCCTACATAATCTGAATAGCCCTTTAAGTTTTCATTTTTATTAGTAGAGGTGTCCTATAAAAGCACAAGTTTAAGGAACTCCCTTTGGATCAACAGTCTAGCTGGAACAGCATAGGGATGCTGAGGTCTTATCTAGTGCTGAGACCTTTGTGCAGCAACGCAGTTATCTTTCGTCTTTTAGTGATTTATAACATCCAACAACAAGAAAGTCTATGCATCACATTGGCAGATGTGGTAGAAGTAGAGAATAAACATGAGTGTTAATGACATTATGAAGAGACTTCGGGTGGGGCGCAACAGGGAGGGAAGGAAAGTGGATCCTCAAACTTCAGCCTTGTAACACTTCATCTCATCTCCACAAATGGCATAATATTGTCCTGGATCCAAGGACCTTGCTGGCTGCTTGTAAATCTCCAAAATAAAGGCCTCCTCATTCCTGGAGGTGTGTGCCCTGAATGGCTGTCAGTGAGTGCATTTTGCTTAAACAAGAAAGTATGATTTCATAACCCTTGTCACACAGTTATTGTGGGCTGGATAAACAACAGGACGTGTGTTTCATAATGGTGGTTTAAACAGATTTTTGACCCACGAGTCTGGGAGCCGGTTCGAAACAGAGTAAGACATGCTTTCTGAAAGACAGTACTATACCAACAAGGTCACACTTTGCTATCATTTTTTAATAGGGAAAAAAATCCTTACTCAAGGGGCATTTAACATATTTTGACAAGGTGACCCACAATTATCCATTAGCATTATATTTGTCTAAGCCCCACTGCATTGATATGCAAGGACCATGTAATAGTTCATTGATGTCCCACTTGGGGGTGGGGAATAAGGCAAGTGGGACCTTTCCAGGGTCTTTCACAGCCAGAATGCATCTAGCTATTGCCGTATTGATTAAACATTTGGATAGTTAATCAACACAGCTAAGCCCTTTTAACCTGCCATGTGCAGTATACAAAGAAAAATAATAACAATAAGGAAGAAAAAAGATGTCTGCAAGAGAAATGGAGAGGATACAATTTTAAATTTTGAAATTTAACATAAAACTTAGATCGTTGCATATAACAAGGCCATAAAAAAGATGAGAGGGGGTGAATGTGGCCTCTGACACAAGCACTAAGAGTATCTGTTATATAATTTTGTTTGGTTGTTAGCTTCTGCTACTTTCAAAACTTACAAGTAGTAAAACGTTTAAATACAGTTTTTCAGAATTGTTACACTTTTTAATTATTCACTAACGTAAATGATGAGTACTCTCTTTTTAAAGCCCAAGTGACCGCACTTGACTGCCCCACTACCCATGAAACTAGATTTCCCTAAGAGAAGCTTAATTCACCACTGTAACCAAAACTTCCACGGCCACAGCAAAAATAACTCATATATATTTATATTTTTTTCTAACAAAAATCCTATGAACTTAATAGTACAATTATAGTACATTGTTCCTGTTGTATAGATGAATAAACTGAGGCTAATGTAGGGTATCTTATTTCAACCAAATATATACATTAAAAGGCAAGAATATGTCAAAGAGTACAGTGATTCTGCCCTTGAGCTTGCTTTTGTTCCTACATTTTCCCCTTCTCTATTCATTTGTATAGGAGACTGAAAGAAACCTGGGTGTGAGAAAGTAGGAGCCCCCTGAACTCAGGGCATCATTGGTAGTTTGTTAGAAGAGTAGACTCTAAAATGATACTGACTGGTTACACTTGCGTCATGGGAAATTGAACAAAACTCATGAGGAATATCTAACCCCAAGTCAGAGAAAAGCCTCCGACAGAAATCCCACCCTTGGTGAAAAGGAAGTTGAGGTTGGACAAAAAATTAACTAAATCTTGAAAACACCATTTAACCGGGTCAAGTTTGTGTACCTAAACTCTTCGTTTTGGGGTTAAAGAATCTTCTTTTGGAGAAGAGATACTCATTTAGCAAAGGCTCACAGAAATGGACAGGACCCTCCTTGCTCACTTCCCCATTCCCTAGTCCCATCACCAGTCACCTCTGGCTCTTCTATCATGTGAGGAAGACACTAATTCACCTACCTCTTGTTCAATGACACTGTATGGGGTCAAGGAAAGAGTAGTTTCTGCCTTTCTCAAAACTTTTTTTTTAATCTCCTTACTTCAACCTTTAAAAAGCCCTATCAGAACCCTCTTCTTCTCTTATGGGAAATATTTTGTACCTCAGTTGAGGAATCCAGATGAAGACAGAAAATGGAAGAGAGAAGTTCTATAAACTTATCCTCAGTAGAACCATGTTTGACAGTAAACAGAAACCAATAATTATAGGACCAGAAAAGCATCAACCACATGAAATTAGTAGTGTGAAATGCCCAGCAGATACTACAGGACACCCAAAAGGAAATACAGTAATAGAAATTGACAGAGACTATATGTCACACAAGACTAGCAAGGAAAAAGCTCAGTAGGAAAAGTACAAGAATATCACCCAAACTGCAAAGAATAATTCCCAAACTGGGAATCAAGATATACAGGGACTGGGATAGGGAGACCCCTCCTGCCCTACCAGAAAATAGGAGAGCGGAGCAGGGGAGGGGCTTTACAGTGGGATTGCTGTTATGGGGTTGGGGCAGGAGCAAGACGGGGAGAAAATGTGTAATTCAAAAAATGTAATGAAAATGAATAATGTAAACAAGAAAACAAATAAAAACTAAATTAAAAAAAAAGAATATCACCCAAAGACAGCAGCAGTCCTATAGAACCAGAGGCAAGAGAGAGAGACAGACAGACAGACAAACAGAGACAGAGACAGAGAGAGACAGAGAGAGAGAGAAAGAAAGAGAGGGAACAGATAGATAACATAGGTACATAGGTTTATAGATATTTCTTGAGATCTTTGTGTGCATTGTGTATATATGTATATACTTGCATGTACATGAGTATGTACATATATTATACATACACACATAGTTCTCTATATCTATAAATCTATGCATATAAGTATCCATTTACATATACATATGTTTATGTGTCTATAGAGAAACATATAGATATAGATGCATTCTTCCATGTACTCACCCTGGTCATGCATACCCTGCATACGTGCATACATGCACACATGCATAAACATATTACTACATAAATAGCCATACATAAGTTTTCTTCCATCTGTATGCCTTTCTCTCCCATGTTCCCTAAAGTTCTGCCTTCCATATGTATTTCTTATATGTACCCATTCTTTCTACAAATAACGTATCTGTTTGTGAGAACATGGGTCCTTGTTTTATAAGAAAATATTCAATAGATTTTTTTCTTGCTATGCTATTTGACTAAATACCTTTCCTTTGAATGAATAGTTTCCTTTGACTGAATGGGAAAAATTAAACACATGTGTAGGGATTTAAGAGCTATAGTTGTGAATGGATATGGATCTATTCACAATTCCATCTTGAATCTGAAGCAGCCTTGTCTTCAGGACCTACAAGTGAGTTGGGATGTCTGTAGGTGCTATACTTTTTTATATGTCTGATATATCCCACAGGACCATACTCCTCAAGTACAGGGACTATTTGTGGATTTTTCATTGTTTTCCTAACAAGATAATTAATATGGTATTTATTGGACCCCTTTAACATCAGAACAGACCTGAGATTGGGCTACTTTATATCTAGACTACAATGAAACCTCCCCAGAGAGATCTTCACATCCTATAGATTTATCAACTTTTTAATATTAAAATTAAAGAAATTCACCAAGATCAACAATGTGATACCAAAGTCATTCCATTGTCGTCTAGATCAAGCATTTATCTTTAGGGTTTAGAAGACTTTGGTCAACTTTGTGACCCAAATAAGTGGCTTTTAAGTCAACCATGAGTTCTGATCATATGTGTTTGATGTAATTACAGAAGTCATAGCCCTGTATAGGAGATGTCAAGTAAAGAAAGAAATGTTTGTATTAAATATAATGTTCACAAAACCCTTGCAAATACTCAACTCCTCACCCACCTGATTCTGCATATCTTGTCATATGTATATGAAATCCCTCTCTTCTTTCCATCTACATAGCTACCACTCTAGTTCAGATTCTCCTCACCTCTTGCCTGGTTTTTAAAATAATCCCCTTATCGATCTCCCTGCATTATATGTCTCTACTCCAGTCTATCCTCTATATTGCTACCAAAGCAATTTTTCTAAAATTCAGGACTGATGAAGTTATTCCACTACTCAATAAACTTCAATAGCTCCCTATTACCTCAGTACAAAAATAAATTTCTCTGCTAACCTTTAAAGTGTCTCAAATTCTGGTTCTATTCTACCATTCCTTCTTTATTACATACTGCCTCCCTCACCCCTGGCTTTCCCATTACACACGTATACTTACCCTGCAGTCCAACTTAACTATCCATCTTACTATTGTTCACCCATGACATTTGTGGTGCTTCATCTTCTCCCCTCATTTCTTTACAGTAACCAACCCCTACGCCTGGAATGCCCTCACTTCCCCTCTTTATTGCTTTGAATTTCTAGTTTTCTTCAAGGTTTTGTTGAAGTGCCACAATGAAATGGCATATGAAGCCTTTCCTCATCGTTCCATACACTGTTGGTACATATACCAAACACATATCTTGTGTTTATTTCATATGCGCCTACATAAGTACATGTCTGCTACAGAGAGCTAGATTGTAAGCTCCTAGAGTTCAGTGGCTATTCAAATTTTGTCTTTGTATGCCCAGCACCTGAAATGTAGTAGGGACTTGGGAAATACTTGTTGATTGATATGAGAGAGAAAAATAAAGAAGCAACAGAAAGGAAGACAGAGCTTTTATTATTTGTAATATTTCTGAAATTTGTAAAACAAAGTTTTATTATATAAGGGGCCCATTCACGTGTGTGATATTGGATGCCTGCAAAGTCATGCAGATGCAAACCCATATGTATACCATTTGTATATGAGGCTAACTACAAACAGATCCAGTCCCAAACTCCCTGTGGTCCAGATCTTGAAGGGGAAAGTCATGGAAATAATATCTCATAAACCAGGCTCCTCCTCCCCAGCAACTAATAATGATGCCCAAAGACACTAAGGTCAAAATCTTGGAGAAAGATGTAAAAGATATCACCATAGAAGCAGAACCTCATAAATGGCCCAACAAACGTCCATTATTAACCCACTAGTCCTTCTGCTTTGCTTCAGTGTTGGATGTCACAGGTCCAGAGAATATATGTTCCTGGTTAGAGCTAGATAATCATGAACTGGGAACTAGAAGCACCCATCCTACATAGGATCAAACTAGTTTGGGCCATGTAGCCTTGCTGTATTGCTGAATAATAGTGAAATCTAAGAAACATAAGCAGGCACATTGCCTTAATTTCAGTGCAGAGGGGAGATGGATGCTTCATTGTTATATACGCTTCTGAGATGGGAAGGACTGATCACTGCTCACTTGAGCAAAGGCTGAGCCCAGCTGCTCCATCCTGCAGTTCACTTGCTTATTGCCGACCCAATCCTCCCTGTTCCTGAATCAGTTGTCAAAATCCACCTTCAGAAAGTCTTCTCTGCTTATCAGAAATGTTCTAACTACCCCTCATTATCACAACATATTCATGTTTAGGTCACATTTTTTTTTTCAACAAAGTCCTCCAAATTGTCAGATGTTTCAAAACCAGATATGGATATTTTATCAGAGGAAATGACATAAAAAAGAAGAGCCATTGCTGTCTGCTTTGTGGTTGTGTCCTAAGGACCATGGGACCTTTCCATCCTACTTGCAGTTGAAACGTTTTACATGTGCTATCTGCCCCCATTAGAATGTGAACTTCTTGAGAATAAAGGCTGTCATTCTACAGATAAGGAAATTATGCGCAGAGAAGCTAAATAATTTGCCCAGTGTCACACAGGAAGAAGAATCCAAGGCTGGATTTAAACTCATATCCTCTGCCTGTCCAGACAGTGATTTCCATTATGCTGTGCTGGACTTGTTTTACTCATTGGTGAACTTATGTATATAATAGTCTTACTAAAGTATATAAAAAGGAAATTATTTGTAGTTCAGCTTTTAAAAGATCTCATTACCATAGTGCCCTGACCAGGCATACCCTGGAAGAAAACTCTAATGTAGTGGATAGTTTCAAATTCAGAAGGACTTGTTCCTCAGATTGCTAAAAATAGAAGGTCCCATTGTGTGAGAATTATCTCCCTAAAGGTTTTAGCTAGATGAGAAACTTGCTCAAAAGTAGGTCACTTTAACTGGAAAAAAAATTATGACTCTCTTCTTTAAAAAAATGACTAGGGGTAAGGGGTAGCAATTGTATATGGATGAGTGTATGTATGTGTATTTATGGAAGGAGAAACTGATATTGATTTTATAAACATGAGATAGCAAAGCAAACACCACTCTTATGACATATTGTCAGTCTTGGAATCACGTCTCCAAAGACAGAGTAGACAGGAGCAAAGATCTCTCTCCTGTGGACAAAGCAGAATGGATGGCCATCTACACAACATGGTTGGTGAGGCATTTAGGAAAAGGCAGCATGGCAGATACCTAATAAATGTCTACTGTCTTATTGTCTTAGAGTCAGGAGACCTTAGTTCTATCTAAATCCTGTTTCTGAAGCTTGATTAATTGTGTGGCACTGTTTAATTTCTATAAGTCTCAGTTTGCTGAGTTACAAAATAAAAATCCTAATATATGCATTACTGATTTTGCAGAGTTGTGAAGAAAACACTTTGCAAACACTGAAAAAATAAAAAGTAGGAATCGTTTCTATTAAGGCCTTATACACAAAAATGTCTCCCCCACTGGCCTACCACAGTGCTCCAAATTCTAACAGTCTAAATTTCTTTGGGTTATCATTTCAAGAATTCACCTGAAAAATCCAAGCCCCCTTGAGAAGAACAGCACATTAATTCATACCAGCTTAGGGAGATTTGGGGTCTTTCTCCTGTTAAAGGAAAACTGGATCCATATAAGATCAGTGTGTGCCTTGGTTCAAGATTCAAAAAAGGTGGGATCATAAGAAAGGGTATAGAGACAGTAATTTTCTCAACCCTGACTACCCATACCACTAGAACAAATCTAGCTGACAATAGGAGAGGGTATGCTTGCCAAACCTACCTTGATGTTCTCATCTAAGGTCAACTCTTTGAAGAATTAAAAATCTACACACAGCAGCTCCCAAAGACAGAAATGACACGGTTACCCATGCCACTGGCAATTAGAGTCATGAGACCAAGCTAGCTCAAGTTAATGAGAGAAAAGCAGATCTTGCTTAGGGAGATTCAAAATATAATATGCACCATTTAAGGATGTTATAGGTAAGAAAGGTTTCAGTATTAGATATTTCAGCTCTGAAGAAACTGAATTCTCATTGATTGCTCTTACTTTATGTAATTCCATAATTGCTAGAGTGTCATTAACAAGCAAGCAGAAATGTTGACCGTGAAATATTAGAGTACCTCAGTTTCCTCATCTGTAAAATGGGGGCACTAAACTAGATATGTCCTCTGAGGTTCCAATTTTAGATCTGTGTTCTTATGTTCCTATGTATACTTTGTTTTGTTTTCCTGAATCTACCCAAGTCCAGAGATAGGACATGGGTTATTTGTCTGAGGACATTTTAAATGACTACACAGGAAGGGAGGATTTGCTTGGAAGGAGTGAAAGTGAGATGAAATAAATCTAGGTTGCATGGTAAGATCATAAGAAATTAAAACATTCATGTACTCTTATTTTCTCCTTTCTAATTGTTTATCAGCATGATGATTAAAAAGGTTCAAGAGACATATTTTTTGGATAATTTAATCTTTTTTTAATAAGGTCAGCAGGTTATTAACAAAAGGATGGTCATTTGGCCATTTCTCTTAGATCAAAGACAATCATGGTGGGTGGGCTCACAGTTTACATACCCTTCTAAGCAATGAAGGGCTGCTAGTTACTACACTCCATCCTTGGACAGAGAAATTATCTCTAAGACCATCCCCAGCCTTGGACAATCTAGACAAAAGGCTATGTCTCCACCCAAGCTTGAGTAGAACACAATGGGATTCCCCACTTTTGATTAAATTTCTTATAAATTTGGGTGGGATCTGACCAAGATCAAGGAGAGTAAATGAGATCTCATTATCAGTGATACCCTTCAAACTCTGAACTTTTAAAGGACTTAGAAGAAGGAGAGAGCACTAAACCCCCCCCCTCAAAAAAATTATTGGTTATTATTAATAATTTCTCACATGGAGTTCTTACACTTCACATTGCATTCTATGGGAAATTCTAGGGAATACAGATCTATTAGGAGTAAATAAACTTAACAGAAGGAATTCAGGATCCTACAGATCAAGAGGGATCCCTTATATATCCCACTACACAAAAGATAGCTAGCTTCATCTCTTCAAAAAGCAAAAGCAATCTAGTTCAGGCTGTCATGAAGGCTAGATTTTAAAGGTGGAAATATCATAGTCAAAATTACTCTAAAAAGGGAACGTTTTCTCTGTCTCTGTCTCTCTCTCTCTCCACACATCCCTCCCTTCCCTGCTCTTTCTGCTTCCCAAATAAGCAAATATTAATTTAATTTCTACTATTTTCAAAGCACTGTGAGAGGTACAATTAATAAGGCATAGACATAAATCCTGCCCTCAAAGCGTTCATAGAAAATTTTTTGAGCCAAAGCACGAACTCACCTAACTTTAAGTAAGTGTAAAAGTTAAGAAATTTTTCTAGCAATAAAGGAAAAGTCACAAAGCTCTACATCAAAAATCACCAAATTACTTAGACAATGACGGCTAAGAAGTCAAAGAGTACCTTGCTTGTTCTTACTAAATACCTTGATAGAAAGATTCACAAGTTTAAAGAATGGGTAGAGTTTGGGTACACAAGCAGAAGCACCATTCCAAGAAGAAAATGTTCAATGCTTCTGTATAACAACAAATAAAACTAAAAAGAATAATTTGTGAAAACAGTTTTGTCAAATTCACAACCAATGGATTGCCTGAAGGTGAGTAAAATGTTTGGGATCTTGGAGTTGGTGGAGTTTCACTCTGTCATGCTGATGTGCTAAGAAGCAGATGAGAGATGAGAAAGGAAGGAGAAGGAGCTTCTATTGCCTCTGTGTACTCAATGCGACTGAATACTCAAAGTTCAAGAGTCAGAGAGTCAGATCTTAGCTTGGAATACAGCTTCATGAACGTCAGACCCCAGAATTCATTTCCTGACCATAAAGATAACTTCCAGCTTCTGCCTAGAGCTGGTGCCAGTAAGACAGGATCTCTTTTAAAGGCAGTTTGTATTAGAAAACAAATATATCTGGAATGGTTGGTATCTCTTGAGATGGGGGAGAGGCAAGTCAGGGGAAGGTATGGTGTCAAAGTCTGGACAATTGGAAGCAGAGACAAGAAGAGAATAAAAGTTAGCTGGCTCATGCCTCTCCCTCAAATAGAGGCCTTGGGAGAAATTCAGCAACAAGAGAATGTGGCTGACATGGTGGTGGGATACTCCAGGGTGAGAAGGATACAGTTGGAATATGGATAGTAACTCCCAAAAAGTCAGATGCAGAGCCATGAGGGAAGGCAAAGAAAGATGATTATCAATGTGGCATGGGTAGCAGTGTGTTGTCTTCCGCCATTAGATTGCAAACTCTTTGAGGGCAGACACTCTTTCTTTTTTCTTGTTTGTTATCTCCAGCACTTAGCACAGTGTCTGATGCATAGTAAACACTTAATAAATGTTTATTGAATTGAATTTCAACGAAGATAGCATGTAAAACCCTTTTGAAACCTTAAAGCCCCATAAAAATGCTAGCTGTTGGTAGTAGGAACAATAATAATAATTCTGATTTTTATTTCCAAGTGTTAGGCTAGCTTATTTTTCTATAATCATAAAAATTCATAATTTCTATTCAGATTGATTCCCTGATCTTTTTTCTCTTATCTATTCCTAATCCTTCTCAGACTTGTTTAATTTCTACACTACCCTTTGAACTTAATGCTATTTATTACTGACCACTTCAATTTCTCAAGGTCATTTTAAATTATAATTTGATAATACAAGGTGTGAATGACCTCTTCCAACTTGGATCCATCCACGAAACTTTATGAGTACATCCCATATTTCATCATCTAAGCCACTGACAAAATGTTAAATATAAACCAATCCCAGACAGACTCTTGAGGAACTTCATTTGACACGTCCTTTTAGGTGGCTGCCAAAGCATTAATAATAACTCATCACCATCCAAGCCTGCTATGAATCAGTTCTGAACCCACCTGATATTCTAAGCCATATTTCCTAAGATTTCTTGTGAATATGAACCTGAATCAATGCTCATCAGATCCCAAATCCAGATATCTATTTCACCCTCTTTCACAGAGATAAAGAGCAATCTGATTTGAACAGATTAAAACTGGCAAGTAAATATATACACAAACAGTAAATCAGCATAACTTAGCATTGAGTAACAATTTGATTTTAGCTAGAAGCCATAAAAATAAACTCACTATTACTATTGCTGGCTGAAAAGGTTCATCACAGGCTCCTCTACTTACCCATTTTGACTTAATGGCCACTAGAGTCATTGTCTTATTTTTCCCTTTGTTGCAGCTGCTATCAGACTGGAAAGGACTTTTGTCCAGGCTCCAAGAAGTCCAGACAAGGTCTCCAGAGGCTTTCTATTTTTCCTGCAGTTCCTTTTACTGACATTAATGATGAAGCTGCTTTGTCTGTGGCTCTGCCATGGTTCGTAATGCCTTAGTGACACGGCAGCTCCACATGCATTAGAACAGCAGCTGATGCCAGCACGTGCATGTCTAACACATACTTGAGATAGGTGACACTTCTTAATTTTCAACCCATTCTTCACAATGGGGATTTGGCGCATTACACAGTTTGGGAGTTGGTTTCTTTTTTCCTATAGATTACGGTTTTTCCGAAATGCATGGTTTAAAAATGTTATTTGCAATGTTTATAATGCCAGTGAGGGCAGTACATGTCTGAAAGAAAACGCATCCCAGAGTTCTTGTTTAGAAATGGTAATTAATTTTACAGTCAACAGTGGTATGACATACTGTCTCTTATTAGACGTCCACTGTGGCTTCCTGCCAGTCCTTTGTAAGAATGTTAATTGACGTCCAGAATTAAGCAACCTCTTTTCTGTGTTTTAAAACAAAAAGATTTTTCTAGTTAAAAAGACTCACCAACACCCTTTTAAAATGCTATATATTTTATTTTTATAATACCACTAGACAATGGATTTGTGCTTTTAAAAAATTCTTCCATTACAACATGAATTTTAACATCCATTTCCTTCCTTCCTAAATCTCTCCTCTGACACTTACTACCTGTGTGAACTTGGTCAAGTCAATTAATCATTGTAGGTCTCTGTCTTCTTATTCGCAAAATGAGGGGTTTGGCCTAACAGGCCTTAGTGGTCCCTGCCAATCTTAAATCAATGATAATTTAAAAAAAAAACTATAGTTCTACAGGCTCAACAGCCCATTCTTATTTCCTCCAAGTCAGACATTTTAGACACCTCTTGGTCTTTGTTGAGAATGGTATCTTCATTTCCAGAAGGCCTTGCTAGGAACCTAAAAAGAGGTATTTAAAGGAACAGGCACAATACATAAGAAATGCACAATATATATGAAAATATATGCACACATGAAGAATGACCTGGAGACAGAAAGCTTCTCTTTGGTTTTCATTTTCTTTGTGTTATATAAGTCGCTCTCTTTCGAATATACTTTTCTTGATGATTAATATTAGTATCAGCAGCAATCGATAATATTATTATATAATAATAATGATTGCAAGGATGACAACAATAGCTTTTGCACATGTTATCAATCTGATCATCACTACAGCCCTGGCCTCCAAAAGAAGCTCGATATTCCTTTCAATCAGGCTCTCTGGACCACTCATTCCTTTGTTCTTCATTAGCTCACAATCTCAGCCAAACATGAAAGACCCACTACGGCAGAGCAAGTTTGTAGGGTTGACTAGCCCATATTGTACATAATCAGTTAAGTAATTGGATCTTTCTCTTCCTTTCCTCCCAAAGTAGGAGAATTTCCCCATCACCTAAAGAATTATAGTAACTTCACATAGCAGATAGGTGCCCTCAAAAAAAAAGTCACAGTCAATACTCTTTTCTTTGATGTTCTTCTTAATTATGATGGTATTAGAAAGGAAAAATTGTAAGCATAATAATAATTCACGCTTGGTTCCTCTTTGCTTTCACTCTAATTTTCTAAGCATCTCTTTCTTGGTGTCAGAGAACCTGGGCTTAAGTCAGACTCTACAGCCTAATATCTGTGGCACTTTGGGCAAGTTGCTCAAACTTACTAAATCTCTCCTCATCTCCAAGCTGAGAATATGAAATGGAAATGTGAGAGGAAGAACGATGTGTGACATCTCTCTGCAGGACCGCTGAAGGTCAAGAGTTACAACTGTATTAGAAACAGCCCATTATGGGAAAAGATATTAGTGAGGTCATATAGCAAAAAGGACAAACAAAAAATAAGCTACACAATGAGCAGATTGGTTCTCATGGGACCATCAGTGACTGATCAGGAAGCTAAGAAACACACCAAGGTTGTGGCTATTTGGAGAAAGGATGGAAATATTGAACATGGAAACATCAGTTACAGATCTGCATTGGCTCTGTAGTAAGCAATGACAGGCTTGAGTTCAGTGCATATAGAAAACAGGGGTTATAATAAAACATTTTTCTCAAAAGATCATTGTAAGGATAAGACCAGATAATATATTTGAAGCTCTACATAGGTGCAGAAGCAACACGGCAGAGAGAATCGAATGCTGCCCTTGAAGTCAGAAAGACCTGGGTTTTACTGATGCCTCTAACACATACTAGCTGTGTCATTAGAACCAGGATGCCATTTTGGTATTTCCATAATGGAAGTTCCCCATATTGATGAGATTACAAGTCTATACCATTCCAAAATGAAAATATACATATACATGTAAGTTATTGTTTAGCACCCTGCACATAGTAGTTATTTAATAAATATTCATTTATTGAACTGAATTTTACTGTGCTTGAGAACTCATGACTTTCTGAAAACAGAATTATTTTTTATCTATAAATAGTCATGCATCAGAACTACATCTTGAGGCTCATATGGACCCAGTTCAATCTTGGGAATTTCCCTCAAAATCTCTCTTTATCTTGTGCCCCCATCTAGGGTTTCCCCTGGGAACATCAGAATTTGGCAAGATCTCCACAAAAAAGGAAAAAGGTCCTCAGCTCCTGTGCAAACACTCATACTAACAAAACATCAAATATGGACAGATTTTGTTTCATCCAATAGAAAATGCAAAGCACTTTTACATGAGCCTATAAAAAGTCAATCCAAATCTCTTTCCATCTTTGATTGGCCTCTGTCTCTAGGGACCTTCACTGTGTTCCAGATTTAGGATTGTTCCAGTCTTACTCTGAGTACTCTCTGGAATGACAGGAGGGGGCCATTTCCAGTTGTCCTGGAAATCTATATCATGCCACTGGACCCAGATGGCTCTGGAGGAGAAAGTGAGGCTGGTGACTTTGAACAGCCCTGCCTCACTTAAATCTAATTCTCTTACAAGTCATGGCACCTCCCAGATGTCATGATTCTCTTCAAGAACAAAAGGACAAACAATAGCAGGGACAGGAAAGCATTCAGGAATATTGGAATCAAACAGTTCATGCTGTGTGTGATAAGTCCCACTTTCCTTGCAGACTTATACCATCCCTCCCAGCCAAACTCCACCTTGAGGTTACACTCATTCCTGAGTGACAAATAATTCTATTTCACTGAAGAGAAAGATAGGGAGACAGTGTGGCTATCAGAGGACTCGTATTTGAATCATGGCACTGACACTTGGAAACTCAGCAAATCAACAGCCTCTTGAACCTCATTTTCCTTTATCAGACAAAAGCGGCATGCTATAGCATAAAAAGCATGAGCCTTGGAGTCAGAAAACCTGGATTTCAGTCCTTCCTCTATCCCTTCCTACCTGTGCAACCTTGGGCAAGTATCTTATACTCTCTGAGTCTCTTTTTTCATTTATAAAATGAGTGGGTTTGACCAGACAGCATGTAAAATCTAGGTATAAATTTATCATCTATCTGTCAGCCTGTGGTCTATAAAATGAGAAGTCTGGACTAGATGGTCTCAAAGATACCTAAATGGTGTCAAAGATCCCTTTCAGTTTTACCTCAATGACCCTATGATGACTGGCTATGCTTCTTGGCCTTGTTGATCCTTGGTTCTATCCCCCTATAGCTCCTCATTTGAAGCAAGTCTTTTCCTGGGTCCAAGGACTCTTCCCCCCTTATCTTGTGTACCAACAGTTTCCATGTTGGCCATTGCTTCTATACTGTGCCATCTCTGGTTTCCTGGAGGGCTTAATCTCTCAGAGGTTTCCTTCCAAGGAACTGAGTCTGTATCTCTATGTAGGCCTTATCTGCTTGGTCCAACATTTTTCTCTTCAGTATTCTATCCTTTGAAAAGGCAAGACCAAGGGTAATGATCAAGTGAATGAATTATTCAGGCACTTCATTATCAATGTGGTTTCAACAGGGCAACTAGAATTCATGACAAAGGGAGTCCATACCTTGTCAAAGAGTTGGTCTAGCCCAGGGATTTTCACAGCATGTCCCTACTGCTATTACCCTACTACTGTGGTAGGAACATTTGTTTCATTTAGGTTGGGATATGTGCATTTAAGGAGCCAAGAAGTCTATCAGAAAGATTTGGTTGGGACAGAAGACTACAGAAATAAAAGGCTCAGCCAATGGAATGCTATTATCTAGAGGTCTGGTAGAATTCCTATTGCCCGCAATGGGACGCCATTTTGATCATTGCTTCCCCAGCAATTGTGGAGTAGAGCGGTATCATTTTTTTTTTGTAACTATCCTTTTTTTTTCTTTTATCATCAGTAAAGTTATTAATTACATTTTATAATCCATGAGAATTTCGTTATGTTCAAATTCTAAGCCTGAATCCTGGCAGTCACCTGAGTTGTTTGACCTGAGAGTGTTGTATTGGTCAGCAACATTGGATTGCAACAATTGTATGGCTCAAATTAGGGAAAGGGAGGATGCAAGCATTTATTAAGTGCCTGCTACTGTATATGCCAGGAAGGTAGGTGAAATTATTATCACCATTTTATAGGCAAGGAAAATGAGACAGAAAGAGGTTAAGTGCATGCAAAGAAAGGGGGAAGGAAGAGAAGGGAGCAAGCATTAACAAAGTTATAACTATATACCAGGCATGATACTAAGTGCTTTAAATATTATCTCATTGGCTTCTCCTAGCATATTATTTCATTGAGAGGGAGAGACAGAGACAGAGACAGAGAGAGAGAGAGAGAGAGAGAGAGAGAGAGAGAGAGAGAGAGAGAGAGAGAGAGAGAGAGAGAGAAAGAGAGAGAGAGAAAGAATTGCTATTATTAAACCCATTTTATAGTTGAGGAAACTGAGGCAGATGTTAAATGTATTAAAGGTTAAATTTTCTCAGGATCACACAGAAAGCAAGTTACTGAGGTCGAGTTTGAACTCAGTTCTTCCTGACTTTGGATCCAGTGACTGAACTAGCATGAAAAGACATCTTCAGGTGATTAGGTGTCATATATAAGAATCTGGTGGAAGCGATATGGGGAGCTCAGTCAATTCAATAAGACCCTACTGATTCTTTAGAATTAATTCAATGAAAGTTTAAGGAACTGCATAGGGAGAATAAAAAGATTCTAAAACCAATATCTCTTGGCTCTTTCTAACATTTTTAAAAATCAGGATCATCAGCTTAAGGAAAATGAAAATAAATCAGTTTTGCATACTCAGCAATTAGAGACAGTTACGGATGACCTCTTAGATTTTAAGGATCATCTCTTGAGGGCAGAGCTCCATCTTCCAGACTTGTTAGCAGCACAGGTAAAGTGAGCAATGCTGACAGTGGTGCCAATAGCCTCTAGGCACGAAGCATGATCTCTTGCCTTCTTACCCAGGGATTCCATAAGAGATGTGGAATCTTGTTAAAATGAGGGATACAAGAATGGAAGCAGGAATGAGGATGAAGACTGGGAATCAATGGCCTTGTGAGTCTCAGATCTACCTGCTGGATAGTGACTTCCCTCTATAATGGGATCAGGGAGTAGATTGACTTTCCCACCCAAAAGTTTGGAGGCGGTGGCGGTTGTTCCATGGTATCTGACTCTTTGTGACCCCAAATGGGGTTTTCTTGGCATAGATATTTGAGCAATTGGAGAGCATCCTTCTCCAGTTTACTTTATGATGAGGAACTGAGGTAAACACGGTTAAGTGACTTGCCCAGGGTCATACAGCTAGTAAGTGTCTGAGGCTGGATTTGAATTCGGGGAAGAGGAGTCTTCTAGACTCCAGGTCTGGCACTCTAGCCACAGCATGACCTAGCTGCACTAGAAGCTTGATGGTAGAAAAAGATTAAATAACCTATGAATCATTAGGATATTGGTGAGTGTGGGTGTTACCCAATCAATGAGGCATCAGGGGAGGAGGAGATATAAAGCTTCTCCTCCCTGCATCAGCTTGGCAAACCCATAGAACATTTATGTTTGTGAAACCAGTCAAATCAATGAGAGTCATAGTTGGGGAGTGTTCTTTGTCCCTTTCTGAGATTGTTAAGATGGAATATTCTGTATACCTGATTTCATATAGATAAATTCCATCTGCAATTCATTCCTCAATGTGAGTGAGCAAGAGATAAGGGGAAGTTTCTAAAAGAGTCACCTCCCTGGTAACCCCCCACTCCCACTTCCTATGAACAGGTTTTGATAAGTACAATTATATTCTGTCTTTTGGGTAGAGATGTCCTGATTGGTGTGAGGCTTTAACTATGAGCTTCCAAGGCCGCACTACTATGCAGGCCCAGGCAGATCAGTTCATGAAATTTGAGCCAGAGATTGGGACAGCCCTGGTGGCTTTCCAGGCAAATATTTCCACCTACATCAATATCAGTTATGGAGATCCTAGTAGAAGTACTAAGTACACTGACATTTTAGGTGGGCAGACTTAGCAAGATGATACCACGCCATGTCAGACTCCAGTGGCTTACTTTTTACCTCTAGGATCAAATATAAAAACTTCTATCTGGCTTTAAAGACCTTTAAAACCTGAGCTCAAAAACCTTTCTGGTCCTCTTAGGCTCTAATCCTGTCCAGGCCCTCTACCATTCAGAAACACTTGCCTTCTTTGCTGGCTTCATAAGTGACCTTCTGTCTTCCCCATCCAGGCCTTTGCACTAGCTTTCTGGCATGTCCTTCAGGAAACCCCTCCTTTTCCCTGCCTTCTGGTTTCATTGACTTCTTGGTTTTCTTGTAGACACAGCTCAGATCCCAGGCTCTCCTCCTCAGCTTCTAGGATGATATATTTATAGATGTGTAGATACTGATATCAATATAGACACAGTCTCAGATGTGGGTACAGATAAAGAGATAGAAATAATATAGTATAAACTATGAAATGGTGAGATATATTATATATGCATGTATGTATAAACATATTATATATGCAGCATATTGTTATATATGCATGTGTTTTGCATTCATTGTTTTATTGTTTATTATATATTTATACAAACATGAGCATATATAAAATGTACATATAGGATGCTTTTATACATAAACAATATATACTATAAATGGTGAAATAGATCCATGTCGCTATTTCTCATACATATAGATATATACATGTGTGTGCGTGTGTGCATACATCTCTCTGTGTGTATATATATATATATATATAGCAGCTAGATTGTGCAGCAGATAGAGCTCCAGTTCTAGAGTAAGGAAGACCCAAGTTCAAATCCAGCCTCAGACATTTACTAGTCATGTGACCCTGGGAAAGTCACTACACCCTGTTTGCCTCAGTTTCCTCATCTATAAAATCAGCTGGAGAAGGAAACAGCAAATCTTCTAGTATCTCTGCTAATAAAACCCCAAATAGGATTTCAGAGTCAGACACAGCTAAAATGACTGAACAGTTATACATACACATATGTATATGTATATGTATATGTATGTGTATGTGTATGTGTATGTGTATGTGTATGTGTGTGTATATATGTATACGTATATATCCATGTGTATGTATATTTATATATGCACACATAGGCACATATATGTTATCTGTAAATCTCTACATAGTTCTAGATCTTAATAATTTTCTCTAGTTATACATGCCTTATATATCATTTAATAGTATTTATGACCAGCAGCTATAGAGCAACATCGTAAAAGATGCATACAGATGTAGATGGGACATGCTATAAAATGGTGAGAGACAGGTCTACGTGCAGATCTGTATATGTAATGTATCTATATATCTCATGTATAGATCTTTCTCACCATTTTACAGTAGATGTTATCTTTCCATCTTGTATTACAATCTTTATATTTTGTCTCTACCATTAGAATGTCGGTTCTTTGAGGGTGGGATGGGGTTTCTGCTTTTCTTTGTCTTCTCAGTGCTTACCACAGCTCCTGCCACAAAGTAAATGTTCATAAATGATTTTTGATTGACTGACTTAAATGCTTATTAACTAATGAGGGAGGGAAAGGGTCCTTGCAAACTCTTCCAACGGTCCAGGCTGTGAGCAGCACAACTGATTTGCGGGAGAGCTTTGCAAAAGGAAGCAGGCAAGCTCTTTAGTCTATGCCTGTTCTGGGTGATATTTATGGGTATGGCTGAATGGTTTGAGGCTGTGGAGATGGACAAAGAAAGGTTTTCCTTTGAAGTTAGAATTAACAGAGGAATTTTGTTTGTGGGGCATGTTAGTGACCGTAAAAGTAATCATATGTACTCTGTCCAACTGAATCATCACATGGTTAGGAGCTAGGACCAGCATCAGGTGAGACGTGGGAGCCGTGATGCTATATTGCAGTGGGCATGAAATCATATGATGTCTTTCACTAAGAAAGTCAGTATGGCATGATCCTCACCCTGCTCCTTAGAGGGAATTTGTTTATATTGACTATTTCTCCCCTTTCAGGGAGAAAAGTTTTCCCTTAATGCAAGCAATAGTTATTGTAAGATATGGCATTATGGTGCTAATTAAATCAACCACCACAGTAACCAACATCAAAGTTCTTATGTAACATACTCTTCTCCATTATGGACCCCTCTGCCCCATTGCCTTCAGTTAGAGCACTCATTTCACGCATGTCAGGTCCAAGACAGGATATACAATGATCATATTCTCTGGCTTTTCTGTCTCCTGTGTCATCTTCAGGCAGTTAGCACTGTTGAACATGGGAATAGACTTTTGGAACAGTCATATTCTAGTCATAGTCCTAGTTATCAGGGTTGAGGGTGCCAACCCTCGGAAGCTTCATCTGGGATGAATCAGTATTCTCTTAGGGGACTAGGAAGGGTGAGACTTTTTAGCAAAACAGATTCTTGGATTTGGCTTCTAGAAAGATTTTTCTGATGTGAATGGACTGCTTTTAGCTCTTTCTAATTCTGTATCCTGTGCAGAGTGGTGCAGGCTTTGAGGTTTTTGCCCTCTCAGAAGGTTTAATAGATCCTGAGGAAATGGCACAAGTTCCCCTTACTTGTCATGTTTCCTTTCCCCTGGGATAGTTTGAATAATCTTTTTTTAGACAGAGCTAAGGGAAAACAGGTGTAATTGTCAGGAGTTGCTTGGTGTTTTTGTGATAATGGGAAGATTGAATGGTTTTTCATAATCCTGGTGAATAAATATTCACCTGGAAGATCCTTGAGCTGGAGTGGTGGCAATTCAAAGTCTGTTGGGGAAGTTGAGGAGGAAGGAATGTCCCTAAATTGCTTCTAAAGAAACAAAAATTTTGGTATTTTCCCTTGATGGAGCTCCCAGGGAGGAAGGGAATGTTGACTGGATGCTGATATGAGGTAAGTCTTGATATCACCTCAGATATCATTGGACACATGTGAGTCTTATGAACTCTTAGTTACAGATGACCCTGACCCATGATGGGGACACGTGTCTGTCTGTCAGAGGTATCCTCATTGTTCTATATTACTATGGCCCTAATGTTTCTGGTGCTACTTCCCTTCATCACCAATGCCTGATGTCCAGGCACGCTACAAATTGCCTCTCTAATTCCCCACTGCATGGAGTGTACTCTTAAAGAAGACTATTTTTGTGTGGAAATACTATTTACTGTTTTTACTGTTTTAATTATTTTTATTCTTATTCCTCCAGAACTGCTTATCCTAAACCTCTTCCTGAGGTCAAAGTCATTTAGCAAAAGCTTTAAGGCCATTTAAGTGATGGAAAGTCCCCTAGAGGGCTGAAGGACATTGCCACCAAATAGTGTAAGATGGTAGACTGAGATAAAGGAAGTAAGGAGAATGTCCTCGGAATTTGATTGGTCCCAGAGCACTATGGGCATACCAAGCACAGCTTATGGAGAGTTGGTATTTCTGAGCTCTAACCCTTTTAGACCCAGTGTTGATGTCCTGGTCAGCACAGAGATAGAGAGGACCAGTATCTATTTTTAGTCATCAAATTCTTTTTATCTTATTAGGAGCAAAGTTAGTTTTATTACATTTTATGGTTTGAGAATTTCAATGAACTCTAATCCCAAGCCTAAATCTCTACAGTGACCTGAGTCAGGCTTTGCCCAGAACAAACCCAAACCTGAATGTTTAGTCCTATTTCAAGAAAAAGAAGGCTACCTGTAACCACGTTTGACAGTCTTTCATCAGAACATGAGATCACACTTTGGTTTTGAAAATATAGCGATCTCAAATTTGGTGACTAACATTTCAACAGATCTGGGATTTGTAGGTATTTGTAGGTATACCATTTGTAGGTATTTCCTACAATGGTATAGATGGGAATCTATCCACACACCTACGAATCCTATTCATATTGTTCTTCCAATGTGAAATAGACAGTCAGTCCAATGGTGGGAAGCTTTGTTGAATTCTTCTGACAAGAAGCAATTTATTCAGGGAACCACAGAGGGAAAGTGGGTGGGAGACCTATCATATATTGTTATGCCACTACAGGAAACAGGAAACTTCAAATCAAGCTCATTACCAGGGAATGGAAGCTGGGGAGCACAGGTTCATTAGAAAGTCTAACTATATGAACAACAACCATAAACAGAACGTTTTGCCTTAGAGACTAATATATTTCAAAATTATTATCCACTTAAAATATTTTACCTAAAAGAATTCACAATTAGCTTTCAGTATTTAAACAGCACATTAAAATGGAATGTTTATAAATATCTGAAATAAAACGGCTTCATTTCAATAGAAACACATTCTAGAACTCCCACATACCAGAGGCTCCTGAATATAATGCAAATTGCATGGTTTACTACATAGGTGTTGGGTTTTTTTTCTTTTTTAGCTGAGCTGACAAAAGGGTTTAGATAATAGCTAATATAAATACATAAAATGTCATATTTAGAAGGTAGTATTCAAACATTTGTCTTTTGGAGAATATTTCTAAACTTAACTTTTATTAACTCAGGGAATCGGAGAGAAATATGGCAATGCTAGTGAACCTTTGAAAATCTTTTATTTTTATCACTTTTAATGCATGTTTAATATTTAACATTCATCTTATTATAGACAGAAATTGTGAAATGCTTGTGCTGTTTCCAAACAGTTTTCAAGTTCAATGCACAGTCACAATTCTAAGGGGAGATTTCACACATTTATGGAAAATAAGGCATTTTTGCAGTAAAGTTGCAAAGTGTGAAAGAATACTTGTTTTATCTCCTTTCCTTATCATGTTTATGAGTTATTTTGCCTGGAAGTAAATTGACAAGTTGTCAATGAACAATAGGCATTGCTTCAGCGAGGCTTTTCACAGGTTCAGATGCCTTTGGGCAAAAGGCTAAATCTGTAGTTTGTGGTCTAGCATATGGAGGCCTGGAAAAAGTGGCAACAGGGTGAGAGACATTTACTGCACAATGCATGCGGCTGCTGATCTCTAACCAATCGGCTTGGTCCAGTGTCCATTACAGATTCATGTACTGTATCCATCAGCTAGCCTGGCAGCTAGAGAAGAGGATTTCTGCCTCCATACAACAGCTCATCGTTATTTTATTTCCAGGGCACTGTGACGTATTTTGTCACTTTGCGCCATATTTTCCCTCTAAACCATTGCTATTATTACTCATCGTTAATAATAAAACATCACTTCTTCAAAATAGGTGACTGTCAGAAACTTCCCAGTTATAGGAGAAGAAAATTATCTCAGAATTCCTTTTGTAAAATGCTGTGTTTCACAGTGTACGGCTTTGACTGACCACATCTTGGTTACCCTCATTTTATATTTCATCAATGTCTTCTTCCCCTTGCCTCATGATTCAAGACACAAACATGGCCCCTTTTGTGATAAATCAATTCTGCACATAGCTCAATGGTATTTCAGTAAGTGGCGCTCTTCATTCCCAATCAGTGCTGAATTATCTGTACCATCACAGCCATCTGTAGTCAAGGTAAAGGACTAATGAGTTGTGTTAGGAACATAAATTGTTTTTAGTAATTAGATATTTTCTACTCTATGCTTATAGTGGGACAGGGATCAGAAGAACCCCAAACTGGCTGAACTGAGACACCAACCCTTTAGCTGAGGGGTATGAGCTCTGGCTCTTTGTAGAAGATTGTATTAGTTTAATTCCTGATTTGTCCTTATAGGCCCCGGTAAGAGGAGTCTAAGGGGAGGAGGGAGGGATAAGGGGTTGTTTCAAAGATAATTGGTCACCGAGCATCATGGGGGATGGACTCTTATGGAGAAACTTCCTTACTTTGCAGTCTAGAAGAAGAGATGTCGAATATGAAGAGTGGTAGATATGGTTAAGGGTCTTCTTTAAGACCCTTCTCCTTTGGAAGCTCTCTCCCTCTTGATTTTCCAACAAGATGAGACGAGGAGATTTCTCTCCCCTCTCGCCATCCAGTGGCAATGGCAGTTTTAGCTTGCCTAGGTGAGGAAGAGAAACTGGATTCTTGTTGTTTCTGCCTTTTTGTTCTACTCCCTGAGTACAGACCAGATAGCAGAAATACTAAGAAACCAGTATTTCCAACCTTGGTGGTTAGCTAGTGGGTTGAGATTTGGGCATGAGTGTGCCAGAGAAAAGAGTGTCATTAACAATGCAACATTTCTCAGCAAAGATGACTACTATCGGGGGATTCTGCATTGAAGGATTAAGTCCAAGAGATTTCTTGACTGTCCAGGAGATCTGGAACCTGTGATTTGTTTGAAACAGTGCTGTTCTAAGAGGAATGTGAATATATATTTCAGCACTCCCATTAAGTGTTTTCACTTTCAGAGAAGTCATAACAAGACTAATGGGCTATTTTAGATTTTTGTATTTTCAACATTTCTTTATGCACAAATATTTCTTTGCATCTTGAGTTTTTTTATGTAGTTGAGCTGAAAAATAGCTATTCTACATCTAATAACCAATTTATACAATGGGTATCCTTTCTAGA
Organism: Pseudocheirus occidentalis; assembly: GCA_028646575.1. Taxonomy (NCBI): domain Eukaryota; kingdom Metazoa; phylum Chordata; class Mammalia; order Diprotodontia; family Pseudocheiridae; genus Pseudocheirus; species Pseudocheirus occidentalis. The sequence goes on along the minus strand of CM053594.1, from coordinate 340,247,620 downwards.
GAGCACCACATTGCCATTTCCGGGGCGACTTTAGACATGAGCCATGCCTAGGCTTTGTCTCAGATATTTTCTGAAAATTTTACTTTGGGATGGGGCAGGATAACCTAGAGAGAAAGAGAACTCACGACTTATTTCCCCCCTTTTGGTGTCAGATCACCTCTAAGATGTGATTAGTACCCACTCACTACATAAAGGAAGAGTATTCCTATGTTATCAGGGCTCTGGTTTAATTACAATTTGTCTATTCATAATAAACTTGGCCTGCACTATACCCCACCCTAACCACCAGCATAACTGAGAAAAAGGAAGATTTCGAGATCTTTCTCTCCAAGGAAAAAGAACCTGGGTGGCATGACCTCCATGTGTAGTAGAGAACTGGCCTTAGAATCATGGAGACCTGGAACCAAGCCCAGGTTTCTTACTTAGTATGGGATACTAATTTAATTATTTCACCTTCTGGGCTTCCATGTCTCCATTCTCAATATGAAGAGGTTGATTTAGATTCTCTCCAAGGTTATTTCCATCTCTGGCATTCTATATTATCAATTGTAACACTCTGCTCATAAGTCCATATTTGTTTTAAAAAGAAAGACAATAATAGTCTTTCAAATGCTGTTATACTGACATTCTATATTCTAAGGTCCTTCCACCTCTTCAATTCTGTCATCTAGGATTCTTTCTGCTTTTCATATTCCATGTTCTAAGGTTTCTTTAAGCTCTGCCTATTGTCTAAAAGGCCTTCCAGTTTTCATACTCCATATTCCAAGGCCCTTTTCGAGTCTAATATTCTATGTCATAAGGTGTCTCTAGACTAGACATTGTGTGTTCTAAACTCTCTTTCACCTCTGATATTATTATAAAGCATTATCAAGGTTAGAAGTCCTATATTATAAGGCCACTCCATGTTCTAACTTTCTATATTTTATATAAATAGATACATAGATAAATATACAATACAGATATAAAGTTTACATATATACACATGTGTGTACATATGTATGTATGTGCATGTATACACACATGTATATGTACATATATACACAAACATGCACTTTCAATTAATAAACGTCTGTTCTCTCTCACTCTCGACTCCTATGTCCAATTAAACAAGAAAATAAAAATAAGTTACTAGCAACAAATATGCTTTATCAAGTGGATCAAAGAAATTCCCTCAATAGGCATGTCCATAGATGCATGTCTCATTTGAATTTTAGGAGGTGGGTGGTATGATTCATCTTCAATTGCCTGGAATTGTGGCAGGAAATTTCAAGATTGTTTTTACAATGTTTTTGACATTGTCTAAATTTTCTCTAGGTCTTGGTCACTCTGTTCTGTATTGGTTCAATAGCTTTTCTCTGAAACTGTTTATTTTACAATTTTTAAATGATAGAATTATATTCCATTACATTACTACATCGTAATTGTTTAGACATGTATCAGTAGTTGGACTATTTCTAGCGTTCACTACAATAAGGAAAATAGCTATATATAATTTTGTTTATATGGTTCCACTTCAATCAGCCAAAAAGCATTTATTTTCCAGTGGTTCTCAACCTTCCTAATATAGCGACCCTTTAATACTCATAGGTGGGTGTATCTGCATGTGGGCGGACCCACCTCGAGAAGGATAGAGGAACGGTGTCTTGGTTCCAAAGACCATAAGAAATATGTGTCTTCCAATGGTCTTAGGCAACCCCTGTGACTCCTGTGAAAGGGTCGTTCGACCCCCAAAAGGGTCACGCCCCACAGGTTGAGAACTGCTGGTTAGAACTTAACATGTGTCAGACCCTGTGCTAAGTGCTGAAGACACAAAGAAAGACAAAAACACTGTCCATAACTTCAAGGAGCTCACATTTAAACAGCTATGTATGCACCATATATAGAGGGTTGGTAGAAGGTCATCTCAGGGGGAAGGCACTAGTAGTGGGAACAAGTAGAAAAGGTCTCTTGGAGAAGGTCAAGTATAGACTGAGTCTTGAAGAAAGTTGAAGAACAGAAGAGGAGGAGGTGAGAAAGCAGAAAAGTCCAGGAATGGGGGAAAACCAGCAAAAAAGCCAAGGCCGGGATCTAGAGAACTACGTGTCAGGAAGGGCAGGAAGGCTTGCCTCTTTGGAGAAATATTAGCGTCCACAAGACAAATGACTTTAGGACAGGGAGAAGGTATCTTTCAGGCAAAATTATTGAGAAAAATTAAGTAGAAAGTATATTTATTAAGCCCCTATTATGGGCCAGGCACTATGTTAAGTGTATAAATATATAAACAAAGGATACAAACACAGGCAAAACACAGAGCCTGCTCTCAAGAAGCTCACCGTCTACAGGGAGAGACAGCATGCAAACAACTACGTATAATCAAGCTGTGTACAGGATGGATTGGAAATGATCCCTCATCCTCCTGCTGGCTCTGGTGGAAGTGCAAATGAATGGGGAAAAAAGTCAAGAGGTAAAAAGGAGGGAGAAGGAAGGCAGTATGGTGTAGTCAAAGGAATGAAGTGTGAATAGCGGATCTTCCAAGTATTATCTTGTACAAGTCACTAACCTCTTTGGGCTCAAATTTCCTTACCCATAAAATTATTGAGATTAACTCATTGTCCACCCCCACACCCTTAAACCTCACTCATCAGCACCCCCACTCTACACACACACAGAGTTATACATACAAAGAGAGGGGGGAAGGAAATAAATATGTATTGAGTCATATTCTACGTGCCAGGCAATATCTCATTTCTGATCCTCCTAACAACTGGGAAGTGAGTACTGTTATACCCATTTTATAGCTGGAAAAACTGAGGCAGAGGTTCTAACTTACCCAGGTTTACACAGCTAGTAAATGTCTGAGGCTTGATTTGAATTCAGTTCTTCCTGACTCAAGGGTCTATCCATTCTATGCACTGCATCCCTTAGCTGCCTAAGGGAACAGCGTGAGAATGAAAAATCTATAACAGGAAAACCAAAATAGAAAATCAAAAGTTGAATTGTGTCTTTTAAAAAATATATTCAAAGAATCATACATTTGAACTGGAAGGGGCTTTAGAGGTAACCTAGTGCAACCCAGTAATTTTGCTGATGAAGAAACTTAGGTCTAAAGAGGTTAAATGATTTGCCCCAAGTCACACATCCCATATTCAGGATGATTTGGGAATAATTCCTTTTACCTTCCTTACCTTGAACTCTTGGCAGAGCCAGGATTCAAACTCAAGTCTTTCGACTAAAACACCATTTCTGCTATCCTTCTTGTCCACCACTATTTCCCATTCGTTAATATCTCCCCCAAAGGGACAGTAAAGGAAAGAGATAGAAAACATTGTATATGTCATATAATTTCTACTACAAGTTGTTACTAATATTGGGGTTGAAGGGCATAGGCTGCAACCAAAAGCCAAGTGGGAGGTTGCTAGATCGGACAGTGAATATTATTGAGCCTGGAGTCAGGAAGACCATGTCAAATCCTGCATAAGACACTGAGCAAGTCACTTAAGCTCTGTGCCTCAGTTTCCTCATCTATACAACGAGGAATATAAAAGCACCTACTTCTCAGAATTGTAAGGACCGCAGGAGATAAACATCGTAGAGAGCCTGGCTCACAGTAAGCATAAATCTCCATTATCATTATTGTTGTCGATGTTACTATTTTCTGTAAAATGGGGATAATAGTAATAGCGCTTACCTCCTCAGCTTGTTGCGAGGCTCGAATGTGAGGATAATAAGTGTAAGGCACTTAACACGGTCCCTGGCACATAGTAAATTCTGTATTGTTGTTGTGGTCATTAGTGAAGTTAATAAAAGCCGGTGCCCCAAAGTTTCACCATCAGCTGGTGAACATCTTCATTTACATCTGCTCATGAAGATCTTGGAATAAAACAAGGAAAGATCACGAATGCAGAAGGGTGCAGGGAGTGCATACCCCTCTCTCCTTTCCTAACATGGTCCCTTTCTATGCCGTCACTCACTACTACAGGTTAGCCCACGTTATGAAGTCACCCCAGTCTGATGGGAGCTGACTCCACTCCAGCCTTCCCAGTAACCCCATGTCTCACTCGGATGGAGCATGCACGTGCTTCTGCGCTTGGGCTTGCTGCATTCTCGCTTTCAGTGGGTTTTCTTACTTTCCCAACAGAAGCTTCTTTGGAACAGGGAGCATGTCCCTTCCTCCCTTTGTCATCGAGAATCCTGAATACAAAGCCCTGAATGTGATTACAGAGTAAATGATGCGAACTTCTCATTACATAATCAAACAGAAACGAACAGCAAGCCAGTTTTCCTTTATTTGGGACCCAGATGTGTGATTCCTCCAGTGTGACTGGTTCCCACTGCTCCTCTGTAATATAGAGTCACACAGCCAGTGCGTATCCTTGAGCCTGGGTCTTCGCTACTACAAGGTTTGTTTTCTATTTGCTGCGTCTCATAACATATTTCCTACAGTAGGAACCAGGGTGGGATAAACCACGTACGCATCATTTTACCTTCACTGAAAGCCTGTTAAGCTTATGAAAAATCAGCAAATTATACTATATCTGGCTGAGAAAATGTTGGCCTTTTATCTTATTTTTACATGGAACTGTTCTACATTGGAACTTCAAGCTACCGGATGGGCCAACCTTCCTGCTTAGGGAATATTTATGCAGCTATGTATTTGGGGAGCAGCGCAGTGAGCAATTAGCATAAGAAATAATAGCAGGAGCACGCAGAGTGAAGATAAATGGTGGATGAAAGGACACTGAATTAGACGGGTTACCACATTTAATTAAGAAACAACTGTGCTGTTTGCTGGTTGTCACTATCTTGCATCTGCCAAAAAAGGGTAAGGATCTTCTTTTAGGTGTTATTATCCCAGACAACGAGAGCACAGCAAAAGCAAGAGAGGATGCAGATTATAAAGTACATACCATTATGTAATGCTCTCGCCAGACCTGAGGAAAATAATGAATACATTATGTTTTAATGTCTTACAAACTGTTAAATTATTAATGATCAGGCAGACTATTTGTGCTACCTCATTGGAATCTTTTTCAGACTTTAATTAAATATCTTTATACAATGATAAAATACTCGTTACAGCTCCATGCTTAGCCTATGAAGCTTAATGGAAAGAATAACCAAAGAGGTCTGAACTACACTCCATTCTCTTTTAAATAATTGTAATGGATCTAAAGTCAACCAAATAATGTGTGGGGTGGGGGGAGATGGGAGAGGCAAGAGACAGCTTGGTGGGAGGATGGAGTCTTCAAAGAGAGGAGGGAATACATGTCACTTATTCCTTCCCTACCAATTAGGAAGCCTTCTGAGAGGTCATACACAAAAAGCACTTCTAAATTAAAACGGAAAGTGCTTCAGGAAGTCTCGCTTCATTGTATTCACTGTTGAGTCTATCTTTCAGTGTTTGGGAGACCAAGTAGCTATTAATAAAGCAAGGTATTGCTTCAAAAATATGTGTTAGCCTACTCAAGAAAAGTAAAACTAAACCATAAGCTGATTTTTAGACAATACATTGGAAATATCATTATTGTATGACTCTCTGGAAATCAAAACATGCTCAATAAACTCCTAGTCTTATCTCTTGCTGCCATTATAAATTCACTATGAAATGATGAAATGCTGACATTCATGGCATGCTTATCAAATTTTCAGATGACTCAAAGCTGAAAGGAATAGCTGGCACACAGAATTTTTAAAAATCTCAATAGGCCACAACATTGAGCCAAATGTAACAAAATGAAATTTTAAAAATATAAATGTAAAATCTTACACATGGACTCAAAAAATCAATTTCCAACAGGGAAGGGATAGCCAAACATTTGTCAGCTTATCTGAAAAAAGTTCTGGAGGTTATACTGGATTACAAGATCAACAAGAGTGAACAACATGACAACAAAGTTAATACAATCTTAGGCTGAATTTGAAAGGGTATAGTATCCAAGAAGACATAGACCTCACCATACAGATTTGTTTGCATAGTCTGTCCTCACTTAGACTGAATTTCTTGAGTGCTGGGAACTGTGTTTCGCCTTTCTTTTCTGATCACTGGACTGTTTAGGATATTAGCCTGGTAATGTAATCTCTGGGATGAAGAGTAAAATAAACATTTTGATCTAAAGTGATTTATTTGCATAATTCTAAATCCTTCCCCCAAATGTTTCTACTGATTCACAGGTCAACCAACAAAGTACCAGTGTGCCTAATTTCTCACCAATACTGGCTATTGCCAACTTTTGTCAGTTTTTTCAACTTTCTGACTTTGCTTTGTAGATATTTGTTTGCATATTGTCCCCCTCATGATATTGAAAGCTCCTTGAGGGGAAGGATTTAATTTAGCCTCTTTGTGTATGTTCAGTGCTTAGCACACACCTAGGCACATAGTAGAACTTAATCAAAGTTAATTATTTGAACTTCTATAATTTTTTCTTTTTTTAATATCTTTTTAAATTTGTTTTTTTGTTTACATCATTCGTTTTCTTGAAATTTTTGAATTACAAATTTTCTCCCCGTCTTTCCCCTACCCCAACCACAAAACAGCAATCCCACTGTAAAGCCCCTCTCCTGATCTGCTCTCTAAATTTCTGGTAGGGCAGGGAGGGTCTCCCTACCCCAGCACCTGTATAACTCAATTCCTAGTTGCATGTATTGTAGAGCATTAAATTCTAGATTCTTTCAATTGCTCCCTTGTCACCCACCCCCACTGGAAGGACAAGCAATTCAAAACAGGCTGTGGATGTGTAAATATATAGGACATCTTCATAGTGGACATTTTGTGACAGTGATCATATGTCCCCTCCTTCTTATCCATCCCCCCTTGTTCTGTTCTCTACCCTGTCCCTGTCCCTTTACTGAAGTGTATGCTTCCAGCATCCCTCCCCCAGACCCTGCCCTCCCCTCCATCATCCCGCCTCTCATCCCCATGTCCCCTGCTCTCCTATGTGGCATGATGCCCAGTTTAGAGTTTATGCTATTCCTTCCCTAAGCCAAATTCAGTGAGAGTAACTGAAAGTAAAGTTGTAACAGTTATCCCTTGCCTCTTCTATATGGGATGATTAACCCCATTTTGTCTCTCCCTAATCCTCTCATTCTAGTCCTCTCCCACCTCAGAATTTCACCTTTTAAAATATCATCCCTTCATATTCACTTGATCCTATGCCCTCTATATACACATCTACACACATGCTCAGATATGTATTCATACACATATATAGCCTCCTATATAGACTTATGTGTAAGTATACATATATATATATATATATATATATACATTTGTATTCCCTTCACCTATCCTCATACTAAGAAGAGTTTCATAGGTTGC
>CM053594.1:340220511-340239826 GCA_028646575.1 Pseudocheirus occidentalis | reverse complement strand
CTGTGATTACTCCCAAGGAGTTAACTGGAAGTAAGGAGCTAAGCCTTTGAGGTGCCAAGTGCCTTCAGTAGGTGCCAATAGAAAGGGGCATGGAAGATCTTCTGATTTCATTAACATTACAGTGATGTCAAAGGTCATGCTGATTTGGGTTGATCCTCACTGGAGATGTTCAAGTAGAAGCAGAATGATTATTTGCTGAAGATATTATAAGTGAAACATTATAGAGGAGACTACTTTTCCAGTACAGGTTGACATGGTGGCCTCTGAAGTTCTATCACACATGTAATAGTTCTATCACACAGTTCTATCACAAATGTGATTCTAAAGGCTCAAACATCTTTGGAAGATGCAGAGGAGCAGGGAGAATGGTACGGGTAGGAAAAGATGGAGAAAATTTGAGTGAATGGGACAAATGACCACTACTGCTTCATCAACAACACATCATGCCATATTAATTCCATTTCCTTGGGTCAGTAAATTAGTAACTAGGTAGGACTGTGAATATTGTTTAGCTGAATTTTAGCAAAACTGATCAAGCATTTCCTCCGATTCTCATGGCTAAAGAGAGATTGGGATTATATGATAAGGCACTCCGATGGACTTGGAACGCAATGGACAGTCAGACTCAGAGCGTAGTTGCTCATAGTTCAATATTAATAGGGCAGATTTCCAATGAACTAACCCAGGGATCTGTGCTTCACTGTGCTGTTCAACATTTTTGTCATTGCCTTCGTTAAGGGCTTAAATGGTAGGCTCATCAAATTTTCCAATGACATAAAGCTTGGGGGAGTTGGTTAATAATATACCAGATGACAGAGTAAATAACTAAAAGGATTTTGAAAGGCTAGAAGTTAATAAAATGAAATTCAGTAAGGATTAAGTCCTGTACTTAGGTAACAAAAGAAAAAAAAACAATTTCACAGTTTTAATATTGAGGATATACAGTTAGATCGTAGTGATGCTGAAAAAAAATCTGATACACTTTAAGCTCAACATGAGTCAATAGGGTCATTTGTCAGTAAACACACACACACACACACACACACAAGCACACACACACACTAAATGCTATCTTGGCCTGTACTATGAGGACATGGCTTTCAGGAAAAGGAATGTGATCGTTCCAATAAAATCTGCCCTCAACAGACCATAGCTTTAGTATGGTGTTCACTTGTATAAACCACAAGTCAAGGACACTCTGGAGAGCGTCCAGAGGGGGACGACAGAAACAGTGGAGACCCTTCAGTCCACGAAAGATGAGAATCAGTTGGATAATCTGAGCAAATTTAACTTAGGAAAAAGAAGACTCGGTCGCGACATGATAGCTATCTCCATGTATTTGCAGGGCTGTCATGTAAAGGAGGGAGAAGATTTGTTTTGTCTAGTGCTGAGAACAGCACCAGGAGCAGTAGGTAGAAGTTCAGAAGGAGGACATTTAGTCCTGATGTCAGGGCAAAGAACTAAAACCTTCTGACATTTATAGCAGTTCAGAAGTAGAATGGATAACCTCAAGAGGCCGTGCATTGCCCTCTTCTTGGAAATCTTCAAGAAGAGCCTTGCTTACTGTTTTTTGTATGTGTTATAGTGTCTATGCTTTGGACAAAATGCATGATAAGGTCCTTTTCAATTCTCAAATTGTGTAATTCTGTGAGTGTGATTACCAGCAAGGGAGATAATAGAAACCAGAAGGCATTTTTAGTTTAGAAAGATTCAGGAGATCATATTTGGACAGGTGATTTGCACAGGTACTGTCAATAACCAGTGCATATGATTTAAGTGCTTAGCATCCTCTTTCCTTTGCTTTTTAATGCGCAGTTCTCCCTCTACCCATCTTTGGATTCCAACAATTGCTAGCATTCCCAATAGCAACATAGAGACCATGGAAAAGAGTATCATATAATGAAGAGTCGTGCATATGGAAGGTTTAACACTCACACCAAGCTTAGAGCCTGAGACTTTCCCTACATATGGTACACTGGGATATCCCTTCTTGTTTAGCCATTCATGTGAATCTGTGTGTTGTCTTGGGTTTCTGTGACCCTGGGCACAGGACCAGAGCCAAACGTCCAGTCTTTGTGTGCACCTGTGGAGGCTGGGTTTCTCTAAAGAGACCTTATTTAGGTATATTTTATTTAAGTATAGGGAAGAAGAATGAAGAAACCAAGCACAATGGATGGGTGATGGCAATGACCCTGGCCACCTACTCTATGAACAGAGCATGTCCGGGTAGTACATTTCGGAAGTATCCCTTAAAAACAATAGATAATCCACACTTGAGAAATACCATAGCATAGCACTTTTAATTTTTCATCTACGTCTAATACTTTGTTCTTATTTTTACTTTTACAACAGTCACCATCTATATGCTTTCAAGTGGCAGATTGCTCAATTTATGAAATATCTAGAAGAAACACCATCTCTAGATCTTACAAAAAACAGATGGCCCCTCATGGTAATTCCAACAAAAACACGCACTGTATTTCGTGCTCCATATCTGCCTTCTTACTGGTGATGTTTACAATTGAAATCTCATTTAAGACATTAATAAAAAAAATTGAGTAACTACCTAAAGTTCTCACAGCAGTTGCATTAAAAAGAGAAACTGAAAGCCTATGCTCTAATCTTGCCCAGTCTAAGTTCTAGGAAGGATGGAGAAACAATCACGGAATATGTCCAACATTTTTTATTGGTAGGTTTGTCCAGGATACCGATCATGTTGCTAGAGCTTAAAAACATTAGGAATCAGAGAGACAAAAGGACCAGACTTCAAAATGGAATCCCTTTCATACACTGAAAATGGGAATAGACAGGGAAAAAGGGGGGAAGCTTTAAAAGAAAAAAGACAAGTGAAAATACAGGTTTAATTTTTTTAATATCTTTTTCCTTGTCCTTTATCTATAATGTTCTCTCTGGCATCTCAATGAGAAAGATAGATTTGGGGATTTTGTTTGTTTGTTGGTGGAGATTTTTTGCCACCTGTAAGCCATTAGGCCTGGGATGAAAATCAAGCCTCAAACCTGCCAATAGTTGTACGTTTAATTTTAAATGAGAGGGGAACAAGTCAGACAGAGCAAAATTCTATGGGTCCAGGAACCAATAGAGAACATTGAGGATGCCATGTAATAAATCACCACCACAACCTTGCTTGAGCCCACACCTGCTTTTTGTGTATCTTTGTCATTTGTTACCTTAGATCATGAATAAAACTTTTGGATGTAGAGCCCCAGGAATTGGTACCATAATACTGCAGTAAAATTAATATTTAATCAATGAGGCTAAAACTATACTGCATTTTGTTGTACAGGGGGCATTCATGCATTTGGAAGAATATTCTAATTTGCTGTCAGCAATCAGAGGAGTCAGGACTTTTACAATTTAAAAGAATCCAAGGACTTTTACAATTAAAATAAATCTCCACGAATTTTTTTCAGAGTAGAATAAAAAACAACAACCAATAGTGGATTTTGTACAGATCTTACAATGCTGAATTTCTATGTGTGATAATTGCCCTTTCATCAAATATAATTGCTCATAACTTGAAAAAAACAGTAAAAAGACTATTGTATAAAACATTCATATAGAAATTAAACAAGTCAGTGCAAAGAGCAATTTTATAGCTTCTCTCATGTCAAGCACTTCAAAAATTGCATTTGCACTTTAATTCTACCTCAGTTGCACATAGAAATTATGAAATCAGCTTCCAGCTGTCCCTATTATCTAGCATGGGGTCTCAGAGGTGTCCCAACAAAATGGATTTTAAAGCCTGCTAAGTGCATTGCAGGAAATTGGTCCAAATTAAATAGATGTCTTTATTAAATTGATGGCCAATGTATTCATTATATATTTAAAATTATTTTTAGTGGAGGTTTTCTAAATGCAGATGACTACTTTGCTATTTTTATTTTGTGGTTTGGGTTGGGGTTTTGGTTTTTTGTTAGGTTGTTCTTGTTGTTGTTGGGGATTTTTTGGTCTAATTTCACAGAAACTGACAACTTAGGTCCAGGTGGATGATGCAAAAGAAAACCAAAAGAATTAATAGTCACACTTTTATTTCAGTAATACTTTAATGGATCTATGACCTGAGCTGTCCCTTGTAACCACTGCAGAAAATCCACACCTGAAAAAATGAACATCTCCCTCATAGCATAGCACTTTCTAGTTTCCATATAAGTACAATAGTTTGTGTTTATTTTTCCTTTGTAACACTCACCACTTATATGCTTTAAAGTGGCAGATAGCTTAATTTAAGAAATGTCTAAAGAAAATGCCATCTCTGGTTCACACACACACACACACACACACACACAAATATATATGTACGTGTGTGTGTGTGTGTGTGTATAATGTTTGCTTGTGGCAATTCTAACCAAAATATGCCCTATACTTCACAATCCATACTTACCTTCCTCATGATGATTTTAAAAAATGAAATTCCATATAGCATATTGATAAAAAATGAATAATACCCACAAGTGCCAGAGGAGCTGTATGTTCAGAAGTTAACTAAGGAAGAGAATCTTATAGCCTATACCCTAAGTGTGCCTTCTGTGTGAATCACCACTTTTAAATGAAAAAAAAAGCAAAACCAAAACAAAACCAGCTCCTGCTGTTCAGAAAGAGTAGATTATCTTAGGAATATAAAGTTAGTACTGAGTACTATTTAGTACTCAGTACTAACATGTGATAGTTAAAGTCAGCAATTCCATTTTACCTGTTTCTCAGACCTGTGGACATTTTAAACAGGCAAAACACGAAAATATGAAAGTGACCTCCCAGGAAGATAAACTCAACATGACACCAACCAACCTTACGGTCTTTTCCTTTAAAATTACAAAATGGTATTTCTTAAAATCAGTCATTTTCTGAATTGTAATATAAACCTATAGATTGTTTTATGAAAAATCTCTCCCAGGCTGATAACTGAAAAAAGAGCCCATCTGCACCAAAATATTCATAGCAACATCTTTCTTTGTAGTACCAAAGAACTCGAGGGAAAAAGTAGTTAATTAAATATATTATGACACTTGAATATAATGATATGTCACTATGCCAATGGAAATGATAGATTTGAAAAATTAAGAAATGTATGAAAAGACGTATCAACTGATTCAGAGTGAAATGCGTAGGTCCAAGAAAACAAGTTGTACAACAATATAAATAAAGATAATAATGTCCAAGTTCCAAGTATCTTATCTTAGTAAAAATCTTCCTATTTGTCCCTTTCTCTCTACTTCGATTGGCATGCTTTCACCCCAGGAGTGAGAAGCCTGTGTCCTTAAGGCCACATGTGACCTTCTAGGTCCTTAGGTACAGCCTTTTGACTGAATTCAAGTTTTACAAAACACATCCTTTTATTGAGGGAATTTGTTCTCTGAAATTTGGATCCAGTCAAAGGGCCACCACACTTGAGGACCTAGAAGGTCACATGTGGCCTCAGGTTCTACACCCCTGGTGTGGTGGATAGAACACTGACCCTGAAATCAGGAGGACCCGAGTTCTGATTTGAACCGATTTGACATGTACTAGCTGTGTGACTGTGAGAAAGTCACTTAACCCAAATTACCTCCCCCCTAAAAACTTTTTTTACCCTTACTCTCTGTCCTTTCCAATCCAGGTTCTGTACTTACACAAATATATTTATTGACACAACTCTATTGTATTTTGAATTAGTTTCTAAAAGAACCATTTCTCAAAACAGCCACCATATTATATCGTATTATATCCACCACAAGAATGCTTGGCAAGTATATAACTTTAAGATACTCTCAAGAGAAAGGATGAGAGTGGCATTGAACTATCCAACTTTTGAACTTGAGCGAGCTGTGCGCTATTCAAGGAGATGGGAAACAGTGCTGGACTTGCCACTATCACTTTCATGCTCATAAGGTTTAGAACTGAAGGGGACCTTAAAGATCACTGAGTCAAAACTCACATAGATGAGTAAACTGAGGCCCAGAGAGAGGGGAAGTGACTAGGCCAATGCTGTGAATTATTAAAGGTGCCTCTAGGGCACTCATGGAATAGTGATAGACATTTCCAGGAGCTACTTACTAAAAAGAGCAGCTGCTAAAGATTCTGCTAGGGGCTGTGGAAAGCATCTGGCATTGGAGATAATAGACACAATGTGAGTCTGATGAGACCTTGCTACTCAGAGGTCTCTGGCATATTCTTTCATCCCGCCATGAATCACCTATATCTACTTAACATCAAAAGGGAGCAGGCAGATTGGTGCTCCTCCATTATACTCCTCATTGAAGAGAAGGAATTATAATTTTCCCTAAATACACATCGTAGACTTAGAGGCTAAGAAATTTGGGGCTGAGAGGAAGTATTTACCAAGATATTTAAACCTTAAATTATAACCTAGCCTTCATTCCCAATGAAGAATTCAAGCTGGGAATGAATAAATACCATTCATTGTTAAAAAGATAAACGAAAAGACAGTAAATGAGTATTTTGATATTTTTGAAGAATATACCCGGAGTCATTTATTCAACAGTGCTGACTAGGTACCTGCCACTGTACCAATTGTTGTAGATAGAAACAAACAACAAAAAATGTCTTGCCTACAATAAGCTAAAATCCTCTTGGGATAGAGGTGGCAGTAATGTGTAAATCTATAATAAATGGAAATATATACAAAGTAAACACAAAATAATTTCCATGTGTAGAAATTAGCAGTGGTATATAGGGGCAATAGGCATAGGCCTGTATCAATAATGCAATATTCACAACACCCATGGTAGTTATGAATATGCTGGTATAGTTGTGAATCACAAAATGTAGCAAACTCTCCACATGGAGAGCAGAACCAAGGTCTTTATTCAGATGCCAGAAAACTGAGTCCCAAAACCAGAAGGACAAGTCCCAGAACCAGAAAGCCAAAGTCATTATAGTGGTGGCGAAGTTGATACACATGGTTAATGCAGTGAACACCCACATTCCCAAGCCTTCACAGTAGAACAGGGATCAAGCAGGGATCCCTCTCAGAGTCACAATAGCTCCTCAGCCTGGTCCTTGGAAGTTCTCAGTAAAAGCTGCAGAAGGAAGATCTCAGCAAAAGTTGCAGTCTCCAGGTGGTGACTGAGAGAAAATCTGACAGTCCTGCTGGTTCTTTTCTTTATATACAGTGTAGCTACTACCTGTTCTGCCCCTTCCTGTTAAGGTGTTAACTACTCCCAAGGAGTTAACTTGAAGTAAGGAGCTAAGTGCCTGTTTACTAAGTGCTTAACTTGAAGTAAGGTGCTAAGTGCCTTTACTGGGTGCAATAGAAAGGGGCAAAGAAGATCTTCTGATTTCATTAACATTACAAGGCCTCATATAGGAGCTGAGCCCTGAAGGAATCTAAGGATTCTAAGAGGTAGAGATGAAGAAGACCATTCCAGACATGGGGGACAGGTTATACACAAGGGACAGAAGTGAAAAATGGAATTTCATGCCCAGGATGGAACATCAAGTGTGTGAAAGGGAATAATGTGCAATCATCCTAAAAAGGTAGTCAAGAGTCAGATTGTAAAGAGCTAACAATGCTAAGTAGAAAACCATATATTTTGTTCTAGGGACAACAGAGTACCATTAGAACTTTTTTGCAGAGGGGAGTGACATGGTCACACTATGCTTTATTATGTATGGTGAATTGAAGAAGGCAAGATTTGAGGAACGGGGACCAGTGATGAGGCTATTTGTAATATTCCAGGCAAGAGGTAATGAAGTTCTGAATTCAAATGGCGGCCATGTGAATGTAAGTAAAATGATAGATGCAGGAGATGTTGTGAAAGTAAAATCAATAAGACTTGGCAATGGATCAGATGTGGTGAATGAGGCAGAGGACAGAGACAAAGCTGAATATAAAGTTGCAAACTTTATTGACTGAAAAAATGGTAGTTCCTTCAACAAAAATATGTTAAGGTGTGGGGTGATGAGGTTGAAGAGAAATCATGAGTTCTGTTATGGACATGGCAAGTTTGAGATGCCTATGAGACTTCTTTTTGCCTCTGTTACTCTACTCTAGATCCATTTGGCCATCTTTTCTCTCATGTTCCTATAACTAGAGAAATTGGACCAAAAAGGTAAGGATTAAAGATGGTAAGGCTTACATTCCTGTAGGATTAGAAAGAGACTAACGGGGCATGTGATCAACAAGGCAGAATAAAGCCAACATGTTTGCAAAACTCAACACATCCCTGTACAACAGCTTTAAAAAAGCACATCAAACTGAATTCTGAGTGGGAAAATTAATAAAAAGTGAAGAGTGAATCACTTTTCTAGCCCAGGGCAGGTGAAGAAAACAGAGAGGTCTCCAGATGCATGTGGGGGATTACCAGGAGTTCAGGGTAGCACAATAGAAAAAGGCAGTGATTGTGGGCTATGTGGTGGCAGCAGCAGGAGCAGTCAAGCACCAAGGACAAGAAGGGCACTGAAGACTTGAGAGAGACCCCTGTAATACCGCTGAACGTAGGATCAGGTGCCATTTGGCAGTTTTGTTGTCCATTATGCAGATCCAGGGCAGAGAGGAGAGGTCAAAGTCTAGATGGAGAGTAGGCCAGAAGGAAAATAATCAGATCTCTTCCCAGACCATAACATTCTGGAAGTACCAAAAACTTACATTCATCTGCTGAGCTGCAAAAGCAGCGGAAGTCAAAGAAAGCCAAAAACAAAGACCAGACATCCTCTGCATCCACCCCCAAGAAGTGAGAGGAACCTAACTCTGACATAGAGTCCAAGGTCAAAAAATACACCATAAAAATGAGTAAACAGGAAAGAGGCTAATGGCCCGAGTGTTCTCCAACCCAGTAGAAGAAGCGGGGCAAACTCTGGGACTTAGGATAGCCCTGCAAACACATCCTTGAAAACAAATTCATTTTTATGGGTTTCCCATGACTCTCCCATTTCTATTTTTTGCCTGTAATCTTTAATGTTCAAGAAATAGCTAAAGCATATAAAGAAAACATGATTGCATTCAATAGTAGAAAGTTTTAATGTCAGAATGTTCATTTAAAATTACAAGCTATTTGCAAATGTCTACAGAATATCTATACTTGGATTTCTTGCCAATACCTCAAAATCAATATGACCCAAACCAACTTCGTTATTTTCCCCTTAAAAACAAACAAACAAACCCCTCCTAACATCTCTTTTTCTACTGCCGGTATAATCATCTTTCCAGTCCAGGCTCATAAACTCAGAGTCATGTTTTACTCTTCCGTTTTCCTCACTCCCCATATCCAATTAGTTACCAAGTTTGACTGATTCTAATTCTACAATAGCTACCTAAAAGCTACACTCATGTTACTGCTGACTGGGTGTGGGCCATTGTTATCTTTTACCTGGTCTAGGTAATAGCCTAACTAGACTCCCTGAAGTCAGTGTCTCACCTTTCTGCTTCATCCTTCATTTTGCAGGTGAAGTAATCTTCAGTTTATAATACCTATACATATACATATATGATAGGTATTATATAATATATAATATACATATAATATTGTATAATATATTATATGTATTATACAATATGTATTATAATATAGTAATGCATTATATGTACATGTGTATTATATAATATATGTATAGTATACATATGACCTACATATAATACCTATGGCATAATAACATCATTTCTTTGCTCCAAAACCTTCAATGATTCTTCATCACTTACCAAATAAAATACAAATTCCTCAGCCAAACATTCAAGACCCTCCACTACTTTATGTCAACCATTTTTTTCAGCCTTTGCATGCAGCAACCCTTTCTACACTCTATCATCCACTCAATGTATACTTGCCTTTTTTCTGATCAGATGCTACTATTTCCATATGTCATATGGGTCCTCTTCAAGAATGAAAGACAACAACCATGCCCTTTAAGATCCAATGCTCCCCATTTCTGGAAAGGTCTACCATAACACTTCCACCAAATTAAATGTTCTCCCAATTTCAAGGCCTAGTTCAGGTACCATCTTCCTTGATTCCTCCAGCTAAGTGATCTCTCCCTTCTGAATATTGCATGCCACTCTGTTTGACTCTGTCCTACATACTTATCACATAAATCACTTATGCTCTATCATATGCATATTTCCCATGTATATATCAATTCATATTTGTGGTATTGTGTGCCTAACACGTATCCCTTAATAGATTGTTAAATTCTCAAAGACAGAGACTTTCTTGTTCCATTCTTATATCCTTTCTATGTATCACAGAAGATTTCACAAACTGAACGAATGGGTATTGGATTGTTTTGAATTAATTATTGACTCTGTACATACCACGGTTTAAATTCTTTATTCAATATATAATAGACAGTGTGAGTCTTATGAGACCTTGCTACTCAGAGATTTCTATTGTGTTCTTCTATCCCACCTAAATCTATTTAACATCAAAAGGGACAATGTAGACTGGTGGTCCCACATTTTACTCCTATTTGAAGAGGGGGAATGACAATTTTATAAATGGATACATTATAGACTTTTACCAAGGAATTTAAACTTTAAATTAAAATCTAGCCCTCATTCCAAAAATGTAGAATCACCTAAATTTAGAATAGAGGAAAAATCAATTCAATTCAAAACCATAATTAGTGCAAGGGGACTGGAGCTTTACCCTAGAGCACCAACATCCAAGAAACATGTATCCTTCCACTGTGAACATGACTCATGGTCCTTGGCCATTCATGTATATGGTGCTGAGCCTTAGGACTATGCCTTAATTTTTCCCTTATCACTACCATGCCTCTTACTTTCTTCCCACTTTAAAACTTCTGTCTCTCTCCTGGGACTAGGGGTAATCAGATGTGTTACGGAAACTGGGTGAGACTCTGTGAAACATGGTTCTTCCTCTATCGTAGCACTACTTTAACCAATGAAGACTGTCCTCTTTGTTCTTCTAACCCAACTAAATTTGTCCAGTGTTACAATTTTGGGGGGTCAGGCTGTATAGGTTTCACCTATACCCTTCCTCAACAGGCTTTGGGCCTCCCCGGCTCCTGGCTTTCTCCGGGAGAAACAGCTGCACAGAAAACTTAAGACACAGGGCTTGCTTCTTGCTACTTTCTCTTAGGCTTGGAGTGGCTGGAACTCCCTCTCATTCTCTAAGCTTGGAGTGGGACTGGAACTCTTCTTCAGAACACAACACTTGCTTCTAGCTCTCTAAGCTTGGCGTGACTGCACTTTCTTCTGCCTCTGGGTAGCCTGTATTTAAGTCCTTTCTCCAGGGCCCCTTAGGGCCCCTCCCCTGGCCTTGCCCTCTCCACAGTGAGCCAATCGTGCATCACCCCGAAGGCAGAGAGATAATCCTGCTTATCACAAACAGGTGCAACCTTCGCATTCTGCCCAGAGTTGATCACGGGCCTCCTGTTAGCTGAGGACCAATTCAACCCATTACCAACAAGAGCTTCAACACACTTGTAGATTCCTCTTACTCAGGGAAAATATTAGTTAGAGATGCAAGTATGAGCATCATCTCTGGTGGGGGTCCACTCTCTTCTTTAAGGTGTCCTTGATGTAGCCATCAAAGATGGGCCAGCTCTCTCTCAGGTGGCTGTTGCCATTTGTACCATGGATACCAGGAGGTACCTGCAGCTAGGGCAGGAGCCATTGGGGTACAGCCCACAGCTCCATGGGAGTTGCTGAAATCAGTATCCCATGGCTGTACCAATGGGATGTGGTAACTGAGAAAACCATGGTCTCTGGCCTTCAGGATAGCCTCTGTCAGCTTCTTATGCTGCTTCATACAGACACCTGTGTATGGGGCATGGAAGATGACACCTGCGTGAGCACAAACTGTTCCAAGAGCTTCACATTTCTAAAGTCCACTTGGAGCTTCTGATCATGGAAGATAGGGCAAGGGTGCCCAGCAACTTTGTTCCCTCAAATGCACGTCTTATGGGTTTGCTGTGATGGGATGCCACCTTTGTGGTTTCATCGATAGTCAGCCCAAACCAGATGGGAACCATATCAGGCCAGGTATTCTTTAGTTCCTAGATATTACCAGGGAACGTCCTGATAGAGGGAGACAGGAATGGAAGATTCTTCCTCAGGGGGAGCTTTGGCGCATAGAGCCCAGGAAGTAGCCTGCCCCCAGCAGGGTTCTCTGACATATGCAAGGCCCAACAACTGCAAAAGACTTAGGAGTGATGTTGCCATCTTCGTATAAGGCTAGGAGAGGAGAGGGGAGTAGTTGCCTTATAGATATTGAAAATATTTCCAGGACTATATCAAATATTAAAGGGAAGTGTAGACATACTCACTTTATTCCTGTATTTATTGTGAAATGCTCTAGAGTGTCTCCAATAAATATGATACCTGTTTCTGATTTTGGAAATATGGTTTTATAATATCAAAAATAGTCTCTTTGTGCCTATTGTAGTCTAATAGGATTTTATTTAAAATTTTTAATCAATGTTAATTAATGATCCTGAACTATATAGTTTTCCCTCTGTGTTTTATCTTTTCCTGGTTTAGCTAATAGAACTATATTTATCTTATAAGAGGAATCATATGGAATGCTTTCTTTCTCACTTTTGTAGAATAATTTGTGTATTGACAATTTTTTAAGAGTTTGATTGAATTCTTCTGTTAGTCCATCAGGATTGAGTTCTAATTCTCTAATAGCTCCTTTACAACTATTTCTATTTCACTTTCTGAGAGTGAATTACATAAGGGATCTATTTGATCTTCTGTTAGTTTATTTTATGTTTTTAATGTATTCCTATATTTCATTTAAACTCTCTGTTTAATTAGCATATAACCATGAAGAGTAGGTTCTGATAATTCTATTTCTTCTAGTTTGCCTCATTTACTGTTTTGTTGATTTGGTTATTTCTCTCCTCTTCTTTTTAATCAGATTGGCTAAGGTTTGACATTTTTATTAGTCTCTTCAAACAACAAGTTTTTCTTTTCATTTGTCATTTCTCTGTTATTTTTAGTTTCCAGTTTGTCTTGCCTATCAACATTTAATATCTCCTTTTGGTGCTTATATTAATCTTTTTTATGTGTTGTCTTTCTAATTTTTTAAAATGTGTATTCAGTCAGTTATTCCTCTCTTTTTCTATTTCGTTGAAATGTTTTTGTAGGGATATAATTTTCACCTGATAACTGCTTTGGCTGTATTGCAGAAATTTTGGTATAATATTTAATCATTATAATTTTACATAATTGATAATTGTTTTTATGATTTGTTCTTTGATCCACTCATCATTTACAATGTCACTGTCAAGTCTTCATTTTGGTCTGTGTTTTTTGTTTGTGTTCCGTTAACTGATTACAATTTTTATTACATCATGTTGTGTAAAGTATGTGTTTACTATTTCTACCTTTTGACAGTTGTTTGCAATATCTTTCTGCCATAATACACGGTCTGTTTTTTTTTTTAGTTCCATGTGGCACCTAGAAATACACATGCTATTTAGCACTTTCACCCAGAAAATGCCATACGTCTCTTAGCTCCCTGTTTTTCACCAATTTGTTCAGTTTTGCTTATATTTCTGATAGGCTTATACAAAATGGAGAGAGAGATATTGAAATCTGCTACTATCATATAATAACTCATGTCTTCCTATACTTCTGTTATTTTTTTTCATTTATAAATTTGGATGCTAAGTTACTTGAAGTATACAAGTTGAAAATTGATATTGGTTTGTTGTCTTTGGTATCTTTGAGTGGTAAGTAGTTTCCCTTGTTTGTCCTTTTTATGTTTAAAGTGCTTGTTTTTGCTTTTTCTCATAGTATGATTGTAACTCCTGCTTCATTTTTTATTCATCTAATGCATAGCAATTTTTTCCAGCCCCTCACTTTTATTCTATATACGTCCTTTGTTTATTAAAATATATTTCTTGTAAGCAACAAAAAGATTGAAAGGTTTTGTATTCTTATTTGATCTTTCACTCTTTCCCACTGTATTGGATTGTTTAATACATTTACATTTAGAGTTATCAGAGTTAGGTTTGTATTTTACTTTGTTTCTTTCTATTATTGTATTTTCCCCTCTTCCTCTGTAAAGATAATCTTCTTTAAGGCAATCCAATTTACACTGGCTCTCTTCGCCTCATCCTCAAACATCACTCCCCCTCCTGTTTGATACCTCTTTTCTTTAATTTTGAAGTTTCAACATTTTTTCCCTTTTCTTCTTTCTTCTTTATATCCAGAATTTATATAATTCTTTCCCCCTTTTTCTTCTGAAGTACTTGAGTAAAATCCTTCTTCCTCTCCTTCCTTTCAACTTATTTTGTTCATTAGATTTTATTTTTATACCTTTTATACAAAAGTACTTTTATCTTTATTTCTTTCATTATTTATCTTCCTTTTCTGTGTATTCCAGAATTTTACCCTTTAATTCATGGCCATTAGTTCTTTCTTAGCCTCTGTATACCTCAGGGAATTAAAACTTCTAAGGTACTTACTTGGGTTCCCTTTAAACAGTGTCCATGTTATTGCTTTTCAGATCTTGTAGCCTGGCTCCCTGACCCCATTTTTCCATTTTTTTTCTAGTTCTCAGAAAGAACAATTACTGTAGGTGATAGAGAGGCAATTTCTCTAATGTAGGAATTTTTCTGTGTCTCTGTGTTGAGAGGGTGCTAAGCACTTTGGGGATTAGGAATTAGCCTTCTCTGCCGTGAGTTCATCAGATTGTTTTCTTATTAGAGTTCTTGGTGTCCAGATACCATGGAAGCAACTGAAATTAGTTTATCTCATGAATAATTACAATTTTGGAGATATTCAAGAGGTCAGAGGGACTGTAGAAAATATCTAGTCCTCCATATTGTTGGTCATATATATGATATAGATATTAGCATGCTTAGTTTTAATGTAAGAAAAGACTTCTCAAAAATTAGGTACTACCCTAAATTTAGTGGAATCTTCCTCACCAAAGTCTTTAGGAAAAGACTCAATGTCCACCCCTAAAGTATGTAAAGAGGATTTTTTTTTATTTCTTAGCTAGAGTATTGACTAATTTCCCTAATAAACTAAAATTCTATCATTTTATGAGAGCATGAATTACTCTGTAGTGCTTTGTAAGAATTTGCTTTAAGTAAGAAATTTGACAGTCTGATTGAATGGGTTATTAAAAATTCCTCCATTGCCTGCAATAATTAGGAAATATTTTGATATCATAAATATGGAGAATATCCTATCCTTAATTTACCCTAGCTTCTAATTAAAACATGTAGGCGTCTTGTTTACAGTGTTTGTTTTACTTCATTTTATTATATTCTGCCAATGTGTTATTGCCCTGCTATTTTAAAGGTTAAGCTAGATCCGTCAGAGTGATTGAAGCCAACTGTTGCAGAGCTATCAAAAAGTAATCTGTTCAAATAGGTACATAATTGCTAAGGGTGATCTGTGTGCACTCAGATCACAGCCGACAGAACACATGTTTCACTACTGTCCTGGATAAAGAAAACGTGGACCTTTTCAGGCCATTTGTGGTGAAAAATAAGCAGATAGATGGATAGATATATGGACAGATAGACAGATATAGATAGATGGATAGATGGATAGATCAATAGATAGACAGACAGACAGATAGACAGACGGATAGATAGATAGATAGATAGCTACAAATCACCTTTGACCAACCCACACTAAAGATAATAAAATAGAAGTATTCAAAAACATAAATTTACTGCTTTGATGTTTTCTAACTAGGATTTTTCATCAAGTATATAAATTTAAAAGACAAACTCAGAAAGGATCCCTTTGTCTTTTGTTGATGATGATGATGATAGCATTTATTTATGTAATATTTTAAAGTTTAAGAATGCTTTACATATGTTGCCTCTTTTGATCCCCACAACAATTCTTGTTATAAATGTAAATATTAGCTTTTTTAAATAAATGAGGAAACTGAGGCTGATGGACTACATGGCTTGCCAAGGGTCCCATTAGTATTATGTTTGAGACATTTGAGGATTCTAGCTATCTGCCCATACTACAAAGTTGCAAAGGTAAAATGCAAAGAAAATTGATCTCTGGAGCAAAGACTCTCAGGCTGCTTGACTTGGGTTTCTACTTCTCTTCTACCTTTCAGTGGTTTGCTACTTCATCCTTGTGGGCGCTCCCTCTATCAGTGCTGATTAAAACCTACTTCATAGCTCAGTAGGTGATATAAAGTGTTTTTTTAATATTGTTCAGTCATTCTCAAATGTGTCTGACTCTTCATGACCCCATTTGGGGTTTTCTTGGCAAAGATGCTGAAGTGGTTTGCCATTTCCTTCTCCAGCTTATTTTACAGATAGGGAAGCTGAGGCAAACTGGATTAAGTGACTTGCCCATGGTAGTCTAAGGCCAAATTTGAATTCAGGAAGATCAGTCTTCAGGTCCAGCACTCCATCTCTTCTGCCACCTCACTGTTTCTATGGCCAAAAAACAGCATTACCTCATAGTCAACCTGCTGGTGATGAGACTTTGCTTATTCTGGTCCTCAGGACTGGCCAGGTGCTTATTTAAAGCTTTTTTTTTTTTCATTTTTTAAACTTGGCAGTAGCTGCCAGAAAGTATGCACTATTGGTGTCATCTTCCCAGAATCATTATACTGGCTCTGCTTTTTCCTGAATTCAAAGTGATTTGTTAGTTTTGTGACTAGACAAGCAAGGCAAAGAACATTGAGGGGAAGGGGGGCAAGAGGAGAATGTGAAAGCATACTTCAGAAAATATTTTAGGCTAAGCATGGGTGGGGGGCAGACTCTTTACTTTCTTCTTTTAAAAAATGTTTATGAAGCCTGTTTCATAAATCGTAGTTTCCCCCCAATGAACCAAATGTAAGCCCTATGGCTCACTAGCAGCTCCCTCGAATAATATGCAAACTCTAACTGCTGGCTGCGATTTTACTGCTCTGTCATATGACAATATATCTGTTGTGGTTTAAGTGTTCACAAAGCTTAGTTTAAACAATAATGCAGGGTATTAAAGCATTTATTTACTGTGTGGTGAGACTAATTCTTCTTAGTAGTTCTTCCAAGAGATGACAGGAAGTAAAAATCGAGGATATATGTAAGAAACAATGGGCTGCTTGCAGTGATAGTTTAATCTTTCTGTGGCCAGAAAAACAAAGCCCAGACTCAAGGCTTTGTTTTCCCATTGTGTATATCCCTGAATCTTGGGTTTTCCAGAATCTGCATTTACAACAACAGGATATGAATCTTGTAAGGTTTGCATAGACTGTTTCTGCATTGAATTCTTGCCCTGGGGAATGATCTTGGCGCAGCAAATTGGAGGTGGCAGTGTAAGAGTTTCTCAGCCTACACAACCTTATGGGAGCATCCATTTGGTTCTCCCATAGGGCTATGAGTTAGGCAATGTCGCTTGAATAAAATGATATGAAATGACTCAAGAACATGAAAAGAAGATATCTCATTGTAGCTCTCCATTTTTCTCCCTAATGTTTTGAGATTTTTGAAAAGCCTGAAGTGAATTAGAGCTGTCTTAGGTGACTCTAATACTCATTTAGCATCAAGTCAACCAAATTCAACAGGTTTCCAAGTGTCATATTTTCGTGGAGATTATCATTAACTGCCAAGGTGCATTTTCTCTTGGAACTGAAGATCTCTTCATCACAATCTAACACATCTTCCTTCACCACTTAATTTGTTCTGTTTCAATTTTACAAGATATTTGCATCAGCTGAAACTTGAGTTTTCCTAGGACTGCAGCAATCTCATAGAAATGTGAATACGAAGGAATTAGGAAGGACTCTTTGGGGGGGGGGGTTCATCTACATATGCTTCATTTTCTGGTGTTTTAGGCAAGAGTAACAGTTACAAAATAATGTCTTAGATTAAACCTGTGGAGAAGTGAAAAAAAGCATTCTATTTCATTACGGAAAAAATTGTTTCATTTTTACCTCATAGACCACTAGATGACATTTAAAAAAAAAATATATATATATATATATGTTGACCACGGGCATTCTATTATTTGTCACTGGCCTTATATGCAAAGGTATATAAGTGCTTTTTATTACATTTTCATATAATAAAGACTAACTCTTTGTGGAATGGAGGGATGGTTACCAAATACATAAATGATGTAAGTGGAAGGTGCCCAAAGTCCATCTGCCCTAAGGCAGCATGCTATAGTGGAAAGAACATTGAAGTGGGGATTAGTCAGCCTGAGTTTTAATGATAGATCTGCCACTAATTACCTTTAAGGTGTGTGTTTCTTGGTCATGTCACTTTACTTCTCTAAATCTTCATTTCTTCATCTACAAAATAAGGGAACTGAACTATACTATTTCTAAGGTCCCTTTCCGCTACAAATCCTACCAGTTTATGATCTTCCCCACCTTTCTGTAATGACCTAATATTTGTATTCACACCTTTGGGTTATTATATTTAATGACAATAATAATAAAGATGACAATAATAACTAACACTTATGTAGTGTTTTAAGGTTGCCAAAGCACCGTATTTCTGTATATTTCATTTGACCTTCACAGCAATCCTGTGAGGTGGATACTATGATTATCCGTATTTTACAGAAGAGGAAACTGAGTCTTAGAAAGGTAGAATAAATTGCCTAGAGTTACATATCCAGTGAGTATTTGAAGTAAAATTTGAACTCAGTTCTTCCTGTCTCCAAGGCCAAGAGTCTTACTACTGTACCACCTAGCTGCTTCTCTAGTCAGAAAACCATTGATAAAAATACAACTAATACACAGGAAAAGTTAAATATTAACCTATTGCCATATATTTTCAAGTTTTCTTTTACTATGGCATGGCCTTTTTTCCAATTCCCTGAAAAAACAAGAAATAAGAAACTTAAACCTGTGAAAATTAAATGTGTTGATCTTTTAGTGAAGGGAACTTGGAGGTGATGAACCATCAATCAGCCAACAAGAATTTAGTTAAGTGCTTACTATATGCCAGGCATTGTTTGGAGACAAGGAAAGGCAATAAATGGTCCCTTCCTTCCAGGAGTGTACACTTGAGGTGGCATTATGGGCAGAATTGGATCAGGGGGACATAGTTAGATCTATACTTTAGAAAAATCCACATGGAGACTGAGGAAAGGCTAGATTGGAATAAAGAGACCCTGGAGGCAAGGATGTGAATTAAAAGGTTATAAGGACAGTACACAAGAGTGGAGTGAAATCTGTAGACTCTCTGCTGATGTCCCCTGCCCTCGTGTATATAGTGTTTATAAGCTGGGGCTCTGAGTTTGATGTGGAGAGTCTCAGGTGATTGTATCAATAATGAGATATTCACAACACCCATGATGGTTATGAATATGTTGGTGTAGTTTTGGATCACAAAATATAGCAAACTCTCCACATGGAAGGCAGAACCAAGGTCTTTATTCAGAAACCATAACACTGAGTCCCAA
>CM053594.1:340184492-340220411 GCA_028646575.1 Pseudocheirus occidentalis | reverse complement strand
AACAATAGGGAACAGTACCACCTATTCCCATCCCCTTGAAATTAGAAAAACTACCAGACTACAGAGAAAATGAACCTTGGGTTAAAGAAAAAGCACAGTCTTAGAGAGTGGTGAGAAGTCCATAGATAAAAAGCTACATGGTCAGAACAAGATACAGAGTTAGGGCTACTGGACACAAAGCACAGGGTTATCCTATTCCTGAGAAAAAATAATAGACCTTGGGACCACCATACTGAGGGATTCCCACTTACTGAGGATGTTAATCTTCTCTCCACTACCACACCTTTCTCTTTTTCCAAATCTTATGCTTGCCACCTTCCCCTTAGAGAGTTGTGGAGGGAGGGTGGGAGGAGTAGGAGCTTCAGCTCTGCCACAAGTGTAGTAACCATGAGGGAGGAGATTGTATTATAGCCATACCAATATGACCACACTTTAGTGGGTAGACTAGTCTACCTTTTTTCTCCAATATGGAGGTCTTCAAACAAAAATTCAAAAGCAACTTATCAAATATGTTACAATAGAGATACCTTTTACATATGAGTTGGACTAGTTATCTGCTGAGTTTCTTCCATCTGTCAAATTCTGCAATTCCTTAAATTTGCCCCAAATGCCAGAAACCGTAGTTGAAGCTCTGCTTTAATGGTTTTAGCCAAGAGAAAAATAGAATCTAGATAATTTTTTAAGAATGTATAATCATTAAATCTATTCAATTTTAATTCAACTAACTATGTTGAATAAGCTGTACATTTAATAATTAACCTCAGGGCTACCCTACATACAGTTTAGAAAAGTGACAAAGAACAATTTTCAAATCAATACTTAACAAAGCTTCCAAACTAACAATTTAGGTGTTTTTTTTAGTACTAAGTATCTGTTATCCCACTTCTCCTTGCTAACAGGGAGCTAGCTATTAAATGACTTCTCGTTTTCTCTCAATCTTGAAATCGTTCCTCTGTGTTTCTCTTCCTCTTTCTTCTCTACCTGCCATATTTCATTCATCAACATCCTTTCTTCTTCAAGACACTATGATTCTAGACTCTAAAAAGTGACCTATTTTGTTACTGACATTTTTGTCTGTTAAACCCTCTTTGGGCTCTAGTCTTTCTACCCTAGACCTAGAATATTCCAAACAAAAGTTTTCTTAGTAAAACAGAAATCTCCCAATGAACATCCAAAGCTCTGGAAACAGTGACCTGGCCTGGAGTGACCAACCTATGCCTACAAGCCACCTCTGGACAGGAACATAGCTCAAGGTGGCATAACTACTAAATAAGTTCCACAAATGAGGCTATTGAAACAAATAATAAAAGTAATAAAACTAGATTTATTTCTGAGCAGAGAGAATGGAAAACAGAAAGGAGATGCTGAGAAACTGATTTTCAGATATACCTATTATCGAGGAGGCGGATGGACTTGCTGGTGCTGTGATCTTTCCCTGTGCCCTTATGTCCTTAACTTCTATTATTGTGAGCACTCCAGTTCCTTAAAATACAGCCACACCATTTTTTCAAGATTAATATATAAAAGAGTAAAAGATTGCTCCTGGGCTAGGACCTTGTATGCTAAGTTTCAGCCTGGAGCACATTTTTATAGCTGAGTTATAAACCTTTGAAAATAGATGTTTAGAATGGAAATGTTAAGAGACCCTTAACTGTAGTGGCACAAAAGGTACTGGTATCATTCATCTACAAAAAGAAAAAAAGACTATCGGCAGCCATATTAAAGTTTACACCTGAGAGGAAGAAACCAGAGAGGGTTTAGGTTGTACTGTATAAGGATTAAATCGCCCAGTTTAGAAGACCTGCTTGTCTGACAGGTGGGGAGGGGAGGGATGAAGGAGAAAAGGGGGAGCAGGAAGGAGCAGTGTAATTTGGGATTTACACCTTTGTTAATGTGAATTGTGAGTTTCTTAAGGCAAGCTGAGTTAACCAAAACTGCTGGCAACAAATTAGCTGTTGGCATCATTACACTGTAATTACCTTTTATTGCTTTTAAATCAAGGGAATGCTGTTTAATATACTTTTGGAATAAAGCCGTGTTGCCCTTATAGAAAATAACTGTATAGATCAAGGACACAAATAGAATGTCCACATTTATACTCCTCAAGTGAAAAGGAAAATTGGAGCTATAACAAATTTCATGTTTATAGAAGTTGCAATTATGGTATAAAACATCCAGAGTCTTCCAGAATGTCTTTATTATGATACTCTAGATGTCCATCCCCTGGATGGAGTCCTGAGCTTGTTGGACAGTTTCTATGAGTCATCTTGGTGTAGGTTGGGGGTCTTCCCATTCATATCCATGATGTCCCCTGGGAACGTCTGCATTCTTATTCAGAATATTCTTATTCAACTCTCCAAAGCACCCATCCTTCTCATCCATAATTGTCTGAGATCTACCATCAGTTCCAAAAGGCACAGCCCTTCTTTAGCATTCCAGTTGCTTTTCTGGGTAAAGAACTTAAAAGTGTGACTAAAAATGATCATAAAATTGGTACAAAACTCAAAGAAACACTGTATATCCCCTTTCTATGTATGCAATGACACTTTAAATTGATTTCAAAGGACTATGTAAAGAAACAAATGCATGAATTCAGTCTTCATATGATGCTGAAATATTTTGTTCTATATTACTCAAATTTTGCCTCTAGTCTTCCTTCCTCATGCAAAGCCATCCTTTTTGAATCAGATTTTTTAAAAAAAGGAGGAAGAAAGGGAAAAAAATCCGCAAACTCCATCAATTCATTGAAATAATCTGATAATACATGCAATGCTCTTTATCTATGTATTCCCTGCCTCTGCAAAGGAAATGGGAAAGGACATATTTCCTCTTTGGGGTGATATTTTTTTCTTTGTAATTTTGCTGCATCCATGTTCAGTTGTTTTATGTTTTCAATGTACATTGTTACAATTGTGTGTGTACATATAAATGGATATACACAGCATGTATACAACACACACACACACATATATATATATATACATATACATAGGCTCTGCTTTCCTCACTTTCATTAATTCCTATAACTCTTCTCTACATTCATCTCACTCATCATTTCTCACAGCACAATCGTATTCCATGACATCTATGCAACCACAATTTGTTTAGTCATTACCCAATTGATGGATATTTTCTTTATTTCCAATTCTTTGTTACCACAAACATGCTGTTATGAATATTGTGGTTTATATGGAGATTTTTCTTTCTTATCAAACACCTCCTAAGGGTATATGCCTAGAGGTGGAATCTCTGGATCAAAAGGCAAGAACATGTGTGTCACTTTATTCACACAATTCTAAATTGTTTTCCAAATGGCTGTGCTCATTTATAGCTCTTCCAATAATACACTTGTGTGTCTCTTTTAATATCAATATTCCCCTTTTTTAACAAAAGCTGGCACTTAGAAGATACTTTAAGTTTGGCAAATCACTTTACAAATTTTATTCTCACAACAACCCTGGAGGTTGTTGCTGTTATAACCCTGTGTTACAGGTAAATAAATTGAGGCTAACATTGAGTATTCCTATCTTGTGTCGTCTTTATCCTCCTGCTGGGTGTGAGGGGAAATCTCAGGGTTGTTCTGATTACTATTTCTCTTATTATCAGTGATTTGGAGCATTCTTTCACACGGTTGTTAGCAGTTTTCAATTCCCTTTAAGAATTGCTATTGGTATCCTTTGGGAAGGACTTTTGTCTTGTGTATTTGTTAGCCATCAATAGATTTTGGATATCACTTGTCAGAAAATTTTAATACAAAAATATTTTTATTCATTCAACTACTTCCCTTATGCTAAAAGTAATTCAGTTTAAAATGAATAAATCATCTACTCTTGTTGCTCCCTTTCTACCCCCTGCCCCTAAACAACGGTCATCTTAGAAGGAAACTTTCCCATGGAGTTAAATTTAGCCAAGTTTACTCTGACAAAACCTGGAATCTGCCACATCATACCAGATGGATGCCCCAAAGAAATAACAAGAAAGGAAAGATAGCTTTTATATATTATGGTAGCAATTACTGACATCAGTGTCAAATCAATAGGATTAGAAGGTCAAGTATATGCATTCCAGTTCAGGAAAGGATTGCTAGTAGCTCTAATTCAAAGTAGATAGTGAAAAGAGGTTGTGTATCCCCACAAGAGGAATTCACAGATCCCAAAGTACTTGATTCCCAGCACTCTACTCAGACAGACGTCTTCAACTGAACAAATGTCAGGAGACAGCCTTAATGCTGAGAAAAGAAGACTCCATATTTGTTAGTACTAAATATGGACATATATATTTAATAATGCAAAGAAAGCACTTGACCTGGAGTCAGGAAAATCTGAGTTCTAATTCAAACTTAGATACTTGAGAGCTGTGTGATTCACTTAACATGTCTGCCTCAGTTTGCTCAACCGTAAAATAGAAATAACCCATAACCGCTGCCTCCTACGGTTGTTGTGAGAATCAAGTGAAATAATATTTATAAAGTGTTTAACAGAAGGCCTGGCATATAACAGATACTTGTTTTTGCTTTTTTTGTCTTTTAGTGGGAGGGGTATTTTTTTTTTTTTGCTTTTTGGAGTGGGAAGGTAGGGCAGTTGGGGTTAAGTGACTTACCCAAGGTCACACAGCTAGCACGTGTTAAGTGTCTGAGGCCAGATTTGAACTCAGGTCCTCCTGTCCAGGGCCAGTGCTCTATTCACTGCTCCACCTAGCCACCCCATATAACAAATATTTAATATACAATTATTTCCTCCCTGCATCATCATTAGCATCATAATAATACTTACTAAGAAATATAAAGCTTGCACAACATGCTAGACATATTATTTTATGTGACCTTCAAAACAACCCTCTCCGGTATATACTATAGAAAGTCTTATCATGAATTTACAGATGTCAAAGAAGTTGTGACTTGTCCATAGGCAGGTAGGAAAGTTTGTGCTGCTTGTTCTTTGAAGGCATCTTCCATATGTACTAATCAATCACATGCAAAACCCATGTGATGGAAATGATATCAAATCAGCAAAAAAAATCAATCAAACCACTCATCCATTCGTTAGAGGAAGGATGTATGTTACTTGACTGAATTTTCCACTTTGCAATTTGTTGTTGAATGATGTTAATAAAGCCTTAGCAAGTAAATTTTAAAACCACTCAAGATAATTGAAGGAAATGAGATGGTTAGTGAAAATATATTCGAACATTTAATCTTTTTAAAAATAAACAAATAGAAATAAGTTCTCATGTTTGTTTGGGGATCATGGCACCTTCCTGAAAAAGAATGCATAGTCCATGAGGTCTTACATAATTCAATTATTTCTTCATTGAGTAGGGCAACTATACCGACCTTCCTTTGGAAGATTAAAAAGAAAAAGCCAATTCTTGGTGGCTCGTTTCTAAAAGACGCTCATTTGACATTTCTAAGATTTTGCATTTCTTCCTTTTAGGTGTCTCCAATACCATTTTATTTTATTTACATTCTTAAAAAGCACCTCCATTCCACTATAATTGAAAATGTTTGGATATTTTCAGAATAAAAATATTCTACTAAAAGATTTTTTGGGTCATATAACCATTTGATGGGGCTATTTGTAGTTCTTAATATTTAATAATGTTGCTGCAGGAATTCATTCCTAATCATGGAATGTGTTATTTGCCCTTGAGCACATTCTATGGTATCTAAAAATAGTGCAGGGCACATTCCATAGGTCATGTAGGATGGCCACCTTGTGACTGGTTGTTATAAATAAGGGCTCGGGGGTCAAACCTGTCTCTTCTTTGAAGAGGTTCCAAGGTTTCACCCTGAAAGCAACACCAGCCCTCAGTCTGGAAACCAGGTCCCAAAGGAGTCCCTGGGCAAGCATTTTCAAATAGCTCAGAGTGAGAGAAGAGACACAGTAAATGTCAGCTTACATAAACCCATAAGAGCAGAGATGAGAAAATGGTGTCCTTTTGCAAGGGCAAAAGTTTGACTTCTCTTAGGGAGGAAAAAAAAATTATTTTGGGGAGTAAAAGGGGAATGGATAAAGAAATTAGGCAGGGGAGTCTGGTAAATAAATCCACGTGTTACTGCATGTTACTATTCAACTTGTCTGCTTCAGTTAGACATAGGAAAAGAGTTTGAATTGAGCAAACTGTCACCAGAAAAGGAATTCAGAGGTAACATTAGCCTTTGGCTTCACCTGTTTTCCACGGGGCTTCCTTATGAAGATGCTGCCTTATGGGGTCAGTAGGAGCAAGAAAGTCCATTTGGAAAAGTGTATTTTTAAATGGTTTATTATAAAGGCTAACTATAGGGCACACAGATGTATAAGGGATGTTGTCTACCTAGGAAAAGATGCCATTGTTCCCTTTGGTCCAAAGGCATTGGGTCGAGGGTCATCGTCTTCCTCAGGTAGAACTAAAATTCAGCTCCATCCTGTAGGCTTATTTTCATTATCATGATTCATCATTATTCATCATTATCTTCAAAATTATTATCTGCTCCTTTTCTTCTTCACACTTCCCTTTTATGTTTTATCCCAGCATCCTGCTATAAAATTGGAGTTTGTCAGTCTAGGGAAGACAGAGGGAAAAATAAACTGGAAAAAGATCACAATGGACATATGCCCCATTTTCTCTAGTAGTTAAGGGAATGTAGCTAGAGAGGTAGCTTGGTACACTGAAGAAGGCATTGGGTTTGAAATAAGGAAACCTGAGTCCCATCCTGTGTCAAATATGGACAAATTACTTAACTAACTTTGCCTCAGTTACTTCATTTGTATAATGAGGAGACTGGATTCAATGGTCTCTAAGTTCCTTTTAATCTTAAATCCTTTGATTTAAATCACAGGCCAGCGCTGGGCAAAATCGGGAAGCAGGAAAAAATTTATCTTCCATACTCTCTCCCTTTGTTTAAATGTGCTCCACCTTTACAATGTACACTCATTTGGTGACTCTGATACGCCTGTAAATCAGGACAAAATCTTGTATTCCCAACACTCTTTTCCCCTCAAAACTTACCTGATTTGTATTCCATTGTGGCCCAGGTGGCATTGGATTCTCCTTTCAAGAAGACTGAGGAATTCGTGAATTCCATATGGTGACTAAGGGGCCTATGTTGTAACAGAGAAAACTCCCAGGACCTCTTAAAGCAGTCTATGTGAATATTCGCCTCCTTCATCAACAATGAAGAATTCTGACCCTTCCTATGAATGAAGAATTTAAAATCCCAGTGCCTTTTACACTAATGAGTTATCATGAACCTATTTCCAAACTAACTGATATGCTGACTCACCTATACTGGAGAATTCCATTGACTACACCGAGGCCACATATTTTAGCAAGAAAAGTCAACCTTCTTTCATATTGTTCAGGCCTAAAGGGGTTGTGCAATGAATTCCTAGAGTTTCTCCCTTCCCCGTGATATTATGTATAAATCAACAAATATTTTATGCACCTAATGTGTGCTTGGCCCCAAGGATATGAGGCAAATCAAGAAACAGTCTTTACTCATAGGAGTTTACATTGCAATTTAACAATTCTCTCTATAGGTACTTAGGGAGTTTATGAAATTTTATCTCGATATCTCCTCTAATACGTGAAGGTTGCAAAAGAATATGTGATTGGGGTCGCAATTACAACTAACTATGGTAAATGGGGCCCAAGTAGATAGATATTTAAGGGTGCCTCTTGAACCTGAGAAGAAATCATTTATTGTTACACCCATCAAGAAGCTCTCTACTTCCCTTTGGTTGTACAATCATAACAATCTCACTTCTAAGCTGTTCTTCAGACTATTCCCACAGTTTAAATGACCCATAGTCCTTCACCGACTTCTGCCCAGTGAGACTGAATGGGAAAGTAAGGAATGCATAGAGAACAGTTACTATTGGCTGTAGCTACACATCTTAACCCTGCTTCAGAGAACCAGGTGGGTTCCCAGGTGCGCACATTGCACTGCCTGAGAGCAGGGCAATCCTGATTTCAGGGATGTTTGAGACTGTCAGGAGAGCTGTATAGAAGCAGTAGTGCATTTGTATTTGCAGGTAAAGGATCTGGATTTAAATCCTGACTTTACTACTGTTTGACTTTCTATCAAATCACTTAATCTTTGTCAGGCTTAGTTTCATCTATAAAATTTCAAGGAGTGGGCAGAAGTGTATTAGATGGTTGCTAAGATCCCTTCTACATTTAAATTCCATAATACTTCTGACAATATTTTATGAAAAATTTGATTTTCTTTATTCAGTTATTACTACAAGAAACCTTCCTTGTACTATAGTGGATAGAGAGCCAGCTCTGGAGTAAGGAAGAACTGAGTTCAAGTTCTACCACTCCAACATAAAGCACAGTATGACAAGGAGTTGTCCATTATTAATTTGGAGGTAGAAATGACATTAAAGGTCATTAATCTCAATCCCTTCATTTTACAGAAGAGGAAACAGAGTCCAAGAAAAGCAACTGCTACCATTCCTACAGGGCTGCTGTTGAGATCTAGTGCCATAACATATGTAAAGCATTCTGTGAGCCTTAAAGGACTATATGGATGCCAGCTATTATGCTTAATGTGCAGGTCACATAACTAGTAAGTTTCATAAGCAGGTTTGGAGTTTATGTCTTCCTGATTCCATATCCAGCTCTTTAGGCACTGGGTCATTTACCTGCCTCAAATGCCCCAAGAGTGCTAAAGACTTAAGTTATAGACAAAGTGCCAAGGGTATTGGAAGAGAGAGTTTCTAGATCAGGTGTAAGGGTCCCTGCACTGATGAAATATGGGCCACAACTTATGTCCCCCTCAGCCTTGCCCTTCCCTTTCCCTCAACATGCCCCATGCAAAAGCTAATTAACAAACAGGAGTGGCTAGGTGGTACAATGGATAGAGTACTAGGCTTGTAATCAGGAACTCGTTTTCATGAGTTCAGATCAAGCCTGAGATACTAACTGTGTGATCCTGGGTAATCCACTGTTTGCCTCAGTTACTAGTCTATAAAAAATGAGGTGGAGAAGGAAATTGCAAAACCAAGAGTCAAATATGACTGAATAACAACAAAGTCCCTAACAGAACCTAGGTAATTTTAGGTGCTCAAACTTTTTTCTGAATTTGAAGCTTGTGGAGATAATTCAGAAATTATAGCTGTATTTTCATTCTCATGCCATTTGATTCTTTTCTATAATTCAGCAGCCATTGTATTCTGCAGCAAAACACCCAAGCCATTAAAAAAATTGTAATGCACAAATTTCATGAAAAACTCATTTAAGATGGCTTTGGATTACATCTGACCTCATAATTCTATCTTGAACCCAAGGTTAAATGAGAGTATAGGGTTGTGGTCAGAAACTTCGCATTACTTTTTTTTTAAATCTTCTATAGCAGGGTCATTTACTATGATTAAAATTGAAAGAGAGGAAAGTGTTTGTTATCAATACGATAGGAAAACAGGTCAAATAACAAAACCTACAGAGGTAAACATCAGGCTGAGTGAACATCTGAGGACCTCATGACCTTTCCTTTATCTATACAAAATAGCAAATACTCTAAAGCAGTGGTTCTCAACGTGACCCCTTTGGGGATCGAACAAACGACCCTTTCACAGGGATCGCCTAAGACCGTCAGAAAACACGTATTTCCAATGGTCTTAGGAACTGAGACACCACTCCTCTATTGGTCTCCAGGCAGGTCCCCTCACATGCAGCTACGCCCACATCCTACTATTAAAAGGCCAACGCATTAGGAAGGTTGAGAACCACTGCTCTAAAGATTGTTTAAAAGCTACTTAAGCTCAGCAGAGTTAACATAAATGTTTTCATATTTCCTATGCATTGTTGAAGATGTTAAATTTCAATCCCCTTCTTTTCTTATACAGCACACCATTACTTTTATCTTCTTAAATTATTGTCATGTAAATATTGGTATTAGACAAAGGAAGAAAATTAGGGAACTGATTACCAAAATGAATATTCAAAGATTTCTGGCATCCTGTGGGTGATTGTTCAAGCAGGTGAGCTAGAGTCAGGAGAATACTTGATTAGATAATATCAGGCGATTACATAAACTGTCATATTTTCAAATAACTTAGCTATACAATACTTAAAGTTTAACAAAGCTCTTTACAATAGGTCTGTGAGGTGAGTTGCATAAGTAATAATTAAAAATAATAATAGCTATCATTAAAAAGCATTTTACATAGATTCTCTCATTGGACACTGAAAAGAACCTTTGAGCTAGGCACTATAATAATAATAAAATAAAAAGTATTTTCAGATGGGAAAACTGAGGCTAAGAAAGTATACGTGAGGGGTGGCTAGGTGGCGCAGTGAATAGAGCACTGGTCCTGGAGTCAGGAGGACCTGAGTTCAAATCCGGCCTCAGACACTTAACACACACACACACACACACACAAATAGCTGTGTGACCTTGGGCAAGTCACTTAACCCCAACTGCCCTCCAAAAAGCAATAAAAAGAAAGTATACGTGACTTGTTCAGTAATACAAAGGGAAATCTGAAGCAGAATCCAGAGGATCTGTGAGGATACAGAGACGTGAACTAACAAATTTAATGAAGCAAATAATGGTCAGGACTATCAATTGAACTCAGAACTCCTGATTTGAAATTCCCTAATGCCTTGAATCAAAAGAAATTATATATTTCTTAAGTCAAGCTCCTAAGGGTCAAAGGATGAGACTCTAATACTTGTAAAGAGAAATTGACATAGGGAAAGATATTTTTTTTGTTTTCCTTTTTTTGGAGGGGAAAGGTAGGGCACTTGGGGTTAAGTGATTTGCCCAAGGTCACACGGCTAGTAAGTGCTAAGTGTCTGAGGTTGGATTGGAACTCAGGTCCTCCTTACTCTAGGGCCAGTGTTCTATTCACTGTGCCACCTAGCCACCCCAGGAAAAGACATTTTTTGGTTATGTATTACGTTTTTTTTGTTTTGCCCAAAGATTTAAAAATATATATTTCTTTTGTTTTTATGTTACTTTCATTTCCATGTATTCCTATCCATCCTCAGCTTAGAAAGTCACACCCTAAAGCAAAGAATGAGACATAAAGAAGGCAGGGAGGGAAAAGTAGTTCAACAAAAGTCACTAACACATCTACCTATGTTGCTGGTAGATGTTCCTCAACTATAGTCCATGACTTTGACAAAAAAGTACATTTTCTCACCCCTTTTCAGAATAATAATATATTATAATTATATAATATTTATATATATATATATATATTTATACATATAATACATATATTATATAATTATAATAAGACAGGGTTCAAGATTTGGGTAGTTTTTTGGGTTTTTTTCCTTCTATTAATATTGTTGTAATCATTCTGCATATTTCATCTTGGTTCCCTTTATTCCACTTTGCACCAGTTAATTAAACTTTCCATGCTTCTTTATATTCTTCATACCTGACATTTCTTTATTTTGAGAGGGGAAGGCAAGGCAGTTGGGGTTAAGTGATTTGTCCAAGGTGACACAGTTAGTAAGTGTGTCAAGTGTTATGCGTACCCATTCCCAAATCCATGATCATCTAGGAAGGAATTTATATATAAGATAATATATATATATATATGTATATACATATATATGTATAATACAAAGAAAAATAGACTTAAACGTTGTTGTTTCTTTTTCTGTGTCTTTAGTAAATAGGAGCTTTCCTTTAGAAAAGAGTTGCATTTCTTAGTGACTTAGGTGAAGCACAGTATTACAGTCCTTAGGAATAAAATGTGCTACTTGTACAAGAATCAAAAGACTTTAATGAAAGGGATCTATTAAAATTTGTGAGTAAATAGTTTTTACATAGATATTTGGAAGTATACAACTTTATTCCTTAAGAAGATTTTTTTCTGTTTAAAGAGGTATTGTAAATCTTTTTTTTTTGCCACTTACAGAACTATTATTTTATTTTTTCAATTTATTTGTTTTTTGGTGTTCAATATTCACTTCTGTAAGATTTTGAGGGTATTATGAATCTTACAAGAGGCATTTCTACTGTTAGAAATGTCTTTCTCTTCAAAAAATATATAATATTCAAGATGAATGGATGAAAAAAATTAGTAAAATATTTATTAAGTGCTTACTAGGTACAAAGCACTATGCTATGTATCAGGGATACAAACAGAAAAGCATGACAGTCACCTTTCTCAAGGAGCTCCCATTCTAATGGAGAGGACAACTCTATATGGAAGGTTTCAGCTATAAGTTAAATAGAAAAGTACTTATGGTGCAGAAGCATAATAGATGCTACTGTAAATTACACATACACACACACACACACACACATATATATATATGTGCATCTACATATGTATATATACACATATATCTTATTATTCTCATGTGTATGTATATAATTATATTGCCAATGTGATACTCACAGCAGCTGCTATGAATATGCAGACATATGTCCAGGGTTGAATTTCAAAATATAACAAACACTCTTCCTCTAAGACAAAACCAAGATATTTATTCAGATACCAGAAAGCCAGTTCCATGGTAACAAAGAAGTATGTACACATCACCAATCCAGGGAGTACCATCATCCCCAAGCCTTCCCCCTATTAGGCCTCCCCACAAACAAGCTCCAC
Organism: Pseudocheirus occidentalis; assembly: GCA_028646575.1. NCBI lineage: Eukaryota > Metazoa > Chordata > Mammalia > Diprotodontia > Pseudocheiridae > Pseudocheirus > Pseudocheirus occidentalis. The sequence goes on along the minus strand of CM053594.1, from coordinate 340,207,854 downwards.
TAGACAAAATTCCTCCCTCTCTCACTCATGTTAGCTGCTGTGCCTTAGCTTAGCGCCACCCGACTCTCTCTTCCTGCTCCATCAGTTGGGCAGTTCCTCCCACCTTGGGCTCCATGCAACTCAAGCTGTGGGTTGGGCCAAAGCTCAAATCAGGTCACATGGGCCTATTAAGGGGCAGGGAAGATCTTCACATTCCATTAACATTATAAGAATATGTGTACATATGTGTGAATATAAAACACACACATACATATGTGTGTGTATGTATATATATATACACGTATGTGTGTGATATAGATGTGGATATAGATATAAACAATAAGATAGAATCCCACAAAAAGATCTTCAAATTATCTCCCTCATTAGAGTATGAGTTACTTGAATGCAGGGACTTTGTTTTATTTTCTTTGTCTTTCTGAGGGCCCAGCACATGGTAAGTATTTATAAACACTTGTTGACTGGCTGATGTACTAGCAAAAGCCCAGCAGAGTCTTAACGCTTCTCTCCCTCTTTTTATAGCATAGTACTGCCCATACCAACCAATAATGAAAGCCCTGAAATTGTAATTATCTTTCTTTTTTATCTAAAACAACAGCCAAGAATATCTCCTGTAGAATAAAGAGTTCTAGCAAAGACCAACAAGGTAACTTCTTAATTTTGAGGAACAACTGATTCCCTAAGTGAAGAGGGTCTCCTTTTTCTTGAGTAGAAAGTCAGTAGAAGATGCTATAGTTAAGAGAGAGACAAATTGGGCTCCATAGGAGTCTGTGAAAGTGGGAAAGGAGCTCCAGAAAGTGAGAAAGTAGTCCCAAGGCACAAAAACGCCCAGTAAAGAGGTTCTTCTGTGGAAAAGCTATAACATTAGGCTACATTCCAAACCCAGCTCCTGCAGAGATAGGCAAGGGACTCTCTGAAGAACAGGGAAATATTCAGAAGTCATCTCACCTCTCACCTTTACTCCCGTGTTCCTTAAAGACAGAAAGAATATTCATATAATTTCAGAGTTTTAAGATTCATACATTTAGAATAAAAAATACCCTCGAGGCTATATAAACCAACACTAACCTCCTCATTTTACACATGGGGGAACCAAGGCCCAGAATGTTCCCAAGTTCACACAAGTATTAAAAGACTGAGTTAGTATTTGATCTTTCTCATGACTCCAACCAGTTTAGTAAAGACAGGAGTTATGTACTGTTGCTTTTCCAAGTTGTGTCCAAGGGGTTTGGAAGAAGTGGGAACACCCCCCCTTAGGAAATGGTGATATTTAAGAGACTATAGAAGGGTCAACAGCTGATCCCAGAATCACTAAAACCTCAATTTAGAACCATCAGTTGGTTAGACAACAAAGGGAGTGTGAGTGCAGAATTCTCTTCAGAAAGTCACACTTAAAATACAAGTGAGTTATCTGGGAGGGTTCTCTGATTAGCATAAATGTGAAGATTAGTTATTTGAAATCCCGGTCCATAAGGGAATGTTAAAACCTATGGGGTATAACCGTAAACGAAGAGGCATATTTTTCGTTATTTACTCTAACTGCATGCCATTGGATAGATGTTTACAAATTAGGTTATGTGGATACCAAACCCAGGCAGATTACTTTCCTATCCTCAGTGGGTTTAGGGTGTAAGGCAAAACCAAATGTCTAAAATAAATGTGATAATTCATCATCGGGTCATTGATTTAGAGACAAAAGACACCGTAAGGGCCATCTAGTCCAACCCCCTCATTTTACAGATGAGGAAACCAAAGGCCAGGAAGGGCCAGTAAAATACGTTATGTGTGAAGTTCTTCAAAGATGCTTCCTATAAAATATTCAAGCATATGAAAACACTACTTCTCTCTTTTCTCGATGAAAAAAAATCCCAATTCCAATATAGACCTCTATACTGAATGATTGATTTGGAAGGAATGTAAGGCAATCGAGTTCTCTTTAGGGGATTTTGTCAGTACATCATGGAGTGAGCTTCCCCAAAGTGAATATAAGCAGAATTCCAACAATGAGTCATGGAGCACCTAGGGAGAGAGGAGATCATTCACCCTCATGATCTTTTGCACAGCTGACTTCAAACATAGTCAAAGACTAACAATGTCCTCCCACTGTTGCAATAAATAAACAGGATAGAAAGGAAAACATATTTTAAATGATCTGCTAGCCAAAAATAGTTGAACATTCCAGCTATTTACTTATGAGGTCTGTGGAAGATAAAAACACACAAATAAAGCCTGGAAGACATTCGCTCTCAGGTCATCTAGGATGTCACCTACTGAGGCTGGCTCACTAAATGAATTTATTATTAATGCGGTTATTATTGTTGTTGTTGTTATTTTAGAGTTTTTCCCCAATCTTGACATGATTCACTTGGGGAAATCTTCAGCTACAGTGTAGGATATCACCACTGAGATACATTTCATTTCTTAATGTTTTATCTTTTTTTCTAGTTTAGCATAAAATGAGATAATATGGTTAAGTGCTTGGGAACTTTAAAGGGTTATATAAATTCAAGCTATTTAAGGGCTTTTGCTTTTAAAAGTTTTATACTTTTTGGAGCTGTTGTAACTGATATACGGCCACAGAAACACAGCACTGATGCCAAAGGTCTAAAAGGAAAAAAAATCATTGCTCAGACTCAAAACTTGAACCATGGCAAAGAAAGGACCTGGACTTTTGGATGAACTCACTTTTCTGCAGGAAACTTTTTACTGGTCAATAGGTTTGAAATGTCAGGGTAGATTTAAAGAGTGAATGAATGCACTTCCCCAAAAGCGAGTAATTTGCTCCTTTCTCACTGATGGGATCAGGCCCAATACCTTTCCTAGATAGGCACAGAGTGGAAATGAACTTCGTCATCCTTGTGAACAGAACTTGACATTGTCAGACAATCAGGCTCCACGGATCCTTGTCATTCACTCGGCACTAACCCTGCTAGGAGCTACTGCTGGATTTAGCCTTCAAAGTCTCCTCATTATTTGACAAGTTAGAAGAGGTAGTGGCATGACTAGTAATTGGGGAAGTACAACTCCATCCCAGGAAGTGACCTTGTCCCCAAACTAAGCTCTAGCTGGCCCCAGGTACACCACCTTAATTGGCAGTGCACTTATTATCGCTTCTCCTCAATAGACATGTTCCAGGGAAGGAATGGGTGAGAAGAATTTTAGTACAATGCAGTGTGGATGAAATGCTGATAACTCCATCTGAGGCTGGCATATTTTGTGCAGGTGTCACTGGCTTTAGATTTAGCTCTGTCACTTATTTTCATCCTATAGAAGAACTTGATTTAGAGCCTGGAAAAAGCAAGCCCAAACGAGAAAGGAGTGAACATATTCAAATAAACCTGAATCCAACCCTCCTCCCACCTTCCAGCTTCAACAATCTGACCCTGCAGCACAGTCAGAGTGATGCTGCAGTGATATCCAGTGAAGTTTAGCTAACTTTTAATTAGTTTGCACTTCTATAAACCTTTATGATTCTGAGTCCCAATTGAAACTGAAAATAGGAAATAATGTAGATGCTATTTCAGATCTCACACTACCTTGTTTCCATGATCAAGTTGATTAGGGGTTTTAGATCTCACTAGAAAAGCCTGCTGATCTAAAAAGTCTTCATGCTAATGAGAAGCTTTCCATAAGTACTTTAACCTTGAGATGGGGTTTTTTCTCCCCCACAATAAAAAAGTGCAACTTGTAGGAGTTAGCAAGACACATTAATTAGTGGAGCATCTGCTCAGTACTGACATTACATGTGTATGAAATATTTAAGCCTTCTTAAGTATGTTGCACCATTGTTCCAAGTCTAGTGGGTTTTCTGAAAGAGAAAGCAGATTTGCTACACGTTTGCATTCATTTACAAAGCCATCTTTGGAGTTAAAATTGTTCCTTTCTCACTTAATTACCAATGCTTCCCCCAAATTTCTCAAGACTTTGACCTCCTCAGACTTCTAGTTATTCCATTAGAATCATAAATTTAAAGCTGTAAAAGACCTTAAAGGTCCTAGTTGGCTAGAGCTCCCTCATAGGGACTCCAGGATAAGGAGCTCTAAGGTCACTTCCAGCTATAAATCTACATTTCTTCATGGAGCTATAGTCTAAAGAGGTTAAGTGACTTGCCCAGGGTCACACAGTGCTTAAGGCAGAAGTTGAACTCAGATCTTCCTGATTCCAAGTCTGATGCTGCATCGTCTAGCCAGGCACCTGAAGGGAGTAGGGAGTTGGTCTAGAGAGGAGCGGAAAGGAATCTTTTCTCTTGATATATACTTAACTAGCATCTACTGTTTGAAATCAGAGGAACATTGTGATACTGTGACTCAGTCTTTTCAGTCGTATCCAACTCTTCATGGCCCCACTCAGGGTTGTCTGGGAAAAGATACTGGAATGGTTCTCCATCTCATTTTACAGATGAGGAAACTGAGGCAAATAGGGTTAAGTGACTTAGACAGGGTCACAGAGCTACTAAGTGTTTGAGGTCAGATTTGAACTCCAGGACCAGCTTTCTATCCACTGAAACACTCAGCTGCCTGACGAGAAACAATATTTGCTTACTTCTTTCTGTTCCCTAGGATAACTCAATTCAGCATTAGACACTGCTTTAGGTCTCAGACTTTTCCCCATCCAGACCTAGAAAAATGGGGTTCATAGAACTCTTGTTTACATGTAATTGATCTAAGAGCAGTTGTAAGTACTTGATAACTTCTGGCTTCAGACCAATTATTTGATTATTTAGGTGGAAAATAACCTTTTAGTAATAGCTGGAGTGGGACTTAATTATCTAGTGAGTGGAAGGTTGTACATTTAACTAATCAGAATGATTTAGACAAAAAATCAGCTGAGTGATTAATTACTATTCATCTTTTGAAACTATCAATCATATGTTTAGGCAAAGACTGAATATATGTCTAATTGATAAGAAATACATATTTATAGTCCTAATTTATAGAATTCCTGAGTTGGAAGGAACTTCAAAGATTACTTCGTCAAAAATATGCCTGAATAAAGATCCCTTGTTAAACAAAGGGATGAATTATTTTCTATTTCATTGGATCATAGGTCACGAGCTGGAAGTCACGTCAATAAGTATTTCAGCACCTACTCTATGTCAGTCATACTAGTGCTGGGGAAACCAATAAATGGTAAAAAAAAAAAGTCCTCCTCACAAGAAATTCACAGTCTACTGGAGGGGACAACATGGAAATGACTGTGTATAAACACAAGATACACCAAAGAAATGGAAGATGACCAAAAAAGGAAAGATGTTAGCATTAAGGGTGATCAGGAAAGGTTTCCTGAAGAAGGTAGAGTTTTAGCTAGGACTTGAAGGAAGCCAATGAAGCCAGGAGTCCAAACTGAAGAAGAGAATTCCAGGAGACACAGTAAGAATACCCAGTGTCACAGGATCAGAGGGAACATATAAAGGGCTAAAAGGTAAGAAGACTTGAAAGGTAAGAAAAGGTCCAGGCTATAAATGCTATAAAAACCAAGCAAGATTTTATATTTAATCCTGGAGATGACAGGGAGTAATTAGAATTTATTGAATAGAGGGAAAGGTGTATGACACGGTTATATCTGTATATTTGGGAGAACAATTTGACAGCTGGAAGGAAGTCAACCTGAGATGGGGAGAGACTTGAGGCAGGAAGAGCAATCAGCAGATATTGTCACAACCCAGATGTGGGGTGATGAGGGCCATGAAATCTATCTTCTTCATGCTTGCCTAAAGGCTTCCAAGTTGCAAGACTTAACAAGTACAATTGAAATCAAAGTGTTTGTCTTCTCAAGGAAGGAAGAAGGGTAGGTGGGAAGTAGAGAATTTGGAACTCAAATTTTTTAAATGATTGTTAAACTTTTTACATGTAATTTGGGAAATATTTAACAAAATAAAATTTTTAAAAAGACTTCCGGGAACACCAAATTCAATGCCTTCTGAGGAAATACATTTCAATTCACAGTCCTCCAGTTTTCCATGGCTGGAGAAAGACCATCCATGCTTCTTTGAGATTTTAATCTATCAGATCTCTATACAGGTAACGCCTTACAATGCTACAGATGGGAGCTTATCACTCCCTTCTCCTACTGTGCTATGTTGTCTGTCTCCCAGTAAATCCTTTACATAGAATCCATCCAGCAAGCTTTGAGCCTTCTCACAGACGGGTGGAAATTCTGCATAGAAATGGAGCAGGCAGGCTGTCTGTCGGCTAATCCTAGCACATGCTGACTGGCTGCCCACTTTCTTTTCAGGGTAGATACTTCTTTGATGACACTGTTTCTACCATTTCTACTTAGTCCTTCACCAGTAATATGTTGCAGCCTACTGAAACCCACCACTTCATTTCCCTTAAGTAATCTGAGACTTCTTCAGAGACAATAATGTTCCATGTTCAATGCCAGGAAGCATCAGCAAAAGAATATTGGTGTTCCAAAGATGGGTCTTTTTTTTCTTTTCTTAGGGCAAAGCTTGGGGTTTCTCAAAGCACATCTCATAAAGGCAATCCAGCCTGCTTTCCTCCTATTAAATTCTGGCCCCAAGATTATTTTTATGAAAAGCAAGCACACTTGAAAAGCAAGCCTGCAATCATTAATAAACAATTCTAGGTATGGTAAATTTAAATTATAATCTCCAAATTTGATTTATAATATTTCCTTAGTTGAAACTAAACTCATATGTTCCTGGTAGGTGAGTTTGAATAAAAGGTGCCCCTTCTCTTCTCTTCTTTGTCCTTTGGACTAAGATGTTGTTCTTGTTGTTGTTGCTGCTGTTGTTGTTGTTGTTAGGTTGTTTTAGTCATATCCAACTTTTTGTGACCCCATTTTGGGGTTTTCTTGGCAGAGATATTGGAATAATTTGCTCTTTTCTTCTCTAGCTCATTTTACAGATGAGGAAACTGAGGTAAACAGTGTTAAGTGACTTGCCCAGGGTCACACAGTTGGTGTCTGAAATCAGAAGAGTTCAAATAAGATTGAGAATAGGAATTAAGAATAAGATCATAAAAGATCTAGAATGAGAGTTCTTCACCTTTTGGTGGGGTGTCATGGACACTTTTGTCAGTCTGGTGAAGTCCAAAGATCCCTTTTGAGAATAATGATTTTAAATTATTAAGATAAAATAGATAGGATTACAAGGGAAACCAATTAAATTGAAATATAATCTGATTATTAAATACAAAATTCACAGATCCCAGGTTAAGATCTCCTCATGGTGAGGGTACCTGAGACAGCCATCCAGTTCAGCCTCCTCATGTCAAAAGTAAGGAAGCCGACAGTTGGCAAAGCTAAGTAACTTGCCTAAGAATCAGAAGCATGAGGACACAGATCCTCTGTCTCTAGAGCCAGTGATTCATTCACCATCCTAAACTGTTTCCTATAGTGTTAGCACTGGGTTCTCCTGGTACAGAAAGAAAAGAGCTTCCTTCAATTCTCCACATCTAGCCTAGCCGCCAAAAAATAAAATCTTTCATCAATAAGACCCATTGGGCACCATGATTTTGGGATAATATACCCTTTGGATGCTTTATAACTGAGGCAATTCATAAATGGATTTAATAAAACAAAAATTCCCCAAAAAAAGAAATAAAACATGCTGTTGGGGTTCTTTCCTTCTCATTATCACAACAAGGTCCTGGGATTAAGAAGCTGAGGAAATTTTCCCCTTTTCTGAATGGGTTTTTGCAAATATTTCTTACAATATCTCCTATGGCCCTACGCCGTACTTTCTAAGCCCTCATTGTAAGCGTGAAAGTGTTGCTCATGGGAGGGAGGTGTAGCTTAAGGAGATGTCATAGACAGCCTGATAAACTCTTTTGCTTTCTATTTCTTATCCCCAATAAAATGCAAGTGTCAGCAACGCTGTGCGACTTTAAAAGTCTCCAAGGACTCGATGCATTTCTCGTGGGCATTGGATAGGAAACCATTGGCTAGAATCCAAAATGGTTCTTTTTTGGGTGGCCTATTCTTCCTCAAAGATTATGGTCTTTTCATGAAAAGTGCCAAAGTATGAGAGCAACTGAAAGAGTAATAGTAAGTAATAAGGGGTTAGGAAAGAACATCCATTAACTCCTTTTTTTTCAGTAGCCTTTGAAAAGTAATGGGCATCTACACCAACAACTCCCTGCTACATTAAACATTTCAGCCCAACTTACTAGCATCACAATACACAGGTAGAAGTAATAAGTAATAATGAGTCCTGGGCCATTGAACACGGTGAATTTTCCCAGTGTACTGCAATTATAGAAACATCTGTGCTAAATAAGTTTGTACTGAAAGCTGAGTGTTTAATAATCCTCACAATTTCTCATTATCAACTCTAATGGAAGGGAGAGAAAACTTCAAGAAAGTCTACCCCCTTTCAAAGAAAATTGCAGGAAATGCGATTGTTTCTGGTGCCACATTTCCCCGGACAATAAAAACACCAGAGACAACCTTCTTGGAAAAGAACATTACGCTGCATCTTTAATAACATGTAGTTCACATTGTACAAGGCAAATTATACCCCTCTCGACAAGCAGGCCATTTTGGCTACAGGGCATCCCCTGTGTCTCAACCTGACAACTGTGTTGCCGCTGACTCCCACGTATCACTTCACGCCATCTTTTCTCTAAAGAATAAGCCTAAAAATACACCAGTTTGTCCTCATGTTTGAGCAAACCAACCTGGCTCAGCAGGGGAAACCACATAAATGGGTTCCTTCCCATAGCACCCATTCTGCCACTGACATCAAAACCAAGTACAGCAGCATATTAACAATACTACCCAAATTGCTATTGTTGTGAATGTCACTCCTCTAGAGAAAAGCAGGAATGCCCTGTATGTAAGTATCTGTTGTTGATTAGGTGCTATTTTAAGGGGTATGAGAGCAATACCTCAAATATTGCTTTTGAATAAAATACCGTTTGGGAGCCACTAAGTGTCCATTGCTGTAAGGTATTTGTGAACAAAAAAATGAATAGGAAATTCTATCTCAAGACAGCTAAGAGGTGCGGAGTGGATAGAGCACTGGACCTGGAGTCAGGAAGATCTGAGTTCAAATCCAGCCTCAGATACTGACTGTATGACCCTGGTCAAGTCATTTAGCTCTATTTACTTTAGTTTCCTCATCTGTAATGAGCTGGAGAAAGAAATGACTCAGACGGGCTAACATGAGAGAACAGGAAAATGATAAATGCTGGAAAAGATGTGGGAAAATTGGAACACTAATGCATTGTTGGTGGAGTTGTGAACTGATCCAATCATTCTAGAGAGCAATTTGGAATCACACCCAAAGGGCTTTAAAACTGTGACCCAACAATACCACTTCAAGATCTATATCACAAGAGATCATAAAAAAAGGAAAAGGACTCTCATGTACAAAAATATTTATAACAGCTCTTTTTGTGGTGGTAGATTTGGTAGTGACTGGGGCAATTTAAAATTTTAATTTAAATTTAAAATAGAGAATTTAAAAGTTGCAGTTTATGAATATAATGGAATATTATTGTGCTTTAATAAATAAGTAAGCAAACTTCAGAAAAACCTGGAAATACTTATATGAACTGATGCTGAGTGAAATGAACAGAACCAAGAGAAGACTGTACATAGTAACAGTCACATTGAACAATGACTAACTTTGATAGACTTACCTCTTCTCAGCAATACAAGGATCTAAAATACCTCCAAAAGATTCATGAAGGAAAATGCTATCCATACGCAGATAAAGAATTTTGGATGCTGAATGCAGATGGAAACATGCTATTTGCTGTCCTTTTGTTGTTTTGTTTCTTCTTTCTCATGGTTTCTCCCATTAGTTCTGATTCTTCTTTACATCATGAATAATGTGAAAATAGGTTTAATATGAATGCATAAGTAGAGCCTATATCAGATTGCATGCTGTCTTGGGGAAGAGGGAGGAGAGCGAGGGGAAGAAAATTCAACACTCAAAATCTTACAGAAGTGAACATTGAAAACCAAAAATAATTTTTTTTAAAAAAAGAAAGAAATGGCAAACCAAACCAGTATCTTTGCCAAGAAAACTCCAAAAGGGGCATGAAGAGTCAGATATAACTGGAAATGACTAAACAACAACAAGAATCTATCACAGCCCCAAAAACTGCTTAATATTCACTAAGGAGAAGGAACCATACATCTACGCTAACCCAAACCACAGTTGCTTGAAAAGCCTAAGATTGAAGTGATATCTTCAAGAGAAGAACTTGGTTCTTTAGTTTTTCTCACAACATTGTCAAAGCACCGTCATGAACAAATTTAATCTAGGACATGCCATCAGCGCCGTTCCAGGGATTTGGTGATGTTATTTATTTTTCTCCTCAGCCACAGAACCTTTGGAATTTTGCTCACAAAGATCACTTACAAGTTCATTGTGCTTTCACAGTTCATTTTGGTTCAGTACAAATGACTTTACAAATTGAGGACGTAATTTTCAAGGAAACACTGTACTTCCATAAGGAAAGAAGAAAATGTTGCAAGGAATTGTGAAGTGATGGGACAGTAACTGAATACCTTAGAGACATAGGTGGTGTTTTCTTCACTACTCCTGATGGAAGGTAGAAACCTGAGAAGAGTAGGTTTGGAAAAATAATAGCTGATTTAAGAAACCTGTGTCTGAGAATATAGAATCGTATTGCTGGGCCAGTGTTTAAAATGTAGGAATAATGGGATTTTGTCAAGGATAGCACGCTTCTCAGGAGAACCCGTAAAATTAAATCTGCTCAGACATGTGTGAATCTGATCAATAGGATCGTAAACTGAAAATGGAGAGGGAGGAAAAATGGTGTTCTCATCTATGTCATATCCTCCACAGGGGACTGATGTGCTGGTGATTAAGGAATTCACTAAGGGTGAGAGAAAAAGCCCTCCTAGAAAAAGCCGGTGTGCTCCAGAATGGGATTCGAGAAAGAATATGAACCAAAGGATGGGCAAAGTTGGGAGCCGGAGTGATTTCAGAATCAAAACATCCAAGAGCCCTACAGAAATGGGAAGATGAGTGATAGAGCAGAGGTTTCAAGCCAGGGGGATTTACACAAGAAATTAGAAAGCAAGCTATTAGAACTTCCAGAGAACTCTCTTTCCTACAAGGAAATTGTCCCTATTTGCCATTGCCCTAATCACCTACACACGCATGGCATCTTGCTGCAAGGGAATATTTCAAGGTAGACTGTACAATAAATAATATTTACAATACGGGTAGGCAACTATCATCAGTAAGCAAGACCAGTCATTCGTAGGAGACCATATAAGAAAGGCATTAATAAAGACTGTGATCTCTGATATCTCTCAATGAATACTCAGAATATGGGGAAGCAACACAGTGAAATAAAGATAATGCAAAGAGGCCAATTAAATCTCATAAATATTACCTCTGGATGTGAGGAAGATGATGGCTTCCTCTCCTTGAAATAACAGAAGGGCTTTTGAATAGCTTGAGTTGTTGGGGAGGTGTTTTTTTTTTTTCCCTTACCTCGAACCTAAACTTAATCTATTTTCAGCTTCTATCCATCTCTGCTAAGTGTTGTCCCCTGTAGTTTACCACATAATGTCTAATCTCTGTTCCAGATGACTGTTCTTCAAACATTCAAAGGGAGCTATCATGTCTCCCCTAACTACCTCTTCTCACGTACATTCATATCCAATTTTTTAGACACTTATATGACATTTACTTGAGATTTGTCTTCATTTTAATGTGTGTGTATGTGTGTGTGTGATTCCCATTGAGACGCTGTTTATTGAACACTTACTACCAGAACATGTCTGAGGCTGACCAGGAGAAAGGATAGTTGAACTAATAGTTGGTTCCTGGGTGCTATTCCTCTTTTAATGCAGTTTCAGATCACATTAACTTTCTTTGCTACCATACCTCACTGTTCAATCATTTCCTTTACAATCTACTAACCTCCAGGCCCAGATCCATTTCAAATGATCTGCTAGCTAGCCGTGCCTTGATTTTGAACTTTTCAGAAACTAAACCTTTTAAATCCAAGTGTAAAACATCATATTTATCCCTATTATACTGCATATTATTATACCTAGATCAATGTCCTATGTTGTCAAAAATCTTTATTTTTAATTTCTTATTCTGCAATTCAATTTTTTTTAGCATCCCAGCATTGTCATCTATATATTCAGCAAGCTTGCCTTTTATGCCTTTGTCCAAATTGCAAATAAAACTGCTAAATAGCGTAGGGAACTATACAGGCATCCCCGAAGCACTCCACTGGAGAAATCTGTCCAAGATTACATTGAGCTATTGAACCATTGAAAGTGAATTACTTACTATTTATGTGGATCTGACCAGTTCCAAATCCAAAGAAGCATGGTATCATTTAGCCTACATCGTGTATCTTTTCCTAAAAATAGCACAAGCCATTTTCATCAAATATAGAGCTAAAACTTAGGTAAATTGTCCCTGATCTAGCAGATTATACCTAAATGTCTAAATATTTAATTTGCATGTGATTATCTATATTTTAACATAAACCTGAATATTTTAGTGGAAAGTGGGAGGTTTTGCTTAAGTTTCATACATCACTGAAATAATTTTCCAATGGGTCAAAAAGAGATGGTTTTTTCCTAGATTTCCTAAAATTTGAGGAGATGGCTTTATTTCTCTCTTCAAACACACACGGGGTTGTTCAAGAGCTATCACTGGCTAGTTCTAAAGAGGAGAGAAAAAGAAATAGAGTAATTATACCTAGGTAAGGACTTTTAATTCACTGAGTGAGAAATTGTCATAACAGATTAGATTTCTATATTTTTTTTTTACAGTTATAGTGTTTCACACACATTGCTCGTTTGATTCTTACAATAGAAGGAAGTCATGTTTACATTATTTTCACAGAGGTCTACTTAGACAGGTTTGTAATTTTCCAAGGTCACACAATAAGTAAGGGTCAGACCTGGGACCCATACTTTCCCATAAGAAACCCAGTGATCTTTTCTCTGTATCTTTTTACCGGCCTCTGAAAATATTGGTGGAGGATGCTGTGAGGATTAAGTATTTTAGTCTCTAGAATTCTTTAGGAAAAAGTAATTCAGACACTAAAACGCCTAAACACAAGGGATTGAACCTGAGGACTTTGATCTATTCCTCATAGGAGCCACTTTGAGTTTTTGTTTAATAGTTAGCTTTTGGACCCCAGTTTTAGGCTTGTGAAGAATCCCTTTGCATACATAAAGTCAGTTGATCCTCACAACAACCCTGGAAGGTAGGTGTGATCATTATGGGAGATTATGGGTGCATTATGGGAAATTAAGATAGAGAAGTGAGATGTCAAGGGTCACACAGCTAATAAGTGTCTGAAGCAGGATCTGAACTCATCTTACTGATTCTAGGTTTTGTGTTCTATCTACTAAACCACCTAGTTATCACATTCTTAGTGATGTTCCTAAACCATTAATACTAATAGAAACAAGTGCTTTAAAAAGTACTCAGCATTTCAGTAATATTGGGGTTACTATTTGTCTTGTATTAGCTTTTTATTTCATATTGGTGATAAAGTCCATTTCATACATTATTGGCTTTTATCTCCACTGAAAGGAGTCGGCCTAAAGCTGGAATTTTCCATGGACCAACAGAGCACATATGAAAATGAAATATGTAGGTCTTACAAGTGTAATAAATAGTTTTTGAAAGAAAGAGGTCATTTCTTCTCTTGGTGAAGGCAGCTGGTACATGCAGAGTAAAAAAAAATGCATTTGCATCAGAACTCTGCAAATATGACTGTCATAATTACAGTAATAATACCGTAGAATGGTGCTAAGTTTGTTGCAGTGCTAAGATGTACATAAAATAAAATTTTAAATAGGGCAGTGGCTTCATACACAGCTCTTATTCCTATGAAGATACCTCCAGAGAACCCTGGCATTTTTATTCCTTCTGTTACTAGTTCTGGTTGCTCCATAGATTTTTCCCTCTAATCTTATTCTCTACTCTAATTTTGCCAAAGTAGTAGAAAGACCGTTTTTCTAGATCTATAGGTATCTAGATTAAAATCCTTATTCTATTCTCTTCTCTTTTAGATGGAATAGCATGGAAAAAACACATTAGTCTGAATCTCATACTGCCAATTTCTCATCTCTGGAGGCCAGACCAGCTCCAGCCAAACCAAAGAGAAACAATTTTAGTTCGGGGTGATCCCAAGAGATCTTGGTTCTATTCTGTGATTCAGAGGGCCAAAGACAGATAAGAAACCCTACTTAGGCACTAAGACTAAATGCCACCATTCTCCCAATTTGACATCTTTATCTCTTCCCTGCTACTGCCCAATTCAGTAGGGTAAGAGAAAGGAAAGCATGTGCCAGCAGCAATGTCACTCAGAGTTCCATCAAAACACAGATTTCCATAAAAACCAAAGGAAAAAGGAACAGAAAGCAGAGGTCATGTATATTCCTCCTAGGCCTACAACCTGGTTCTCATTATTCCAACTTCCTCATGCTAATTAAGCCCACCATGATTTATTTTAGGGTATAGGAGAGTGTCTATTTTTGTGGCTGCCTTAAATATTTGAAAAATCAGGGTTTAGGAGAAAATAATAAAGCAAACATAGTCACTTAGTCTGGAGAATTTAGAGCTAAAAGGAGAAATTATTATCTTCAAGTCCATGAAACAGTATTAAACAATGACTATTTCCATAGATAATGGACTGAAAAGATCTACTTAAACTGGAACATGAGGAGATTTAATTGAACTGTAACTGTAATGGTGAAAGTAGGTGCACAACCAACATAGTAGTTACCAATTTGCACTATTCGAAGTAATAATTATATAAAATATGGCTATTGGTTCCAGCTGTGTGAATTTGAATAATGCAGCCATTTGGGGGAGATCCATTATGCACACTAAACAAAAAAGCAAAAAATACTTGTTTTACTGAGAGAGCTCACAATATCTCCTTCTGTGGATCAGGAACAGGTGGAGGGAAAAGTAGCTGTGGATTAGGCTGTGTGTGTGTGTGTGTGTGTGTGTGTGTGTGTGTGTGTTTGGAGCTCTTCCATGCCCCTTCTGGATACCACTCTTAATACTCACTATTTTGGTGCACCTTCCAAATTCAAAGCTTTCTACTGCCCCCTGATTGGTAGTGGGGGTAACTGCTATAGCACCCCAATGAAACACTTAAGCTAGTACTTCCCCCTCCTCACTGGAGGATCATACTTTCAAAATCAGATGCTCCAACACCCTTGTTTGACAAATGAGGAAACTAAGGTCCAGATACCCAAACTTACCCCGAGTCACACAGGTAGCTGAGTTAGGATTTGAACTCATGGTCTAGGACAAATCCTCTGATATAATACTAACTCCTCTTCAAAGCCTTTCTATCTTAGTGTCCATTCTAGTCATCTCTCTCTCTCTCTGTCTCTGTCTCTGTCTCTGTCTCTGTCTCTCTGTCTCTCTCTCTGTCTCTCTGTCTCTCTCTCTGTCTCTCTCTGTCTCCCTCTCTCTCTCTGTCTCTCTCTGTCTCTCTCTCTGTCTCTCTCTCTCTCTGTCTTCTCTCTCTCTCTCTCTCTCTCTCTCTCTCTCTCTCTCTCTCTCTCCATCTCTCTTTGTTTCTGTCTCTGTCTCTGTCTCTTTCTCAGTATGATGGATTTTCCACTAATTGAAAAATAATAATCTGTGTTGATGTATCTAATTAATTAATGTTTTAACTCTTTCCCAAGAAATGCAACAATGTAACCTGCTAAAAATGCATCCATTCCTTAAAGGATCCTTAAGGAATAAAGACCAGTTGTGGGAATTCCAGGCATTATTGCATGTCTGGGAGTGAGATATTTATGAGGCCATTTTTTTTGCACCTCTGTCTCTAGAATTTAAAAGTGTTTGTATACAAATAAGTGCATAATGTGTGTTTATGAAATTGAATTAACTGTATGGGGCCAGGGGTACATCTTTTTGTACCCCTCTAATCACACTATTTGGACAAAATCCTACTCTCTTCTGGCAACGATCTAAAGTCCTTCAAACACAAGATAGATTTTGATGTCTGCTTTGATTTAAGAGCATATGGCCTCTTCTAGTTCCCGTCAGCCTTAGGAGGCTATGATTTTGAATTCTTAGCTACAGGACAAAAGCTCCTTCCTGGGAGATTATTCGTAGCTAGCACTTCACAAAATAATAATAACAATAATAATAATAATAATAATCCTTTTGTTTATTTTGTATGTATTGTGAATATGAGAGAAGGCAACTTTGAGTGGATAGAGAACTGGCCTCAAAGCCAAGGAAGACACAGTTAAGTTTTGGCACAGTCACATACTGGATGTGTGGCCTTGGCAAGTCTCTTAACTTCTCAGTGCCCTAGGAAAATCACTAAGCCTAAATTGCTGAGCAGATCTGCACTGAGTAGAGGGTGTTTTCCTCAACAGTGAGGTCTCATTACCCCTGAAATCACAGGTTTCCCCCTTCCCTTCTCCGAAAAAGAAAAATATTTGGAATATACTTATATTTTTGTCCATAGTCTTTTCTGATAGAAAGCAAACTCCTTGAGGTTAAAGACTATTTGATTTTTGTGTTTGTATCTCCAGAGCTTAGAGTAGCTCCTGGCACGCAGTTGGCACTTAATAACTGCTTCTTAGTTGATTGAGATGGGGCGCAGGTCAATTTGGGATCAAGGGAATGCTTGAATGAAAGCTTCAGGCCCATTTTAGCAGCTCTCATTTTCAGGGATTTTTTTTCAAACTTTTAGCAGATTCACTGATTAAAAATGAACTAAAGAGAAATCCAAAATCATATGTGCTCTGCTCTCCCAGAGCATAATATTTCCTCCTTCTGTGAATCTCCTGTTGACATCAGAGGGAGTCACCCCGTGCAGAGTCGAGAGAGACATGCCAGGAAAGTGGAGCCCATTATGTGGTTGCAAGCTAATTTTGCTTAATCTTCTTGATCTCCATAAAGAGCAATATAAGACCCCCTAGGATTTAAACAAGAAGATAAAGATGAAGAGGGACCGTACTTGCAGTGAAAGTATAATACTTATTTATTAACGTCGTCCATCACAGAGTGTTTGTTTTCCTAACCAAAATCCAAAACTGTCTGCTTGAGAGCAGAGGAGGAAGCCCTGGCTTTGTGTCAAGGCAAAATAGAACATCTCCATTCCTACCCACTTAAATCTGAGAAATCAGACTAAATAATATATAGCTTGCATCTTGAGCTTAAATCGAAAAGGAAGCTAAATGAGGACATCAATCCATGGCACTGGCTGTATCCTGAGAGGGAAAATTAGCTTATTCATAAAACTTCATTTTCTCAACACAAAATGAGCGTAAGTTGAGGCATCTTTTTTTCTCCCTCCTTTATATGACTCATTCCATGGCAATACCAACCTCACATGGGTGTATAAGGCTCTTTCCATTTCATTTCATTTGGATGACTGGATTGTCCCTGGTAATTCTTGATAAACTCACTCCTCCTGGGAGTAACCATGCCTTTTGCTCTTTCAGAGGAAGAAGGGCAGATCCATGGCACAGGAGGAGTCTTGGGCCTGGATTGACTCCTAAAGTCACCCTTATTGATGAAAATGCAAAGCTTTCCACCTTCAAGCTGCCTGAGAGTGACTAGTGAGCAGCTGGAGTGTCACAGAGAAAAACAGCAGGGCTGTGACTGTTAATGTACTTCGGTTATTTTTAAAATGTTCCCAAATGACAACTTCGCTTGGTGGATTTATTGGATCCAGAACCAGAAAAGACCTTAGAGATCAGTTGTTGGAGGCCTCTTATCATACTGAGGAAAAAACTGAGGCCCAGAGAGGGAAAGGGCCTTACTCAAAACGAGTAAGATTTGAACTCAAGTTGACTGTCTTCAGGAGCAACTAAGTTCCTGGATGGGTAGAATGCTGGGCCTGGCGTCAGAAAAGACTCATCTTTCTTAGCTCAAATCTGGCCTCAAACTCTTACTAGCTGCATGACCCTGGGCAATTCACTTAACCCTCTTTGCCTCAGGTTCCTCACCTGTAAAATAGCCAGAGGACTCTAGTATCTTTGTCAAGAAAACCCCAAATGGGGTCACAAAGAGTTGAAAACTACTGAACAATCACCACTGCCTTTAGTTTGAGCATCCTTCCCACAATTAGCAATTTGTCTCAGGTAATTTTTTTTAAGATTATACATATACAATCACTTTAAATATATTTCCACATTAGTCATGCTGTGAAAGAAGAATCAGAACAGAAGGGAAAAACCACAAGAAAGACAAAAAGTGAAAATAATCTGCTTTGATCTGCATTCAGAATCCATATTTTTTCCTCTGGATGTGGATAGTATCTTCCATCATGAGTCTTTTGGAATTTTCTTAGATCATAGTATTGCTGAGAAGAGCCAAGTCTATCAAAGTTGATCATTGCACAATGTGGCTATTAATATGTACAATGTTCTCTTGGATCTAATCACTTCACTCTGCATCAGTTCATGTAAGTCTTTCCAGGTTTTTCTGAAATCAGCCTGCTTATCATTTCTCATAGGACAATAGTATTCCATTGCATTCATAGACCACAACTTGTTCAGCCATTCTCCATTTGGTGGGTATCCCCTCAATTTCCAATTCTTTATCACCACAAAAAAAAGAGCTGCTATAAATAGTTTTATACATGAGAGACCTTTTTCATTTTTTATGATCTCTTTAGGATACAGAACTAGTAGTGATATTGCTGGCCCAAAGGAAATACATAGTTTGCTTGCCCTTTGAGCATAGTTCTAAATTGTTCTCCAGAAAGGTTACATCAGTTCGCAACTCTACCAACAATGCATTAGCGTTCTACTTTTCCAACATGTACTCCAACATTTAAAATTTTCCTTTTCTGTCATATTAGCCAATCTGATAAGTGTGAGGTGGTACCTCAGAGTTGTTTTAATTTGCATTTCTCTAATCAATAGTGATTAAGAGCATTTTTATGACTTTATTGTTTTTCTTTTTGGAGGGGGAAGGACAGGGCAATTGGGGTTAAGTGACTTGCCCAAGATCAAATGGCTAGTAAGTGTTAAGTGTCTCAGGCTGGATTTGAACTCAGGTCCTCCTGACTTGGTGCTCTCTTCACTGCACCACTTAGCTGCCCCATTTTTTATGATTTTAGATAGATTTCATTTCTTTATTTGAAAACCGCCTGTTCATATCCTTTGTCTTTTTCTCTTTTGGGGAATGACTTGTATTCTTATAAATTAGATTCAATTATCTATGTCTTCTAGAATGAGACTTTTATCAAAAACACTGGCAATAAAAATGGTTTCCCAGCTTTCTGCTTTCCTTCTAATCTTGGTTGCATCGGCTTTGCTTATATAAAACCTTTGTAATTCACTATAATGAAAACTATCCATTTTGCACTTCATAATGTGCTCTTTCTCTTGTTTTGTCATAAATTCTCTCCTGTGTAGATCTGACAGGCAAACTGGTCCTTGCTCTCCTGACTTGCTTATGGTATCTCCCTTTGTGTCTAAGTCACGGACTCATTTTGACCTCACCTTGGTATATGGTGTAAGATGCTGGTCTATGCCTACTTTCTGCCACCTTATTTTCCAGTTTTCCCAGCAGCTTTTCTCAAATAGTGAGTTCTTATCCTGGAAGCTGCAGTCCTTGGGTTTATCAAACAGTAGATTACTATAGTCATTTACCATTGTCTCGTGTGTACCTAATGTATTCCACTGGTCCGCCACTTTATTTCTTAACTAGTAACAAATAGTTTCAATATTCAGTGCTTTATGATATATTTTAGATCTGATATGGCCAGACCACATTCCTTTGCACTTTGTTGCATTACTTCCCTTGATAATCTTGATCTTTTATTCTTCCAGATGAATTTTGGTAGCTTGATTGGTATGGCATTAAATAAGTGAATTAATTTAGGTAAAATTGTCATTTTTATTACATCAACTTGACCTACCCATGAGCAATTGATATTTTTCCCAATTATTTAGATCTGACTTTATTTGTATGAAAAGTGTTTTGTAATTGTGTTCATATAATTCCTGGGTTTGACTTGGCAGGTAGACTCCCAAATATTTTAAATTGTCTGCACTTCTTTCTTTCTTCTTTTTTTGGAGGGGGGAAGGCAGGGCAATTGGGGTTAAATGACTTGGCCAAGGTCACACAGCTAGTAAGTGTTAAGTGTGTCTGAGGTCAAATTTGAACTCAGGTCCTCCTAACTCCAGAGCCAGTGCTCTATTCACTGTACCACCTAGTTGCCCCAGTCTGCACTTATTTCAAATGCAATTTCTCTTTCTATCTCTTGCTACTGGGGTTTGTTAGTAATATATAGAAATGTTGATGATTTATGTAGGTTTATTCTATATCCTGCAACTTTGCTAAAGTTGTTCATTTGTCCCAAGTTACACAAGAAGTATTGTGTCTATCTATATTGTATTGACATAAATCATCGGCATTGGAAAATTAGTTTGTTTCATAAGAATGTCCTTTAGTTCCAAGGAATCATAAGAAACAAAATATTATATAGGCAGAATAAGCAGCTGTCCCTACACCAAGGTCTTGGTCTCCCATATGTTTAGTCACGCATGAAATTCTACAGTAAGATATTCCTTTGTTGCATTCTTATTCTGATTTTTAAAATCTGTATCTTAAGAAATGGTAACATGTTACCAAGTCATTTAGATCTTCATGTGAAAAAAAGACATCAAGGTGGTTCAGTGGATACAGCACCAGGCCTAGAATTAGGAAGACCTCAGTTCGAATTTGGTCTCAGATGCTTATTAGCTATGTGACCCTAGGCAAGTCACCTAACTTCTGTTTGCCTCAGTCTTCTCAACTGTAAAAAGAAGGATAATAATAGTATCTACCTCCCATAGTAAGCATTATATAAATATTACCTATTATTATTATGAATAGATTTCTCATCTCCTTTCCAACCTAATCCAATAAGTATATATTAAAGCTTTTTTGGGGGGGTTGGCAAATTCACTATTTGAGGGGATTGGGATATAAATAAGAAAATATAATCCTTACTTTTAAGGAGCTTACAAAATAAGAGGTATATATAATATATATAGATACATATGTACAATTTTATATAATCAATATACACATATATGTACAATACTATATAATCAATCAATCAATATTTGTTATGAACCTACTGTATGCCAGGCACTGTACTGAGCACAGTGATACAAAAAGAGGCAAAAGAACTTATAATCTAATGAGAGGAGACAACAATCAAACATATATGTACAGTATAAATAGGAAATAATGGAGAGAAGCCACTGGGATCAAGAGGTGTTGGGAAAGGCTTCTTGCAATAGGTGGGATTTTAGGTGGATTTAATGGCGGCCAAACATGCCAATAATTGGAGTTGAGGAGGGAGAGCATCCCAGGCACTGGGGTAAGTCAGAAATAATGCCCAGAGGAATTCATAAATCCATAAAAATGAAGAGGGTGCCCAAAGAGGGTTAGGGCTGCCGGAGACCCCAAAATACCAACATGCCGGCTCTCGTGGAAAGAATTCCACTCAAGTCTTCTCAGCCAATGAAAAAGTAAAGTTTATTGAAAGTTCAAGTTTGCCATGTGAGGTGCTAGGCCATTTCACGGTGCTCTCACAGAACAAGTCTCCACTAAGCTAGTCTAAGGCGCTCTTGTTGGATACTAAATCTTTGTTGGAGACTAAAGCCTAAGAAGATTGGAGAGATAGGGGAGGCTAGGCTATGAAAAATTTCGAAGGCTAAACAGAAAATTTTGTATCTGATCTCAAAACAATAGGGAGCCATTGGTGTTTATTGAGTAGGAGAGTAAAGTTAACAGACCTAGGTCTAGGATATTCCATGGAGTCAACTGGTATATTTTTCATTGCTTTTCTTTTTCTTTGCTTTGCCTCTTAAATCTGCATGATTAAATCATCCTTGGCATAGTCATCTCATAGGTACCCTCTGCCCCTCTGATTGGACCTTCTGATCAGAAAGCAGAGCTCTGTTCTCTGAAGCTTCCATTTAAGGAGGCAACCCAGACCCAGATATCTTCTCATTTCTCACTGTCTACACTGTTTTCCTAAATTCTCAAGACTTCCCCAGGGTCTGGTATCCTCTCTGGTATATATACATATGATTAGTGGAAAAACAGGGCATTCCATTGGTACTCATTAATTGGTAATGTTAGTTTGATTTAAATTGTTAGAGCAAGAGACAGAAGGGAGTGAGAAAGAATATGTCCATAGTAGCAAGTAGGAAAGTGTCCAGAATGAGGAAAAGAGATCAGTAAGATATCAATGAATTGAACATGCATCTTAGAAGTGACATCAATTTCATCTTATTTGTGTTAGTTTTTCCAGAAAGGGTATTAGAACCACCCTTGAGAATAATTTGGTCCAAAGACTATGGTATGTCTCAAAACATTAACATAGCTTCCTGGTGGCCTAAGTTGAGAAGCCAGTGAGGACTTCCTCCCTCAAGCTTAGCACATGTTTTTGACCAGTGCACCAGAATAATCGACATAGTCAGGGAAGATGTCCTCATAAATCATTGCTGCGTCTTTGCTAAATACACTTGCCATGTCCTGGCTAAGTAAACCTTACGTACCTGTCACATGGCTTAAAAATGCCTCATTCCACTCCAATCCCAAATCTGAACCACAAGATCAGCCTGAGTCAGACCTGAACCCAAGCAATATTCAATAATAACAATAAACCAACAAATCAATGAGTTAATCACAAATTCATAAATTCAGTAGGAGATAAGAGTAATACAACACAAAAAATCTGCTGAGATGGCAAAATTAATGTTCTTTTTGATACAGTATATGCACAATTACCTAATGGTCACACGCGCGCGCGTGCACACACACACACACACAGCTTTCCATTTCTCGAGCTGGGAATCATGATCATCTCAATACTAGCATGTCAAATTTTCTGTTCAGTTTTGGTTTTTTCAGCAAGAATGCTTGAAAGTCCTCCACCTCATTAATGACCACATTTTCCCCTTGAATAATATGCTCAATTTTGCTGGGTAGTTCATTCTTGGTTTTAATCCCAGCTCCCTTAATCCTCAAAATATCATATTCCAGGCCCTTCGATCCCTCAGTGTAGAAGCTGCCAAATCCTGGGTTATCCTGATAGTGCTTCCACGGTATTCAAATGGGTTTTTCTTGGAAGTCTGCAATATTTTCTCCTTTAACTGGGTATTCTGGAACCTAGCAATAACATTTCTAGGAGTTTTCTTTTGGGGATCTTTTTGAAGAGGTGATCGGTGAATTCCTTCAAGTTCTATTTTGCCCTCTGATTCTAAAACATCAGGGCAATTTTCTTTGAGGATTTCTTGAAGGATGCTTTCCAAGTTCTTTTTTTGGTCATGGGTTTCAAGTAGACCAATAATTTTCAAATTGTCTCTCCTGGATCTACTTTCCAGGTCAGTGGTTTTTACAAGGAGATATTTCACATTGCTTTCTATTTTTTTTTCATTT
>CM053594.1:340159036-340183992 GCA_028646575.1 Pseudocheirus occidentalis | reverse complement strand
TTCACCAATGGACAGAGTTCTATACTTAGCCCTAAGTTACTAGGATCTACTTAACCCTAAGTATATGATCTACTTAGCCCTAAGTATCCTATCCACTTAGCCCTAAATATCAAACACATTGATTACCATTACATTGTCTTCTTCTGAGTATATCTTGGTCTGCCACTGTGGTAACTTTTATGGTCAAGTTTTATTTTTTTTTCTTTTTCATTCATTTTCCCAGTCTTTTTCTTGACTTTTCCCTTTATGTAAAATTTGTCTTCTGCTTACCATAGGGTAGGGAGGCACTATTCCAAACTTCAGGATATTTTGGCTAATGTTTTCAGAGCTAATTCTTTGGGTCTGCAAGTTTTTGGCACTTCCTAGGTAGCATGATCCAGAAAGAAATGTGGATGCTACCCTTCTGTTCTATTCTGGTCTTTGCCCAGCAGAGGACTCCTGAACTTCTGCAGCCACAAGAACTAGTGCTCCTCCTGGTCTTAGAATTGTGACAAGGTCCTCTGCTCTTCTGTAACCATAAGTGCTAGTATTCACTCCTCTCTACCCAGGAACTGTGACCAGGGCCCCCTGGTCCTTTGTGACTGTTCACAAGTGATCCTCTCTGACCTGGAACTGTGATTCAGAACTTCATATGGGCAAGAGATACCAATCAGGACTTGCTTCACTGAGTGCCAGCAAAGGGCTCCCTGAAATATTTTTCTGACTAGTTGTCCAACCCTCTTACCATTTCTGAACTCAGAGTTCCCAAAGCTGCTGCTGCCACTGTTATGGATCCAGTGGATCTTTACAAGGGAATGGACTTTGCTCAGTCATTATCTTTTCCTCCTGGTTACAGGTCATGGCAAAACTAAAGAACCTTTTGCATGAAGGGTAGGGAGAAAAATGATACCTTTTCTTCCAGTTTAACAGCTCAGAGGCAATGGGACACACGGCATCTAGAGCTGGGCCTCTACAAGGTTAGCTTGAGCTTAGACCTTTGGTTGCCTTTTTTTCTTTCTGTTTTCTTGCCTGATTGTTAACAACATTCTTGAGAGAGACACAATCATGTTTCAAGGTAGCCTTATGGGTTTTGGAGGTCCTGAGTATATCTGACTGGTAGCAGGGGGCTATGAACTAGGATATTGGTAGAGATGGGACAACTGTGAGTTCAACCTCCATATTCGTACAATAGCAGCCAGGACTATTTTAATTAAGAGAGTTGTGGTAGAAACTGAGGCTATTGGGGTTAACGTTGTCCAGGTTAGATTGATGTAGGACCCAGCTCTGCAAATTTTCAATAAAAGCAATATAGTACTAGTTTTAGAGACTTTGTGGGCAAACTTATGAGAATGCAAGGAACCTCTTTACTAACTGATTTTTTAAACATCTTGTAGGTAACTCTAATACGCAAACAAATGAACAATTGAATATTCTGACAGTAAATTCATTAATCTATTTATCCATTCATTCATCTCTTTATACATTCATTTATCCATCTATATGTCTATCTACCCTCAGGACTATTTTTAAACCACCTGAAGTATTGGGAAATTATTTTAGTGGAAAGACATTTCTTTTCACTCTTTTACTCTATTGTGACAGATATAGGATATCAATCTTGTGATGGAATGAGAGGATTGTTGCATTGATAGGAGGCGCTATTGATAGGGGAATAAAGTACTCTTTCTGGATTGCCTGGTCATAATACAAGAAGATGATAGAGAGGGGAGGTGAACTGTAATAATGCCTGTTAAGCAATGGAGCAAATTGTTTCCTTGTCCTATATTTGTCTGAAATTCCCAAGAGAGTATAACAGTAGTTCCATGAACTGCTCCTTGCTTATATTTCTGTTAGTGTTCACTGAGTACAGATTAAGGAAAAGGACTACACCTGTGATTTTGTTGGTATAGAGAGTCTACGAGTGAGGAAACTTCCTTTATCAATTTGGATATTCTTTCAAGTTACAGTCTTAAGGAAAAAAAAAGAGAATTGAGAGGCTAAATGAATTCCCTAGGATCATAACCCGTATCTGTCAGAGGCAGGATGCCCAAGCCATTTTGGCTTCAAAGCCAGATCTTTATTCAATACTGCCAGTATGCCTCTATATTTGCTGAGAATAACTTCCAATCCAGATGACAAAAGCCAATTCTCTTATTTATAGGCTTTCATATCTCCCTTCTATCGTTCTCGTGGGTTGAAAAAGAATGGGAAACTATGCTACTATAGCTTGTTTTAAGACTTTCTGTTGATGAACAATCATGAGAATCTATTGTGTTAACCATTTCTTTTGTGAGTAGCGAATAAATATCTGTCCCATACCTGATTTACATTGTACACTGATATTTTTCTAGTCCCTTCTTTGGAAAAACCTTAGAAAATGAGTCAAAGCATTAAGAAATTAAGTAACTTTCCCTAGGTTACTAGGAGAAAATATCCTCACCTTTCTGTTAAGTAGTCAGGTTCCATTGGGACTCAAATTACTCTGAAACAACTAGATGGGTCTATAGCATATGGACCCACCCCTTAGAGGGGAATGGTTCAATGTCACCAGATACAACTCTAGTCTCAAACTCTCCCTTTCTCTTTATTTCTCTCCTCCTCCTCTTCTTCTTACTCCTCCTCTTCTTCATCCTTTTCCTCCTCTCCCCTCCCCTCCCCTCTTCTCCTCTCCTCTTCTCTCCTCTCCTCTCCTCTCCCTTCCTGTCCTCTCCTCTCTCATCCCCTCCCCTCCATTTCCCTCCCCTCCCCTCCCAATTACATGTAAAAACTATTTTTATCATTTTTTAAAATTATGAGTTCCAAAATCTCTCTCTCCTTCCCTGTCCTCTCCCTCCATGAGACAGTAAGCACTTCGATAAGCATTTTGATAAAGGTTCTGTATGTGAAATCACATAGAACATATTTCTGTATTAGTCATGTTTACATACACACATATATAGATATACACAATAAATATATATGTATATATTTATGTATGTATATTTAGTGGGGGATAGTGAACTCTTAGTGAAGAAACTTCCTTTTTCTGTTCACATTGTCACCTACTCCACAACTTATTGTTTTAATTGCCTGGGGAAAAGGACAGTGAGAAATTAATTGACTTACCTGAGATTATATATGCAGAATATGTCAGTAGTAGAACTTGAACCCTTCTCCCTAACACTGAGCCACTTTTCTCTATTTGCTATATTATGCTGCCAATGGAAGAAAATATATGATCAAGTAAGTGCTACATGTTAATTCTGTACTACAGATGAGAAAATCATCGTTTTTAAAAATGAGGACTTTTCTCTTTTGGGTACAAATTCTTTAAGAGCACCAATAAGCTGCACTTTATGCTTTGACATTTTTCTCCTGTTCCAAACGCATAACTATTCTGATCTAGATGACAAAAGAAAATTCTCTTATTTATAAGCATTCCTAAGTCACCTCACTGAATAGGTGAAACTGCTCTGTAGACACAGTCAAACCTTACTGAACATTGTGCAACTATGAGGCAGCTTTCACGTATCCCACCTATCATATTCGTGGGCTGACGGAGACTGGTAGATTACTTAATAATAATTACAGGCCTCCTTACAGCAGATCTGAAGCAATATGTAGCATTGTCTTTCTATCTGGAAGTAGCTGAACACTATATGACTACTCAAATTGCCTTTTTCCTTCTCTCCTGTTTTTTTTTAACTTCTTGTGCAAGACAAATGATTCCAGTCCTCTTGCTGAGAAAGCATGTAGTGAGTTGTAAAGCTCTAAGTCCAGCAATGTAGGTGATACTCCAACCTTAATTTGCTAAATGTAGGCAGGAGATCATTTATTCCCCTTGAGTTCCAATTATGAAAAAATTCTCATAAAAACTCCTTTCTAGAATTGGAATATACTAAGCTTCCAATACCAGAATGACTAGATTTTCCAAGTATTTCTAATGCTAAGAGGACAGTCTGAAAGTGAAGAAAGATTTCTCATAACTACAATTTTAATGTGCTTGGAGAGGATGAGTTCTCCATTTGCCTACAGAGTAGCTCTGCCTCCTCTCTCATTGACCCCTCTCTTTGCTAAGAAGAGGTGCATAGTGGAGAGATGTGATTCTTGTGGTTATTCCCATGACACATTCATTCTTATTAGGGGTATTTTCTGGATCGATAATGTTTAAGAAATACTTATCTCTGAGGGCAAAAGTGTATCTTTAATTACAATGGGGTGGCTAGTAGGTGTAGTGGAAATAATAGTGTACCTGGAGTTTGGAAGACCTGAGTTCAAATCTTGCCACAGACAGTAGCTGTGGGACCCTGGACAAGTCATTTCACCTATTTGCTTCAGTTTCTTCATCTTTGAAATGGAAATAATAATAGCACATACATCAAAGGGTTGTTAGACATGCACATGTTCATGTCTAATGGTTACCATCTCTAGAGTTGGGAGATGGGAAGAAAAAAGGCAAAAAATTAATATGTATATATAATATATGCAAATGGAATATCAAGTTGTGCATAATAGATATTCAGTTTCACAGGCAATCTTTTTTATTATACCATATTATGGAAATGCTTGTTTTACTACATTAAATAAAAAAGAAAATAAATTATAAAAAAGGTAATTGGTACTTTCTCATCAATATAAAATTTTTATAAAAATAATTTATGTATACATCCATCAAGTTTTTACAAGCAACATTCAAGTTGTTATCACAATAGGACTAAAAGTTGACCAGTCAGTCAACAAAAATTTATGAAGTGCTTCTAGTGTGCCGGGCACTATGCTTACCATACCAGAGATACAAACAAAAAGACAGTTCTTGACCTCAAGGGGTTTGTGGGCAAAGATCCCAAATAAAATGAAGCAGAAAAGTGAGGGAGTGCAGGTGTATGGGAGTGCAGCCTGGAGAAGAATGAGACCAGGCTGGTCAGGGAGCCCTCCCTAAGTAGACATTCTGAGAATCCATCCAATCAGAGGGAGAGGTCACAGTCCTGGAGGGTATTTCCAAAGTGGAATATTTTCAGTGTGTGAAATCTAGGACTGGAGTGAGCTTCTAGGATGAAGAGGTTTCTGGGGTATGGTAGAAAAAGTCATATTGGGTCAGCTAGGTGGTGCAGTGAATAGAGCACTGGCCCTGGAGTCAGGAGGACCTGAATTCAAATCTGACCTCAGAAACTTAACACTTACTAACTGTGTGGCCTTGAGCAAGTCACTTAACCCCAGTTACCCTGCCTTCTCCCATACCCCTCCCCCCACCCAAAAAAGAAAAAGTAATGTACCATTGAGAGGAATGAAGGATGAAGGGAACACTGTATATGATTGTGTTTATTATTGTTTTTGTACTATAAAAAGTAACTGATTTGATAAAGCTAAATGGCACCTTAAAACCTCTCCACCAATAATGTCTCTCATGCACACACCATTACACATGACTCCCTGAAAGATCAAACAGTATTGATAAACTTGATTTATAACCCTTTAACCATCAATCATAAGCTGGATTTGGAGGTGACTCATCTCTAATGCTGTTGATTCAGCCCCCATTGGTAGCATTCTTTCCACCAGAGCCTGTTAAGTGCCAGTGACTAACATCTCAGTTCCATTTAACCACCTGATATCCATTCTTTTCACAAAGGGATATTTGCTTTAAAGGTATACCGGGGAGGGGGTATAGTATAAACATTTTCTTCATCACTTGTGGATATACTCTACCTTATCCTTGCCTTGGTCTCCGGGGAGAGTGGGCTCTAACTTAGCCTGGTTCCTAACATAACAAGTCCCATCACATTCATATCCAAATGGGAGATTACTATGTGATGAATTCTTGTCTCATCTATTGCTAAGCTGAATGCTCAAGATCACTTCCAAAGATCACTCCTTGATCATCAGGGTAGTGATGCTGAGCTCACAGCAAAACTCATCCTGAAGCAAGACTCTTGCATGCCTAGAGACTAATTCTCTTAACCATTAGGAGCTCACAAGGTCAGAACCTCCAGTTCAATCTCTTTCATCTAGAACGAATGAAGAAAAGCAGAGACCAATGATTGAGGTCTCTTGACCATATATTGACCTTTGTGCCAAAATCCTCAGACCCATGCTTTTACACTATTGTCTATTACTAGATGCCATCAGCAAAAGAGCCAAACCTATAGTAGAGCAAATTAAGAGAAAAAAAAATAACCAAGGTTCTGGTTGTAAGTCCTTTTGGAATAACTCCAAATTCAATCAAAGAACCTGCTCGCTTACTAATAAGCTGATCTGAATCAGTTATAAATTGTCTCCTTATATTCTGCCTTCTGTCCAAGATACTGCCGTTATACAACACACCCTTCCATATATAGCCATCCCAGCCTCTCCATGTTGGAAAACTCCTTCAGAGGTGAACTATGTATGTGCTAGTCACACACACACATGCACACACATGTTAAGAGAGACAGAGAGAAACAGAGACAGAGATTGAGAGAAACAGAAAAAGAAATTCTGAAGGTATAGAATCAAGAAATTGGAGCAAGTAAGAGTACTAAGTACTTTTCTGAGGACTAAAAGTAGACCTGACCTGTGTCAGAGAAGGGAGGTATCAGGGAGGCTCCTTGGGATGTTCAGGAATGTCTAGAATAGACAAATTGGGCTGAAAGAACTATTATTAAAAGGTTGACTCTTTCCCCAACTTCCTTTCCAGACACTGTAATGCAATAAACTGTTTTGTATTTACAATAAATTCATTTTTGTAACTACAAAGAGTCCAAGGATTAATTAGCAGATAGTGAATTGGACACTCAGAACAATTGTAATGGAATTTGGAGCTATTCATTTCAAATGAATTCCATAAAGCTGAAGAGGAGGGAATCACGTGGAGGTTAGAGGCCATTATTTCACCCATGCCAAAAACAAGTGAATTATCATAACAGAGTATTACAAATTGGCTACATAGATGATATAATAAATATTAAAGTGACTGCCCTGATCCTGTCACTTGCTAGTTCCCTTTCCCCACCCAAGAAATTAATAAAATGAGCAAATATGTGTTTTTACGTGTGGATTTTTTGTTTTTGTTTTTAGCAGACTGAAGCTCCTTTCCTCATATTGGATGTTTGGCATCATTATGTCTACCCTCTTTCCTTTGCATCCCCAACACCTAACACATTCCTGGCATATAGCAGACACTTCAAAAATGCTTTTCAAATGAATGAATAATAGTTAGCATTTGCATAATAATTTCCATGCACTAGGCACCATGCTAAACGCTTTACAAACATTACAGAATTTGATCCTTGCAACAATCGTGAGAGGTAGGTGTTTATTATATTCATTTTACAGATGAGGAAACTGAGGCAAATGGCCATTAAGTGATTTTCCCAGAATCCCACAACTAGTAAGTGTCTGAGGTCATATTTGAACTCTGGTTCTCTTGGCTTCAGGCCAACAGCTCTATCTACTGCAGTAGACCTAGATATTCCTAAATGAAGCAAATCAAAGAGTATATGAATATATACAAATGGATAGATTCCATAGGTTGTCTATCAAACTGTATAGTTCTGAAGATTAGCATTCTTTCCTACCAACATATGATCCATTCTATTTTTATGTGATATTAATTTGTGTTTAGCATGAATGATACTTCATGTTTCTTTTCTGGAAGAAAGTAGAGGTATGGGGCTTCTGAATCATCTGTAAATCTCTGGACTCACACTTTCCTTATCCCTGAATGGTATTTTCCAACATATTTTTTTCAGCATCTTTCCCTATTCATATCTTTGAACAGATATCACTGAAGATCGAAGTAAATGTTGATTTAATTCATCACGGTCCTGTTCTTCCTGGAAGTTCTCTAAAAATTCATCTCTTTAAGAGATGTTAATGTACAAGGTATAGTTATTTTTGTGGTAATTTCTTTGTAAATACTTACCCTTCAGTATGAGATAACCAAATAGCCCATGAAGTATTATTTTTGTTACTTTTGGATGTATATTAGGGCCTACCTCATCATCTTTTTAATTTGTGTCATTCATTCATTCATTCATGCATTCATTCATTCAGCACTGTTTTATGTTTGTCTTAAGGGAGTTTATATTATATAGACTGGGGGTGGTGTGTCAGAGGAATTTCAACCCACTAAAACCCGTAGATTTTTTTTCACATGAATTGTTGTCTAGAGAACTCATCTTCATTATGTACTTTTGGAGTTAAGTTTTTGAACCCAGATGTACAACTTTGCATGTACCTCTATCAGATTTCATATTAGGTTCAAGTCATCATCCTAGCCAGTCAAGAGCTCTTGCACCCTAAGTATATCATCCAAAGTGTTAGTCATGTCATCTACAAATGTGAATACATAGATTATGTCTGCTTCCATCATTGTTTTAAAAAGTTGAACAGCACAAGACCAAGGGCAGATTTCTGGGACATTTATAAGCCTTCCTCCTAAAACTGACTTTAACTTATCAATACAGAGTAGCTACATTGAGTCCATTCATCTGACCAATTCCCAGTGTCCTTAATCATAATACAATCCAGTGAAGATCTTTTTTATACAGATCTTTTAACTTGTCCATGAGGAAGGAGGACACGATTTTCAAAAATGTTTCATTAAAGTAAAATGTAGGTATACTTTGTCTTTAACATTCCTTGATCCATTGTTCTAACAGCCTTATCAAAATTTTTTTAAATTAAAAAAGAAATGTGCTAAGTCTAGTATGACTAAGTCTTGGTTAAACTATGTTGATTCTTTCTGAAAGCTGATCATAAAGCATATTCTAGGAGCATTTAATTCTAGGAATCAAAACCAAACTTATTGACCTTCAGTTTGTAGACTTTATCTTCTTCCTTTTTTTTTTGAAAATTGGTTGAAATTTGACTTTTCATAATCCTGTGACTTCTCTCCCATTGACTTCTCTCCCATGGTTCATGATAATTGGCAGTGTCTCAGTAAGCACATTAGGCAGGTTTTAAGTTTCTCAGATATCCACAGACCTGGATAGATCATGGCCTGCGTGTGCTCAGGGAGCATTTTCCATTGGTCCTTCCACCACAAGGGAGAATTTCCATTGTGCTTCCTCAAGGAATGTTAGCTTGCCGGATTACACTCTATGCAAGGCTGTGCCCAGGCTACAGTTGGTTCAGGAATGCAGTTTTTTCCAGCTCTGCTTACTTAAACTCATTTAAGGCCAATTCAGGATTTATTTATTATCTCTTAGCTGTGTTTCAGTTTGATGTCATTAATTTTTGTTTTACCTTTACCTTTTTACCTTTTACCTTTTCTTTTACCTCAGTTCAAATAGTATCCATAACAGATAAAAAGGGGACAAGATAAGAGATGGATATTTCTGCCTTTTTTTTTCTGTTGGCTATTACTGTCATCCAGCCAGTTGAGTAGTGACACTATCCAACCTCTGGTATTCCACTTTTTCCATGGATAGATAAAAACAAACAAACAATATGCACCCCTTCCTTTTTCTCACCTTTAGCATGCACAAGAAACCTCAACTCATTTTTAGCTTCTGTGTTTCTGGCACTGTTCTTAGAGGATCTTGATACTTCAAAAATTAATTTTCTGCTACATTTTTTGCTTCTCTCTCTCTCCCTCTCCCTCTCCCTCTCTCTCTCTCTCTCTCTCTCTCTCTCTCTCTCTCTCTCTCTCTCTCCCTCTCCCTCTCTCTCTCTCCCTCTCCCTCTCTCTCTCTCTCTCTCTGTCTCTGTCTCCCTTTCTCTCTCTCTCTCCCCTCTCTCTCTCTGTCTCTCTTTTTCTCTCTCTCTTTCTCTCTCTCTCTCTCCCTCTCTCTCTCTCTCTTTCTCTCTCTCTCTCTCTCTGTTTCTCTCTCAATCTCTCTCCACACATGTGCATGCACACATATATGAGTTAGTTCATAGTTCATTTCCCATGTTTCTACCTCTTTAAATAGTTTTCCCCTTTCTCTTTAGAATGATTTCTGTTTATATCCTTACATGGGACCAACCATTGGGATGGCAGGTCAAGATCTTCCCTTCTATTATCTTTCCTTTTCTCAAGGTTTTTTAGATCAGGGACAATTCTGAATATTGTTGTTGACTTTAGATTATGGGAAAATAAAAAGTGAGAAAAGAAATCATTTGACTATTTTTTCATTTGTCCTTATCATTATGGAGGAAATGAATTACAAACATCATTAAAAGGCATCTGATTAACTTTGTTTTAAGTTTTACTTGATTATAGTCATGCAATCTATTCACAAAAACAATATAACTGAAGTAATGATGTGATTGGCTTTCAAGCCGTACTTGTAAGATGGTCCTGTTACTTTCACACAAGTTGTACTCATATGGATGTGACTTAGAATATTTTTAGGTAGCATCACTGTGAAGTTAAGACCACATAATGGGTGGTGCTCATACTCTCAGCAGTAGAATTCGGCAACATCTGTAATATATCAACATCTGTAATATATCAGCATTGTTGTCAATATACAAATTGTCTGCTGGAACCCATGGAATTTTTCTTAAATGGCTTCCAGTGAAATACCATGACAAATAGGCACAATCTAACATCAGCCTAGTCACTAAATGTTTTATTCTTGGCATTTATAAATGCTCATTAAAGTTGTGCATTCTTGAGTAAATTCTGGTTTTGTAAGATAATAGATAATCTTTTACATTCCTTCCTCCGCATGCAGTTAACCCTTGATCTTGACCAGCTGAAATAAAGTATTACAAAGAGGGGGGCCAAATGATTTTTTTTTAGAGTCCAAACAAGTATTTCTTTAAATGTGGATTATTTGGTAAGTGGAGATCTCCATTTACAAAGTCCATGAATTTAAAGTATCTAGTAATAACAGGTCTGCTTTCCTACTCTAAGCTGGGAGGTCCTTTTGAAATGGTATCCTGCCAAATTGCCACTGAAATCATACCATGCACCCTCATGCCCATGTCAAAGCACCAGCCCAACAGGGACAGGCAACAGTATAATTTGGAAGAACTGCCTGCCCCATCTTCCTCCACTCCTACTGAGCCACCATTAGATATTCAGCATGTCAACTGTTTCATTTTGGGGAGTGTGAAAAAAAGGGGGCTCCGAGGTCCTAATAATTACAATGTACTTCCCTTCACTTAACACCCAGACTTCCTTCCCTCTCTACTGATCCATGTCTGAAGACAATGGGAACTGTTCCTATGTCAGTGTTGTGCACAGATAAACAGGCCTCTTCTTTTTTTCAGGGCAACTCTTAGCTTAAGCAAGATTCACTCATCTCTGTGGTTTACAACCTGTGATATTTGTACAATATGTAGCACATTAACAATCACCCTCATGCAAATTGCCTAGAAAGATGGGCTAAAGTAAGGCAATTGCTATTCCTGTTAAGTCTTGATATTTCCTTTCTTGTCTATTCCTTACTATTTGAAAGTGAGATTATGGGTATAGCATGTATGTATGAGTGTACTTGTACGCATCTGTATCTATTGTGTAGAATGATTTAGAAGAAGAGAATTAGCGCTGAAAATTTAGATTAGGGGTTCTTACCTTTTTGTGGGCATTTTTGGTAGTCTAATGAAATCAATGGACCCCTCAAAAATTTTTAAATCTATATAATTATGTAGAGTTACAAAGAAAACCAATTACATTTAAATGTAGTTATCAATATAATTTTTAAAAGTCAAGTTCACGGACAGTACCCCTGAATTCTAAACAAAGTTCTGTAATGTTTTGGAATAAGAGAGCTATGAAAGGTAGACTTGGACAACTTTTCTTAATGTAAAAGCAGTTTCCCCTCCTCTGGTAACAATCAAGTACCTTACAAACAAAATTGAATAGAAACACTTTTTTCCAAGTCTTCCTCTTCATCCATCCATCCATGCATCCATGCATCCATCCATCTATCCATCCAATCACTGCATGGCCAGTAGGGGTTTAAGTGGCATGTGAAATACATGCGCCATAGTATGCAGGTAAATAACCCTGGAACTGTTTCTATAATGGGTGAGTATAATATTAGAAGCAAAATAATTACATAAATGAAACCTGGTACACATGAAAAAAGTTATGGTAAAAGAAATATGGCTCACAGAGGTCTTGACACCTTAGGCTAAAAATGACTCGCCTTAAGGCAGTGATCCTCACTGCGAAGCTTGTGAACTACATGCAACTCTTAACAAGTGGTTTGTGGCTCATTACAGAGTGATTTACTACATGGTGCCCTGTGTGTGCTTCTGGGTTCCCCTTATAAAGTGGCTTCAAATAAAATCCGTAGGCTGTTCCCTCTGTGTCTTCAGCCAGGGAATGGGGCTGTTCTAGTCATGAAGATAGAGCACATAGGACCCCAAGGCAATTCCTTAATTTGCCCTGGTAATAATGAGGGATGAAGGCAGGCGTACACCATCACTGTAAGTGGTTAAAAAGAGTTGTAAATGTAAACATTTTACACAGGCAGTAACAGAAGAGAGAACTAAGCTACTGAACTAATGGGGGTCAGCAGGTTTATGTTGTTAGGGGGTCCCATCAGAGGAATGATGAATCTTAAAATACATGTAACTTTATCACCACGTTCCAAAGATCAGGAGAGAGGGAAATGGTTTATGTGTGCTCATGGAACAGGAAGACAAAGAATGTACTCTCAAATGAGAAGCTTCTGTTTTCTCCTTTTTTTTTCTTGAAGCAGGAAATTCCCTGTGAAAGTTATTTCCAAAAGTCGCTTATGATATAGTATGTGTAAGGCAAATGGGGTTTTTACCTCCTCTATATGTTTGTGTGTTTGCGTATGTGAGTGGAAAAATGATTAGTTTAATCTCAGAGGCATTGGCAGCACTGATTGTACTTTTTTGACAACCCCCTATGATTACACCATTGGATCTCTAGCACATTTTCTTTAAAAGATACCTCATTTTCATTTTCAATCAGCCTCTCAACACGATTTTTCACATAGGCTTCCTTCACACCGCTAATTTCACTTTAGAGTGGGCATCCTATCACACATCCCTGGGCTTGCTGTGCTAACATGTTTTAACATGATTAGCCTTGATTAACATAAGAAAGACAAAGCTTCTGGAACCATACACTTCTTAATTTGCCAAAGCTCCAAAGTGGGACCTCAGGCCTTGAAATTGGACAGGAATGACCCAATAGAGACACAGAATACGTTAAAAGGAAAACTGGGCATTTTCTCTTTGAATGGAAAGGCTGTCTATGTAATTGTTCTGTGTATATGTACTTATCTGTGTTCCAGGTCAGACCCTGACACTGCAAATGCCATTATAGTGAAACTGAGTAATAAAAACATTTTTTCCCCTCAGACTTCAGGCAATGGCTCATTTATTTTGAGTTATGATCAATACAACAATACAATAAAATGGTGGTGAAATAAAAGGATTTGGATGCCCCTTTATAGTCCTAACAGGATTTAATCTCTACTGTAATGTTGGTAACAACATCTTGTCAAGACCATGTTTATTCGTTCATAAATTTATCCATCCATCCTTCCATCCATCCATCCTTCAATAAATATTTAAGAACCAAATACTTGAGCAATGCATATGAAGGATACAAAAATATAAAACAAACATGCAAACAAACAACTGGGCCCTGTTTTCAGCGGCTTTATACTCTAGTCGATTTCAAAGCCATTACTATCATTTTAAATACTTCATTTCACCTTTGGTTAACCACAGTGAAAGACTTCATCACCAAGTGGCTAGTCTACTGGCGATAAGCCTTGCTGAGCACCTAGGATCATCTCCATGCCAGAATGAGAACAACAGATAAGATCCTATGTAGGATTGATATCTGAATCACTGGAGAGAATTGCCACATGATGAATTCACACAACTATTGAGGTAAGTTTTCATGAAGATTTACTGTCATGAACTGGTTTGTGCATATTTGTGGCAATGAATTCCTTCACAAACTGAAGTGGAGGAGGGGATACCTGTTTTTGTCCTATTTTGCCAGTTTAAACTTTCAAAAACTAAAAGTTAAAACTGAAATTGTCTTCGAATGCTAGCAATAGATGAGACTTTGGAAATCTAATCTGCTTATTTTACACATAAGAAAACCGAGACCTGGAGAGGTTAAAGTAATTTGCCCAAGGTCTCAAGTTGGTTAGTAACAGAACTGTGTTAAGTCTTTTGATTCTCAGTCTGGTGCCTTTTCTACTGTCCCACATTATCTACCAACCCTCACTTTTTTGAGGGGTATGGGGTGCGGTAGTGTGGGTGGTGGTAGTACTTCTCCAACAGCTTTCTGTTGTCATAAGACAATCTTTTCTGATTTTTTAATACTTCCTTCTAATCTCTTAGTGTATAGTTTCCAGAATTTGATTTTCCTTTTCTTTGAATCTTTCTTCCCTAATAGTTAAATCTTAAGAGTTTCAAAGATTCGATTTATTTCGGTTGAAATGTGGTGGTTATTCAAACCCTTGAGTTTGCCAAATGGGCTGGAATAAGCTTCCTCACAAGGTTCCTGACCATTTCTGACTCTAGCCAGTCTGGGCATAAACCCAAAACATGCCCTTCTTTTTAGAGTTTGCTTTAAGTTCATGATTTTAGCTCCAAAGAGAAAGCAGAAACTTCACAAAATGAAAACTTGAAGATTTAAAATAACTATTAATTAAATGTTGAAGCAGGTTCAATTTGGTTTTTGAACAGAGGCTTGACATTATGGGGAAAAGACTGCCGTGTACTTCAGTGACTCATTAGACCAGACAAAGGCAGAAAGAACTTTGGTTCTGGAAAGAGCCAGAGGAAGTGGTTTCAGATCCTGGTTGTTTAGTTCATTACTTGTGTAACCTTGAATAAATCATTTAATGTCTCCAGCCCTACCTTGTCTCCTCTGTAAAATGAGAGAATTAGACTAGAATATCTCTGAATTCTTTCCAGCTTTAGAGCTGTGATCCCAGGACTTCTCTTTACTGATTTAGTATTAGTGCATACTTCTTGACTCATCGATTGATCACTTGGTTACTGGTGACTGACATGACTTCTAGTTCTGTGCGGTGATAAAAATGAAAAAGAAAGCAAGGTATGAAGTAAGGAAAATAGTTTTTTTCCCAACATTTTTTAGAATTCTACTTCCCTGGGAATAGAACAGAGACCTTCTTCTACCATCCATCTTATAATACCTTGGTTCCAATTTCCAGCCATCCAGAAGCATGAAAAGAACAATAAATACATTAACAGTGGCAGTAGCAACAAATACAGTTCTGCCTTCCCAGTGCCCCAACTGTAAAATTAAGGCAAAATGAAAGAAACATGTGGCAAAATCGCTAGTGCAATGTACCAAACAGGAAATTTGTGTACTTGTTAGAGAGGACTTTGAGTTTCAAGGCTTGCAGATTTGGTAGGGCACTAGTATGGGGGATCAATTACCTTTCATAGCCTGCAAGAATTCTTTTGCATCCATTAGACGAGATTCTTGGATTTTGAGTGTAGTTCTTAGTCAGAATCTCAGAGTTCTGCTTATATCTACACTCTAAATAGAAAAGTCCAATCACATGGGTTCTCATATTGGCCAGCTTACTTATCAGTCACTTTGCAATGCAGTATGAAGTCCTTGGATTTATCACAGTAATATTCTTCCTTATTTTATGTAGACCATGTAGCTCTCATTATGTCTGTGTTGATGACTTTGTCACATCTGCTGATGACCTGAATTCTCTTTGCTGTACCTTGGGCTTTTGCAGCTTTAGTGACTGTAATAATTAGAGATAGAACAGAGTATCAGATGCCTAGAGTAAAGCAAGGGGCACTATGAGTTAACAGTTCCTCTTATAAGGGACCAAAAGGTTGTCTGGATTGATCGATAGAATTTCTTAGAACTCTGAAGATAATGTTAGTAAGGGCTCTCCTTGGCTCTATAAATTATAAGGGTGAATCCATTCTGTTCATCTTCACCCTCTAATTTGGAATGGAAAAACCTCTTGTGCATAAACTGCCTTTCCTGAATCTAACAAAATTAATCCAGAAGAGATGTGGGAATGCGTAGCGGCTTTTTTCAAGTTTTGTTGTTAATTAAAAAAACAATTATCAAGGATTTCTAATTACTTTATAAGTACTGTATAGCCAGTACCTGCTCCTCAGCAAATTAGTAAGATAATGCTTAAAACATCTTATTAAACAGAATTACTCCTTCTCCTCCTCCAGAATCACACATCTACTTAATAGTCTTCTTCTCTTCTTGTGTAGCACCTCTGTGAAACATTTATATCCATTAAGTTATCTCACTCTTATTACCACTGTGCATTAGTTTCCAAAGGTTTTCTACCCAGGATCCTAGAGGGCTGGAGAAGAAGGGAAACTCTTTAGAAACTTGTCAAACACAGTCGGATGAAACAAGTCACCTTTAAGGGGCTAGTGATCAAAGCAGATGTTCTCAAACATTTTCTTCTAAGACCTCATTTACACTCTTAAATATATTGAGGACCCCCTTCTCCTAAGAGCTTTTTTATGAGCTATAGTTATTGATAATTAGCCTGTTATAAATTAAAATGTCAGTATAATTATAAAAATAGTTTTAATCTCTTAAAAGAGTCAGGGATTACAGGAGATTCCTGGATCATAGTTTGAGAAATCTTGGGCTAAAGTATTGAATTGCAGATGTTTATGTCACTAGAACAGAGTAGGGAGAATGGAGAGAAATGTGGGAAAAGGGTGACAAGGACTGGAAAAACTAAGAATGAATTTG
Source organism: Pseudocheirus occidentalis (assembly GCA_028646575.1). Lineage (NCBI taxonomy): Eukaryota > Metazoa > Chordata > Mammalia > Diprotodontia > Pseudocheiridae > Pseudocheirus > Pseudocheirus occidentalis. Next base: position 340,167,398 of record CM053594.1, on the reverse strand, counting down.
ATGTAAAAGTTACTGGCGAAATATAAAAAGGTTTTGAAAAGTATATGCCAGGTGACATATAACTGTTTTCTTATTCTTAGTTCTATTTAAAATCATTTTTTTTTTTGCTTTTTGGAGGGCAGTTGGGGTTAAGTGACTTGCCCAAGGTCACACGGCTAGTTTTTTGTGTTAAGTGTCTGAGGCCGGATTTGAAGTCAGGTACTCCTGACTCCAGGGCCGGTGCTCTATTCACTGCGCCACCTAGCCGCCCCCGTAAAATCATTTTTGAGAGAATGGAAACTATTGGCTTCATCAATAAGTGGATGAATGAAAACACATTCATTCAACATCCCTTAAGTGCCAGGCACTGTGCTAGGGATGCAAATACTAAAATGAGACTGTTCCTGTCTTCAAGGTGTTAACATTCTAATAGGGGGTGACAATGTTTATGGTGGGAGCAGTGCCTGAGAGAAAGAGTTGATATCTGAGGAATTATAAGGATGGTCTTTGAAGCCATAGGGCAGTTGATTATTGAACACTTTCTATAAATGATAGTTTATAGTTCAAATCCAGCTTTGGACACTTGCTAGTTTTGTGATCCTGAGTAAATCACTCAACTGTCTCTCTTTCCAGTTGCTTGCCTCAATTTCCTCATGTGTAAAATAAAGATAATAATATCATATCACTCCTGGGGCCATGGATAAAATGGCACAGTATTTGTAAAGTATTTTACAAAACTTATAGCTAGTTATTTTTATTAGTTATTCTTTTTGACTTGTCATTCCGTTTGGCAAGGTACTTAGTATTCTGTATTCTTTTGACTTTAGAAAAATCAATCATTATGTATGTTCTGTCCCTAAAGTTTTGATGGAGTCCAAGTGAGAGAGAGTTTAGTGAGAACTGTGCTATTGGAAAATTATTCTATTAATGAATTTTATGACACCTAAGGAAATAAATATAAATCTCAAGTTGGAGGGGGGATATGGTTAGTTCTGTGGGAAACATTCTGTTTGAAATCTAACATCATCTATTGCTTGAGTAATTGTAGCAATAAGAATGGTAATGGAATTAACAAAGATATATTAAAAGGTTTTCTGGATCTTGTAAACTTTCCGTGAACCTTATGATGAATCTATTTCATACTTATTATTATTAACATATTGCACACTCAGAAACCATGAATCACTTTATGGTGATTGTACCTTTTTTAAAAAAAAATCTTCAAATGACATTTTAGGAATATAGGTCAAGCTTATTATTCCTGTTATACTCAATAGGAAACTGAGGTATGAGAGCTTGAGCAAAATCACGGAATCGATGAGCTAGCTTGGATTAAGCCTCAGGCTTCCTTCCCTCTTCACTTGCACTGCAGTAATTAGCCATCCATGCATCTTTCCCTGTGTTTATATCTTGCACATATCATCACAGTCTAAAGATGTTCTGAGGCCAAATGTGCCAATAAGCCACTTTTCAAAAATGATATTTTCATTTTTAGCATGGATTGGTCAGAGATTTTTGTGATGCATTGGTGAAGCTGTAGAAACTCTTTGCAACTGCAGAAACAACATAAAATTCAACCAGAAAAAGTGGTCTCATTCAACGATAAAGGCACAAATAATACCGACTGCGGTAGTACTGTGTGCTACCTTGTAAATTGTAAAGCTGTATGTAGATGTGAGACATCACTATTTTATGGATACTGTTGGGCTTTCCCATATTTATGCTTCTTTTTTTTTTGGAGGGGGGGAAGGTAGGGCAATGGGGGTTAAGTGACTTGCCCAAGGTCACACGGCTACTTTATGTGTTAAGTGTCTGAGGCTGGATTTGGACTCAGGTGCTCCTGACTCCAGGGCTGGTGCTCTATTCACTGCACCACCTACCCACCCCAGCTTTCCCATCTTTAGAATGGCTATGGAGAATTTAGAAAATGTCCACAAATGTCCTCAGAAAATAATTCTGAGTTCAAGGAGTTGGGATTGTGTAGCATGAAGAAGAGAAGACTGAGGAGTAATTTAGTAATTGGGTTCTAATGTTACAAGGTAACCCTGTGTCCTGGCCTGCCTCAAATCCTTCCTCTGATCCATCCTCCAATCAGTCACTAGTGTGGTTTTCCTAGAGCGAAGGTTCGATCATGTCAGTCTTTTCTCAATAAATTTCAGTAGCTCTCTAGTGTCTTCAGGATCAAATACAATATGTTTTGTTGGGCATTCAAAGCCCTTTCTGATCTAAACTCTTCTGCCTTTCCACTCCCCTTACACCTTTCCCCCTAATACATACTCTTAGATCCAGAGATACCAGCCTTGCTTTTCCGTAAACATGACCTTCCATGTCTCTGTTGTGATTCTTTTCTCTGACTGTCTCCCATGATGGCAGTGCTCTTCCTCCTGTGCTCAGACTGCTGATCTCCTTGACTTTCTTTAAGACCAACTACAATTCCGCCTTCTACAGAGAGCCTTCCCCAACCCCTGAATTCTAGCACCTTCCCTCCTCTATTAATTATTTCCTGTTTTCGTGTATATGATTTGCTTTGTCTGTATTTATTTGCATGATATCTCTTCCATTAGATTGTGAACTCCTTGGGGGCAGGAAGTGATTTTTGCTCCTTTCTGTATCCCCTGTGCTTATCACAACATCTAGCACATAGTAGGTACTTAACAAATGTTTATTGGGTGATTGATCTTCCCACTATCCTCACTAATGACCCTAAGATATAGTTTAGGCATTATAATATGGAAAATTTAAAACTGCTTCTAGCTGAAGGTATTCTAAGGAACCCAGAATAATAGCATGCAAAATTAAATATGTGTGACCAAACTAAATCAAAAGTATTGATAATGGCAGTGAGTCAATCAGTCTAACTCAAGTACCTACTATGTGCCACCTACTGTGCTAAGTTTACAGGTGAGGTTTAAAGATATATGCATCTCCTTAAAGTATCACTCTCCCCACTTTAGGCCTTTTCTGGTATGCAGATGGACAGAGAAATAAGCCTTTTATCATTATTTTGAGGTCCTTCCTGGTAGGTATAATATCAGATAGAACCAGTGTTCTCCTGCCCTCCAAACATACCTCATTCTCTAATTTTACTTGACTTGTAACTGAAGATCAATGGCTTCATGACAACTTAGGACCAATTGGACCCAGCAAAGATCATCTACTTATGTTGAGTTCTCAAGAATGCTAGTTTGTATTATGGTTTTAGAGGACTACTGTTAAGAACAACCTCAGATATTATTGTGCTATAAAAAATGACAAGAAAAACCTGGAAAGACTTACACGAACTGATGTAAAGTGAAACGAGTGGAACCATTATACACAGTAACAACAATATTGTAAGATGAAGAATTGTGAATGACTTAGGTATTCTCAGCAATACAGTGATCCAAGACAGTCCCAAAGCATTCATGCTATCCACTGATAGAGTCTAAAAACAAACTGAAGCATGTTATTTTTTCTTTCATTCTTTTTTTTTAGTCTTTTTGTACAAAATGACTAATATGGAAATGTTGTATGTTGCACATATATAATCTATATTGAGTTGCCTACCATCTCAGGGAGGGAGGAAAGGAAGGAACAATAGAATTTGGAAATCAAATTTTTAAATGTTAAAAAATGTTTTTATGTGTCATTGGGGAAAATTACATTTATATCTATCCATCTCTCTATGGGAAAACAAGAACATCTTCAATTTATGGAAGTTACTGTTTTGTATTGAACTAGAAATTTCCCTGAACATCCAATTGCTTGCTTTTCTCCCTTAAGTCTCAGGAGCAGAACTATGTTTATTTAATGACATTCAGTCCTATTTCTCACTGAGTGAAAGATCCATAGTGACTAGAAACAAAGGGTTCTTCCCTCTCCCCAATATACCCCACCCTTCTAAGTCAATACTTAGAGTAGAGGTTTCAATGCATTTGGGAATTTGAAAATGAGGAATTTTAGAAGAGACCTTTAGGTGATGGTAGTCCTAACACTGTACTCACGTAATGACCCAAAGGAGGGAGGAGTAGTATGTGAAGGCTTGTTCTCTTTAAGTCCTAGGCCAATGGAAGGCTTCTAGAAGATCTTTGCAGAGTGCTGCTTCATAGAGACTTTCCAATGCCCTTATGCCTAAATACTTGTATTACCAATACAAACACAGAAGCTCATTAATGTCTTGTGTGTCCTAAATTTAGGATTTGGGAATGACCGTTCTTTATCTACCCCGAATAATTCCTAATAGAAACATTACTATTGCTATGCAACATGATTGGATCTGCTTTTACTTTAATCAAGAGCATGAGAATCAGATCCTTAATATTTCCACTTAATGTATTTGGAATTCTTAGTCTCCCTTGACCTAAATTATCTATTCCTACTCTCATCATAGCCCCTCTATAAAGTACAGTCTATTTCATTTCTCTCTTCATGCCCTTGCTAATTCTTAGTCCAAGTCTTTAGAAGCTCTTGGGGAGGATGATCCCCCATGTGGTAGGAACTGAAGGATGACTAGAAAACTCCCTGCTCTCAGATCTCTCTCCCACCCATGTGACCCAATGCTAAAAACTCACTATAACAGATTTTTTTGAGTAAAGTATTTCCTTGTTATGGGGGCTGTAATACAGTTAGTCATTGACAGTTTGCTATAGGGAGGTATTATGACGTGGAGGACAGAGAGGCAGCTTAGGAAGACCAAGGTTCAAGTGCCACCTTTAACAATACTGACTGTGTGACTATGGGCACATTGCTTAACCCTCTAAGGCCCCAGATATCTCCTTGAGACAGTTTCTGAAGAGTTGTTGATCTGCAGTGGGAGAGACTGCTTCCTCACCGAGAGTTTCCAGCACCCAGGAAAATCTCAAGTACAAACATACCGCCTCCAAAGTAAAAAAAAAAAGAATCTTAAGCTTGACTCAGTTTATCACATAATTTTTATTCTATATCAAAAGGGAACCCAGACAGCAAAAGTCAGGTGAGAAAGGGAGATAGACCACGGGCTCTAGAGGCAGGAAGACCTGAGTTTAAATGCAGCCTCTAGACTCCTAATAGATGTCTGATCTTGTGCAAATCACATAACCTCTACTAACCACAATTTCCTCAAATTCTTGTTAAATAATGGCAATAATAGGGACAGCTGGGTGGTACAGTGTTCTAGAGCACTGGTCCTGGAGTCAGGAGGACCTGAGTTCAAATCCAGCCTCAGACACTTAACACTTACTAGCCCTGTGACCTTGGGCCAGTCACTTAACCCCTCCAAAAAGCTAAGTAAATAAATAATGCAATAATAGCACCTGCCTCCCAGGATTATTGTGAGGACTGAATGAGACAATATTTGAAATGAGGCAAATAATGTGCTTAGCAAAGTCCCCAGCACATAGTAGGCACTATGTAAATGCTATTATTAAAAAAATTATTTATGTTAAGTCATGAAGATTAATCATAGCATGTAACTAGGAAGGGAGACTAGAGCAAGGATGTTATGACTTAATAACCTAAAGAAAATTTCAGTTTAGAGTTTATTGAACAGTAAAAGGGACTTGGGCTAAACATTAGGAGATGAAATTAAATGCTAAATATTTTCTGTGATAAACATTCAAAGTCACTGTCAAATCTTTAATCTGTTTCGTGAATATTAAATGTAATACAATAAACTTCCTGACTAGAAGTCATGCTTCTGTGAATACTTTTTCTTGATTTTTTTTAAAAGACCAAAGAAGTAAAAAAGCTAACCGTAAACAAAAGAATACTTACTAAACAACTTCAGTGAAGATTCTCAATAAGATTGAACAGGATAGCCAACCTCAACTGCCAACGTAGCCTTCACAGAAGAAGCGTATTTTGAGATAGAAAATGTTTAATTCATTTAAGGATCACATTTTGGAGGCCCTCAATAGATATAATAATTTTAGAAGTATCTTAAAAGGATACAAAAGAACCCCCAAGATACAGATCCTACTCTTCATGAATCTACAATTTTGGGAGGAAAAAAGTCATACATTTGAGAAGTAATCATAGAATGAAAGCAAAAAGCATGCTAATATAATTTGAAATGTAAAAGGCTAAAAAAATCAGAAAATTTGGGTAGGGTAGGTAGAAAAGGCAGGATAAAATTAGGGATGGTTTTCTGAAGAAAGTTTGGAGCTGAAATGAACTAGAATAGAATTAGAGGAATATCATGAATGGTAATCCAGGTAAATGAAACCCTATGAGAAGGAAAATTATCAAGTTCATAAATATCATCTTTTGCCCCATATTTTTGTTCAATTTTCTCTTCTTCTCACCTGGCTTCTGCTGTCTGTGTTCTTTTTTTTAATGAGGAGGGGGAGAAGAGGGGATGATATGGTAAACTGAGTCATGTGGAAATTTTGGTGTTTTACTTGAGGATGAATTTGACAGTACCTGAGATTTCACTGGTATTGGAAACTCTTAGTGGGGAAGCTGTCTTTACCATGGCAGATCAGCAGTTATTCCTAAACTGTCTTAGTGAAATATCTGGCATCTGAAAGGGTAAGTGATTTATTAATATTCTGTGGTCCCACAGTCAGTATGTGTCAAAGGTGGCACTTGAGCCCTGGTCTCACTGATCCTTAGACTGGCTCTCTGTCCTCCATGACATAATACCTCTCTATGGTAAACTGTCAATGACAAAATGTGTTACAGCTCCCCAAATAAAGAAATACTAAACTCAAAGGAATAAACCTATAATAGTGAGATTTTAAGCACTCTGTCATATGGGTAGGAGAAATATTCCAGAGCAGGGAACTTTCAAGTTATTCCTTCTTCATACCACATGGGCAATCTTTTGCCCCAGTGACTTATAAAGACTTGAAGTGAAGATTGGCAAGGACATGGAGAGGGGAATGACAAAAATATACATAAGAGAGGTGGTGTAAAGAAACTGTACTTTACAGAGTGGGAATGATGAGAGTAGGGAGAGATGATTTAGACCAAGGGAGACTAAATAAGTATTCCAAAAAAAGAATTAGATAGATATATTACAGTAAAACCCCAAAGACCTGATTACCATGTCCTTGATTGAATTAAGGCACCAAGTAGTGCCCGGTTATGGTGCACCAAGCAGATTCAATCAAGTTTCATAGTAATAGTGATGTTTCCATCAGGGATTATTGGAAGAAGGTAAAGAATGGTAGTTCCAAATTCTAAATGTATGGCACACAAATTAGTAATGATCTGAATTTGTGCTGGTAATGAAAGTGTTTAATGATAAGGGTATTTAAAGGCATTTACAAATAAAAATATATTTTAAAATCATTGCTCTGCATGTAATATACATCCAATACATGTTTGCTCAGTTAAATTATATTTTTGAATTGAGAGTGCTCAGGGCAAATTCTTAGGCAAGATTATGGCATTTTATAATGGTGATGTAAACATGTCTTTATCTTTTCAGCTGGTCAAGAGAAGATAATAGATTTTTTTTGTCAAACACGACATGTTAGTTGCTATTTAACACAAGTATTTCACTACCGCATGTTAAGAATTTTTTGAGACTATTGTTGTTCAGTAATATTTGACTTCATTACCCCGTGGAACACACTGTTCATGGGATTTTCTTGGAAAAGATACTGGAGTGATTTGCCATTTCCTTCACCAGTGGATAAAGGCAAACAGAAGTTCAATGACTTGCCCAGGGTCAAATAGCTAGTAATTGTCTGAGACTGAATTTGAACTCAGGTCTGCTCAATTCCAGGCACGGTGCTCTATTCACTGAGTTATCTAGCTACCCTTTGAGACTATTATTGTCCCTCAAATATTATTTCTAACATTTCTAACACAACTAATTCGATAGTGATTTTTAGCCTGACATAGTTAAGGATTCATTTTATACCTGGATTTAAGTTTGAAGATTCCATGTGAACTGAAGTATTAATTATGTTCTAATTATCCACTCCACTGATATATAATCAATCTTTCATTCAATTATAGATCTTATGATTAGCTTTTAAAAATGAAAATGACTTTGAACAAATCAGCACTCTAGGAAAAAGTCCCAAATTGTTTCAGTGGAAATTAGCTGCTAGGAATTCAAGAATATATACAATAAAAGTTTGAAAATGGGAAACTCTGAGAAGGAAATTTTTTTTTCCTTTACTGAAATGGTAGCAATCATGTTGACTAAATTGTTTTTTCTTGAACTTTTTCTCATGGTTCTCTTGTAATTTAAACACAACCAAAAACCAACACAATGGTCATGATGAGCCAAGCTTACAATACAAAGGACTATATGATTGAAATTTGGAACACAAATTAGACATCATTTAACTTAATACTCTGATTTTCCAGATCCTAAACTAATGCTTAGAGAGATGAGTGGGGGCGTCTAGGTGGCACAGTGAATAGAGCACCGGCCCTGGAGTCAGGAGTACCTGAGTTCAAATCCGGC